>CM056954.1:23132348-23654004 GCA_029856935.1 Cyclocarya paliurus
CTGTAGGTCAAGAGAAGAAAGAAATTGCTTTTCAGCAAGAGATAAGTTCATGTTTTTTTTTTTTTAATACCGCCGCCAGTTGATGTAACCAATACTTTACAACAAACCAAACACTCTAAAAACTCTAAACACTTTAAGAGTGTCCCTCCATCCTAGCCTTACACTTACTAGGCCAAAGTTTCCAAGCAGTCAAACATGGCACCATACCAACCAAAGACCCTTTGAGAGACGATTGTTTTGCACAAGCAAACCAAGAAGAAACATAAGCCCACCAAGTGGAAGTCTACATGCATGAGACGCCGAAGGCTACACCTATAAACTCCCAAACTTACCTAGCCAGATCGCCAGAGAAAAGTACATGATCTAAAGTTTCACACTATTTTCACATGCAGCAGTCAAAACTTGATGCTAAAGAAATCTCCTTGTGTTGCACTCAGTCATCAATGGCAGGGCATTTAAATCTTGCCTTCTATGTACAAATGGATATCTTCTTAGGGAGACTAAACTACCATCAGTATTAGGCTTGCAAATAAAAGTATCCTCCCCTCCTTACCAGCCACAACATTGGAAGCAATGTATGTTGCTATGTTCTCCCCAACCAGATCCACCAACATGTCAAGATCCCAATTGTTATTCAGCTAACAATCTCGAATTTTAAGAGCTTGATTTTGGATGATATTCACCATATCCGAGAGAGGCCCTAAAGCTAACCAGCGATCACACCAAAATGAAGAATTCCGCCTTGCACCAAAACTTTAGCATTATCATAGATCTCTGGTAAAACAAAAAACATAGAGCTCTAGAAATTTGAGCCCTCCGGAAAAGCAGTTGACACATGTTTCCATTTTAGGTACTTTGCACGAAAAAAAAAAAGAAGTTCATAAGTTATCCACCGAGAGGAGACGCCATGTCATTTTCATATGTAGGGCACGTTGGACCTTTTTTAAATCTCTAAAGCCCAAACCTCCCTCACTAGTGGGTTTGTAAATCTTACTCCAAGCTCTCCATTTAGTTCTAGGCAAACCATCAACATTTCCCCAAAAGAAATTCGACAAGATGGAATTTATTTTTCTGAATAGTAACCATCGGGACATTCATCACAACAAGAATATGGATAGCCATAGAAGATAACACATGATGCAATAAAATAAGACGCCCCCCTTGTGAGAGTAATTTGAACTTCCACCCAACCATTCTTTTCTGAATTTTTTCCACAAGCGGTTCAAGAATTCTAACCGTTACTCTTCCTGAGACCAAAGGCACCACCAAAGAAGTGATTGAAAAATGACCAATCTTAAAACGTGTAACTCTCACCAAGCTACACACCCTGCAAACATTAATCAACTTTGAAGGAAAGAAAGCTAATCTTTCCTTGCTAATTAATTGTCCATACCATTTCTCATAAATCTGCAAAGTCTCCACAAGCCTTTTCACTGATCTCTTGCCTCTATTGACAAAAACCAAAAGGCCATCGGCATATAATAAGTGAGAAATAAGAGGAGCTCCCACTGGATGGTAAAGACCTCTAATATGACCCTCTTCGAAATTTTTCCGCAAAAACCTAGTCAAAACCTCATCCATTAAAATAAACAAATATGGAGACAAAGGATTTCCCTGACGCAAACCATGAGAAGGTTTGAAAAACCTTTATAAGTCCCATGCATCATCCCAAAAAACCAAGGGGATTGAATACATTCCCACACCAATCTACAAAAAATTTTCGAGGAAAACTAAACAATCCAAAACCTACAAAAGAAATGCCCAATCCACCCGATCATAAGCCTTAGCCATATCAATTTTCACCATAATGTTGCCCCACAAGTCTTCCTTTGAAGAGAGTGAACCATTTTTTGAGCGAGAAATGGGCTGAAGAACTCCTAGGAGTCTTTAGAGCATTCAGGAAAATTATGAGAGCCGTAAGGGGGGAACTCCATTTGTAATGACTTATAGGGGTGAAGCAGTGATGCTAGTGGAAGTTGGAATACCAAGTTACAAAGTCCAACATTACTGTGAAGTAGTGAGCAACAAAGGTTTAGAAAAGAATCTCAATCTACTGGGAGAAAGAAGAAAGGAGGCAAAGACTAGAGCAACATCTTATAAGAGGAGGAAAAAAACATTATTTCAATAAGAAGGCAAAGCCCAAGTTAATCCAGGTTGGGGATCTAGTACTAAGGATAACAGGAACAATGACCCAAGGAGATGGAAAACTAGCTGCTGGTGAGAGGGACCATACGTTGTAGTAGCTAGTTATAGGCCAGAATCATTTCACCTTAAGGATATAAACAGGAAAGAGCTACCTTATCCATGAAACGCCGAACATTTGAAGTACTTAGAATATGTTGTGTAACCCTGAGAAAGCAATAAAATAGTTTTTCTTTGAATATCATCTTCTATACGAAGTCTTGTTCATTCAAAGAATAAAGACTAATCGAGCAAGAATGATCAGAGTTAACCTCCCCGCTCATTGTAATCGAGCATCTCTCCCACCACCATGCAAGCCGAGTATTAGCAATGTGCATGCAATCGGGGCAAACACTCACACTTGGAAATTGTAGACTAACCACACTTGTATAATCATACTAGCCATCGTCCTTCTTGTGGTTGAGCACCTCTCCCTCAACCATACAAGCCAAGTGTTAGCAACGTGCATGCAATCAAGGCTAACACTCACATTTAGTGATCATACATTGACCACAATTGTATAGTCAGTTTGGTTAGCCATGACACTCATTGCAGTCTAACATCTCTCACGCCACCATAAAACCTTAGTGTTAGCAACATGCATGAGATCGGGGCTAACACTTGCACTTGGCGATCATAAACTAACCACACCTGTATAGTTTGGTTAGTCATCACCCTCATTATGATCGGTAGTTGTGGCTGATAAGCCACCTCATCTGGCCTAGTGAAGGGTTTTGTTTTGTTGTGGTTGGGCAATGGCGGCTAATCCGCCCCTGGTATCTGGATGGGGGCACCTGCCCATCGGAGGGCCTGGGTGCCCGCCTCTCTCCTATGCGAGGGGTGAGTCCTACAGCCACCCAAGAGAGGGACGAGGGGGGGTGCAAGTAGCACCCCTAGCAGTCAAGCACCTCTCCCACTTCCTTACAAGCCAAGTGTTAGCAACGCACATATGATCGTAGACTAACCAAACTTGTATATCTTGGTTAGCCATCACCCTCATTGCAGTCGAGCATCTATCTTGCAACCAAATGAGCCCAATATTAGCAACATGCCTATTGTGACGCCCCGACTCTCATGTACAAAACAACACGGGAATCGTGTCGTTAGAATGATGACAACACGGGTCACGCATCCCAACAACAAGTGCCAAGTGTGTGCTACAAGCAAACAGTGTACAAATAAATACGCAGCGGATAATATAAATAAGTCACTAGTACTAGAATTTTAGTTTAATACAAATATTAAAAAATAAAAGCATTTAAAAAAAATACCAATGTCCCAAAAATAATACAAGAGTTGAAAAGATATAAACCCGAGTGATCCCAGATCACTCCTCCGGTGGAGCCAACTCCTCAGGCTCAACCTTTTCAAAACCTGCATCACCAACATCAAAATCTACGGTACCAGAAAATGGTACCGCAGGTAAGTAAAACTCAAAAATACTCCAAAATATAAATATATAAACATAACAGCCACTATGCATACACATGATGACCAAACGCAAAACTCAAGAAAAACACCATTTCTCGTAAAATCACAAGTTTTTCACGCACGCCAAAAATCACCATTTGGCACAAATTAATATCCAGCAATAGTTACATTAATTCCAATTTTATCCGTATGCACCATGGCCTCCCCTAGGGACCATCCACATACTCTGGCTTCTTTATTCACTCCACGGGTAACGGCCGTGCGAGTAATATACAACGAGTGATGCCCAGTTCCGCGCCCACCGCGTACATAGCCAAGTATCCTCTTACCCCCGCCAGCACAAGGGCCACGGAGTCGGATCGAGAGCGCTACCATCCCGTCCAAGTCACGGGCAAAAGCTTCAGGGGACGACACTCAGTATATTCCACTCCCGAGTGCCCAGAGGAGCTCCACAGAGATAATAACCCATCTCGGCTTGGAGGTGATACACACGTACCCGAAAATCCTTTTTCATATTACACAGTTTTCAAAATACACACCCACGTATGCGTGCACAATGCTATGAAATCGACCAATTACCAACAACCAACAGTTATCAGTAATTTCCCAATAACCAACACAGTCTAACCAGATAACCAAATCACAGTTTATAAAACAGGTTATTGCGAAAATATATTTAAATCTTAAAAGTCTTTTGGAGAAATACTTACAGCGCTTTATAAAAATAATAGGAGGATCAGGGAGGTGCAAAAGGCGGCTGGAAGGCAACGCAGCAGTGTAAAAACACTGTGGCCGAAATACACAGTGTATCCAAATTCCAACGGGGTCAAACGAAGACTTGGAATTGATAGGGTAAGGCCTATGAAGTGTGGTAAAACTAATGGTATCGAAGGTTGGCCGTGGGTGGTGGCCGAAACGGCGACGGAGAGGAGAAGGCCGAAAATGACGTGGGAGAGGAGAGAGAGAGGGTCGGGCGAGGAGAGAGAGAAGTCGAGCGGGAGAGAGAAGATCCGGAAGAAAAAGAAAAGAAGAGGAAAATAAAAGATGAGGAAAAGAAATGAAGTCCAATTCTCACACTTTTGGGTCACAACTAATCCTCAAAATAACTATTTTTAAAACAGTAAATTAAATAAATCAATTTAAACTCAAAACTAGCTAAAGTAAATTATTAAACTCCGACAAAAATATCCTTTAAAATAAAGAGGAATTAAATTACAGATCATTAATTAAAATTAATCAAACGCAGTGAAATGATTTAATAAAACAATAATAATTTTAAAACTCATAAACAAACCAATTTAAATTAAAGATCAATTTAAATCCAAAACAATAATTAACAATAAGAAAGCCCAAATAACATAATTTTCACAACTTAAAATATTATAAAATAATATTCTAAAACTCCCAAAATTCTAAAACAAGAAAATCAATTTTTAAATTAATTAAAATAATCATTCATTAAAATACACTAAAATACGAGGTGTTACACCTATGATTGAGGCTAACACTTACACTTAGAAATCGTAGACTAACTATATTTGTATAGTCTAGTTAGTCATCGTCCTTCGTTATGGTCGAGTATCTCTCCAGCCACCTCATAAGCCGAGGGCTAGCAACATGCTTGCGAACAGGACTAAAATTAGCATTAGGTGACCAAAGGCTAATTGCATGCATAATTCGGTTAGCTTGAACCCAAATTGTAGTCGATTCAGGGCATAACATGCACACTAAATGGAACTTATGATATGAGAGCTAAGGAAAAGAAATCAGATGAAAGGTCTTACGGTAAGCAAAAGAGACGTCCAACCAAGCGCACAAACTGGAATGTAAAGGTTAAAGTAAAAGCAAAATAAAGCTATCTTGGGAGTCAAATTATGGAAACATCCACACAAAAAAAAACAACCAACAAAGGTAAACATAGCAATATCCAAAAGCATCTGGCATCACATCTAAGCCCAAAAGACAAGGAACTAGAAAACAGTGGGGTCAGGGTGCATGGTCTTCAACTTTAATGCCTTCAAGTGTAGTTTCGATTGCTTTAACAAGAAATCCCTAAGCGTCCAAAGATCAACATTATAACCGCCCCTAAGGCTCAATTATGGACCCAAGTAGCCGCCGAGATTTAGGGGTAAAGGCGAACAACCTCCTATTGAGAAGGCCTTAGTTCGGCCTCCATTTCACTGACACACAACTAGGATAGGGTGAGCTTCTTCTTTAAAGACTTAGTGACACTACTAAGCTGGAAGTAATGGTCATTGTGCTCTCTGAGCTCTTCCATAACAGTCTTGAGTGGAGCCTCCATCTGGGCCATCTCACCGCAAGTAGTCTCGAAGTCCAACTTGAGACGCCAAAGGGAACCTTCTATCTATAAAACCCTCTTTGCATACTTGTCACAGTGACTCCTTGCCTCTTTTAGCTCTGTCTCCAACTTTTTGCCATGGAGTCACTCAGAATCAAGGTTTTAATTTCCATTCCATTGCGGCTGAAATTTTGCATGCTGGAATGGTAACCAGTATAACGTAGGTTACTGTTCCTTCCCGGGTCAAATTTCGTTTGTTCCAACCAATTTTGATCCATTTCAGCCAGATTCCGGTATTCCAGCTGGATTGGTAATTTTGGTCCGAAATTTAGCTGAATGGGATTTTGTATATCACTTGATAACATAGGGATAAAATGGTAATTTCGTGCACCAGTTTTCATCACTTTTCTTGTGAAATCAAAATTTCAAATCCCTAATTACTTTTTTCTCTTCGTCTATCTCCACAAACCGCACACTTAATCTTGTTTATGCAGCTCTGCTCTTGAAGTTGGACCCACTAGAACCAAAGCATCTGGTGAAAATTACGGTCACTGTGGGAGCACCAAATCTGTGATGACAACAACATTTCAGTTCGCAATTGAAGTCCACCTTCGAGACAATTTACTACCCATGGCACTACAATATATCTGGAGTATTATAACATATGTACAGAGGGTGGCACTAGCACTCTCTCGTTCTTGTTTTAGTTCACATGCTGGTTTTTTGTCACCATCGGGTACTCCTGAAGCTCACACACTTGCTAAATGGAACTGTCATAGCCATAGGTGTGCCATTTAATTATTTTATCATGCATTCATGATATATCTTTTAGGCTCTGGAACAAGACAAGTTTGTTAGAGTGGTATGGAGTTTTGGACCCAACTTTGTATTATATAATTCTTAAACAGCTAGTTAATTAAGCCGTAATAACAATTAAAGAAACTTAGCATTATACAAATTGTTGGACATGCATTTTGGTCACATTTACTGGAAAGACACTGATTTTTTATTTTCTCTAAAATCAAGAACTTTGTTTTTTCAAAGAACTTTACCTTTGCATCCTTGCTTTGAAAGCCGAAGACTTGCCATTTAATATGGAAAGACTAGAGAAACGAAAGCTGATATAAATGTGGTATTTCCAAGCTTTTTTCATACAAAATGAAAGGCTAGTCATACTCGACTAAGATTTATTTTATCTTCAGAGTGATTGGCTTTGTTTACCTAATTATTAATGAAGATAAGTGATTTTTTTTTAATGGTTGGATTCAAAACTTATAAGTATTATTACGTTTTACAAGCATATGTGTTTTTTAAGCCTTGTATTGATGTTATTATAAAGTTTATATATATATATATATATATATATATATATAATTTATTCATTTAATGCATGTTTATGCCAAAATGGTACTGGTACCGAAATATTCCGTTTCAATACCTCAGCCGGAACAGTTATTGGAACGAAATTCAATACTTTTCTCAGCATCCCGCTCTTGGATTTTCTCCAACTACCTCTAGAGGTCAGAAAAATCGCTCCGCAGTGCGATTATCTCAATCTCTTGAACGCGAGAATGAGAACCCAATTTCGAGTAGGCTACCTTCCATTTTCCCTCACCACCACTACTTCAGATATAGCTTGGCTAGCCCTCTCCATGAAGGAATGGGAAGAACGAACACACTCCTCCAAGTGGGAATGATGACAAAGATGATTAGATAATGGCATAAAAAGATAACACACTATAAAAATAAAGAAGCTTATCGGGGAAAGAAAACATTTGAGTTCAGACACTATTTGGTGATGGAAGGACCCACAAAGTCATTAGCTAGCGAGGTAGATACTGAAGGCATTGGTTAGGAAAGAGTCAGTGATCCTGTAGATTCCTCGCCAGCAAAATTTCAAAGAATCACTCACCTGTCCAGGATGAGCCTGCAGAGAAGCTGTGGGAAGAGACAATACAAGAACCACACCCACCATAGACATGAGCCAACCAATCACACATACATCATTACTCCCCTCCCCCCTGGCTCAATGCTTGAATGGCCGGGTAGGGCCCAAAGCCCAAATGGAATATTTGGAATTTCCCCTCCGGAATTGTGGAACCAAGGAAGGGGTATTGACCATAGCCTCAATGTCCCCAGATATGGAACTGTGAATGGCAAGGGTATGCGCCTCCTCGCTGGCTTCCTGTACTAACATGGATTTACTTGACGCCGAAGATGGCATCCCAAATTCTCAAACAATGCTTCAGGCATGGTCTCCCTAAAAATTGTAAGGATGGTCTCGAAAAACTCAACGCACAATACCAAGCCAATGTCACCCTCTCCCTAGTCAAGATTCTCAGCCAAACAGTGAAGATTCTACGGCGGTGGCTGAAGTTACCCTTGGTCTCCAAGTAGGGATGACGCGCGCGACCTTGTTGCTTGGAGCTGCCCTCAGGGCTAGCAGTCCTACGGCAGAAGCGTGGCCTATTACGAGCCCCATCAGTGTCATGAGCACTGAGATGCTCAGTGCAAGGCTTTTTTTACTTTCGCTCTAAATGGATGGAGGGAGGCCTTTTTTTCCCACGAACCAAGGGATTGGAAAGTAACGAACAATGATCAGTCCAAAGAAACCAAGAAACAATCTATGTCTTCTCTGGTAAGAAGCACATCAAACCAAACAACATTAGGGCTTTTCTCAACCCATGAGTAGGCGAGGTCCAAATGGTCTGTCTCCTTCCTGGAAAGGGTCATGTTGAAGTCACGTCTGTCTAGAATCCAACTTCACAAAGCCCTAACTGGGAATTCAAGGCAACTGGCTTCATTCAATGGAAACTCCCATCCAGTATTGGGTACGAAGAACAACTTCATGTACCAATCCTTAACGTGGGAATAACGAGACGCCAAGCGCACCACTAAAAAACTGCGCTAATTCTTGTCCCTAACGTGGGAATAATGAGAAAAACTAATTCTTGTGCCAGTCCTTAACGTGGGACCAATTCTTGTACCAATCCTTAACGTGGGAATAACAAGACTTCAAGCTTGGTAACCAGTCTGATAACAAAAATTGCACCGATTCCTATCATGTCGCTCAACGACATAAGTGCAAAAGATTTTTGAGCCGTGTGGTCTAGATGATCGTCGCCTACGGGCTCTAAAGCCAGTTGCCACGCCACATACCACAACAACAAGAGTCTCTAAGCATTAGGAAGGAGTTGAGTTGGAGCCATACCTAGAAAATCCATAACCTCACGAATAAGGCAACAAAAAAGGAGTCTTGGCCCCATCAGAAAACATACTTATGTATAGGCCCACACTTTTAGCAAACCCTCAAAATCGACTACGGTGAGATGAGTACAGACAAGATCATGTCAAAAAAATCAAGGATCCCATACAAATCCCTCTTCGAATTCAAATCCAACTAGTAGTAGTGGCAAACCAATAATTCTCCTCAAATCTATTTGGTCAAGAGGAGCCACCATCGCCAGACCTGTCCAAAGACTTGTGGGAACAGGAAGATCGAGAACTAAAGCAAGAATTGCTACGACCTGGGGCCATCAATGGCAAGGAGAAGAAGAAGGTCCAAGTAAAGGGAAGGGTGAAGGTAATGGGCGCAAAAGAAGAAAGAGAAATAGTGCATAGGGGAGGAGAACCAAGATTTAAAGGAGAGAACCGCTTCTAAGCGGTCGGTCCGCTTTTCTCCAAATAACAGCCCTCCACTCGCATGCTGCCACCTCAAAAATTACACCAAATTCAATCTACACTCGTTCACATGGGAGATTGGTAGAAAGCCACCCAACAAAGAAGATCTCCGTCCCCCCCCCCTCTCTCTCTCTCTCGTAACTTATTTCCCAGAGCATTTCAAAACCCCACTTACATATATAACGCTTGCAAATATACATCCATAGATTGAGTTCAAGATCACAAATCTCTCTCCCCATATTAGTGTTCTAAAAATACACTATAGCTAATAAAGATTGTGTTTTGTTGACAAAGGGCATCAGTTGTGGCTACTACAAGGAGGTTACGTTCGGATTCTGGAGCCTTCGCAGACTGGGCGGCTACATCCTCTTCAGCTGCGAGATGAGCTCTCCCTGGCTTCAATGCCAGACCTACCACCGGACCCACCTCTGGAATGTGGTCTACTACGCCCTCCAGGCAAATCAATTACGACCTCGCTTCCACGGAGATGGGCATGGTGGGCCTGCGCGACCTCTTCGTCTTCGCACCTGCCTCATCTTTCCACCACAACAACCACCACCACCACCATAACCCCATCATGTCTAATCCTCATTCCATCAATGACTCCAACCCCGCCACTGCACTTGGAGTGGGCATTGGCTTGGGCGTCATCCCTCTCCTCACTGCTACTCCTTGCCTCGCGCCATCGAACATCAGTGTCGACGATGAGAACAATATGCTGAGTAATAGGAATATGGGTGGTGGACAAATTCAGCTCTGGTAGAATAATGAGCATGGGCATTATTTCAAGAAACCCACGATTCTTGATCATGGTGGTTCTGGGAATCTGATGCAACAAAAAATACAAAGGAAAACCAAAGTGGGTGCGAAATAGAAAGGAAAGATTCCATGCAATGCATCCACAAGATTATTGTGGTAAATAGCTTACGTGTCAGTACATTATTGGTGGCCTGTTATTTGGATAAGATAAGCCTGACCGATCTGCAGGATTTCTCTTTAAAGGAAGATGATGGTTGTTGGCAAAACGATGGTCTATACCAAAGGGGAAATCATAGGTGTCACCCACAGCGAAGACAAATCATGCAAATCTCGCAAAATGCGTTGTATGAAGGGACGTGAAGAAAATGGATAGATGAGCATTGCTCTACACAAGGAAACAAATGATGGAAGGGTAGGAAAAGAGTTCCACTTATGACCGGTTGGGCTGATGTTGGGCGTTTAGTAGTCCTCCAATGAAATAAAACACATAATTAGTTTTATACTAGACACACTAAAATTAGTCTCATCTGATTATGTCAAAGAAACTCATTTCTGAAAAGAGAACAAACATTCCAACTTCATCTCCTTCGAACCAATCTGCTGCGACACCAAACCAGGTCCATTGCCACCACAACTGGAAAACGTCGTCACCCCCACGAAACTTCATCGCCCATCACAACCGGATTCTCTCCTTGCCCATATCTCCTCTCTCCTCACCCAAAACTCTCATCTCTCATTTCCTCTCTCACATATGAAAGCCCCTCTTCTCTCACTCTCCTCACCCAAATCTTTGAGGAACAAATCTCTATTGTTTCATTAATTTTGCTATTATTTTTTCATTCTGCATGTTTAAAATATCTATTATTACATACCAATTCAACACAAAAATCATTTTCAAATGATCTCTCCCAAAACAACTTACCACAAAGTACTGAAAAAAGAAAAAAAAAAATCAATGTTTTGGTCGAGGCTTATCCATTTCCTCTTTCTGTTATGAAAAATCGAAGCTTTCTTATGCTCCTCTGTTCTTCCTCTTCTCACACCTTGAATCTGCAAGCTACAATTGCTCGCATTGCCACACTTCCAAACAATTCGCTACCAAATTTCAAACAATCTCGAAAAGGATTACCCACAAAACAACTTGAATAACCATTTGTTTTCTTTCTTATTTCTAGAGGAAAGAGTAATAGAATAGAGTAGAGAATAGAGTAGAAAACATACAAATCGCCTGAGAAATAAGTTACAAATGAAAATGAAAGAAAAATCAAAATAAGAGATTGAGAAGAAGTAGAAGAAGAAAATTCTGGGTAGCAGAGGTGATGGGGAAATAGGAAGGAGAGAACACAGTATAATGAGGCAAAGATTACACAAAAAGAAGTCTAGGAGGAAATTTATCGGCAAGCACTTTGTAAACAAAAACAAGGGCCTTCGGTGGAAGGGGAGAGGGTTTTCACGAGGGAGGAATTTTTTTCTCTATAGACAAGCATATGCTATGTGTAATGGAAAAGCTATGTGGAAAAAGTTTATTGAGGGCTGTTATTTGAGGAAAAATAGATGGACCATTGAAAATTTTTTCTCTTAGGGAAAGTGTCAAAGCATGCCAAGAGGGCACGTTATTAGAAAAAGTAGGAGGAAGGAAAATTGAGAGAAAGGGGATGTATAAAACTCTCGATCACACGTGTGTAATGAAAATTTGCAGGGTAATTACTAGGCCCAATATTCCCTTTAAAAATGAATCTTGTTTGATTAAGGGTTATTGTTTTATGAGGCCCATGGGCCTCACAGTCGCTTGAAGGCTAGAAATGTAATGGACAAGTCATCCCGAGATAAGATGAGCAGAATCGCTAAACACGTGGTTGTGGAATTTAAGCCTTTCTAAAGAAAATATGAACTTAATGAAAGGGCGGATAACGTGAAGAGTTAATGTGTCAAAATCCCTAGGAAAATGGTCCTGGGCCACCCCTCGACACTACCCCTGACGTGTCGGGACAACCCCACGGCCAACCTACATGGATGCTTTAGCTCGTGCCTTGACACACACGAGGCCCCCAGTGAGGCTGCTGCTCGTGCGTAGCCCAGCATGCGCGTGCCTGGGTGCAGGCCTAGAGAGGTTAGTGGCCATGCATAACCCAGCGCACGGCTTGGCATGCGCACGCCCATGCACCTATCCCTACACTGCATGGCCCTGCGCACGCCCCAGCACCTGCCCATGCATCGCACACCTAGCATGCCAGTGAAGTTAGTGGCATACCTTAGCAGGCATGTCATCCATAACATAGCTCCAGCCCGTGCCCTGCAGGCAAGGCCAATGGCATGCCCACCAGGCATGCCATCCAGCGCATGCCTTGTAGCACCAACGCTCAGACCACCTGCCCGGGCCATGCAGCACCAGACCATGCACAACATCATGTCGTGCCCACCAGCAGGTCACGTGTGGCACCATGCCACGCCTAGCGTCAGGCTATGCACGGCACCATGCCGTGCCCACAAGCAGGCCCATGCATGGTACCTTGCCATGCCCACTGCAGATCATGCACGACACCATGTCCTGCCCTACTAGCCATGAGCCAAACCAGCCCAGCCGTGGGCCATGAACCACACTAGCCTATCCATGGGCCAATGCATGCCACAAGCCACCATGGCCCTTGCAAGACTATGTTATTGCTTTTCTTTTATTTTTATTTTAATATTTTTCATGAACCTTTTGGGGGTTTCCACTTTGTAATCTCTATAAATAGGACCCTTAGTCATTTTATTTGCATCTTTTGGACAATTTTCCAAGAGGAGGGCTTATTGTTCTTGAGATCATTTTCGGTGCTTTGCACTTGGGCTCTTTGGGGTGCAATTCTTGAATCTCCTAAGAGAGAATCACACCTTGTAATTCGTGAATATGTGATTTAATTTATCAATATATGAGGTTTCTTTTCATCTTTGTGCAATTCGTGAATCGAAGTTGAATTGTTTATCTTTGTGTTCATTCAAGTTCTTGAGTGTTCATACTTTTGCATTGTGTTCATATTCCCTTGCATCCATTCAATCTTCCCCACACGCATATTTCGGCCACCCTTGTGTTAACCTAGTTACCATATTCGGCTACTTACCATAATTACCATTCCTCCATCCATCCCTTGACCTAGCCGAACCCTACTTGCTAGAATAGAATTCCTAAACTTTAGGAATCCTATCTCCATCCATTCCTAAATTACTTTAGTCAAAAGTCTCACTTACCATATAAGGATTCCTAGACTTTAGGAATCCTTATCCCTTTCCATAACTGAATATCCCTTCCTTGGAATAATTGGCCACCCTTACCATGTTGGAATCCCTTAATTCTAAGAACCCTCCTAGAATCACTCAATCTTTAAGTCAATCCTTCCCATTTTGCCTTAGCTGAAATCCGTCAACCAAGATTTCCTCCTACAATCTTGCAAACCCTTCTTCCATCCAAACCATAGCCTCACCCAACATCCAAAACCTAATTGCATCCTAAGTGGCACCAACTCCAAAGATCTCTATGCAAGTCGTGCCTCCTTACTCCATTGTTGAGTTCATCAATTAGTTCACCCTTTTCATCACTATCATACATCATTTCATCACTAAACATCAAACCACCATTAACCTAGGGACCCATCATTACCATGTGTTGCCCAAGGCCAAGCAAGAGGGCTAGCCCTTTTGGTCACCACAAGGAGAATCAAGAAGAGAATGACATAGTGTTTAGGGACTAGACTGAGGTCTCTAAAATAATGACTCCTAGCAAGATACTTGCCCCTTCAAGCCAAATTAGGGCCCTGATGGCTTACGTCCTAGGAGTGAGGGTAAGAGGTCAAGCTGAAAGACGGGCCTCACCATATTAAGGCAATATACTGATACAAATACCCACCAAGGTATGCATCAACCTCTCAAGAAAAATTACATATGAAATCACATGACATTCAATCTATTGTCACTGACTTGGCCATTGGAGGTATTCCCCCACAACCCTGAGCCATTCTCATTTTTGGTTGCAAGATTAGTGATAATTGCAGGCATACGAAACATGTCCTCAACACTCCATACCAGAAGCACCAATATAAAGAAAATTCACAGGAGAAAAGAAAGTGAAACCAAATGCAAATAAAAATAGGAGATCTTGATTGCTCTAATTCCCTCCTCGGAGCTGCACGCAGGAAACTAGAGTGACTAGCTTCACCGAGAAAACAATTGGGATGAATGGGGGAGAGTTGCATGGATCCTCTTGTATTCCTTAATTATTTGGCCCTTGAGATGAAGCAAGACAAGATGGCCACAGTTCATGCATATATCCTTGCTTTTCTTGCGTTGGCATGGTTAACCTCTGCAAGCTTTTTACAAAACTAGGGAAGTTGATCCGTAACCCTATGCAATATTTTCACGCATGTACCATTTCCATGTTGACCTTAAGCATCCAAGATAAGATCTTCCCTTTTTTCCTCCATCTTCCTTCACTAAATACCTATCAACTAAAAGCCCTTGTCCATTCCATGTTGACCTTAAGCATCCAAGATAAGATCTTCCCTTTTTTCCTCCATCTTCCTTCACTAAATACCTATCAACTAAAAGCCCTAGTCCAAACTTTAGCTACTCGAGTTTTCACGAAAATAAAGTATAATGAGGATGATGGAAGGATACAAAGAGAAAACTACCCTTTATCATAACTGTAGTCACAATTATAAAGTTTAAGCTCTTCACCATTAATTTATTGTCACGATAACATCTCTTAATAGTTAGCTGATCTTGGTTTTTAAGATTTCATTAGAGGGGGATGGTGGGAAAATGAAATCGAGAATTAATGCTGTAGATGATGATGCTTTTACTTAATTTCTTCCTGCCAAATAAATGCGTTATGTGCCAACAGCTGTAAAATAAAAATAAAAAATAAAAAAAAAATATTTATATATATATCATTAAAAAAGGGTAAAAACTCAAAGGCTTTGATAAATGTGCTGTGGCCCTTGTGCATGTTTGGTCTTTAAGGCAAACTAAGTGGTCTCATGACATTTTATTGTCGTTGTCTATAAGTTAATATCTGCCAAATATTTGTCTTTTCTCTATATTTGGTCTGACGTCTCCATCAATATCTAGGTCCTTCTTTACTTTTCTTTTCTTTCATTCGGTTTTTCAACTCGGGTGGTGTATAGCAGCAATGTAAAGACATTGGAAATTCGTGTGATTTTTTATTTTTATTTTTAAGAGTAATAATGTAAGTTTTAAATATATGAGGTTTGTATAAATCTTTTATAAAAATATGGATCTCATAAAAAATAATTTTTTTTTATTTTTTTTATTGTGGGGCCTATTTTTTTTTATAAAAAGTTTTGTGAGATTTCTACATTTGAAACTTATATATATATATATATAGATATAATATATATTATATCATTTCTCTTATCTTAAACTAATCAATTGGCTGATCAAATGGTAGAACCTCATCTTCTAGGCGTGGTTTAAATGGAGCTACTTGGTTTATCCTTTGCCACAAGAATTCATGTGGATTTGATTGCAAGGTAATTTCTCAGCACACAATCTTGTTAGATCCTACTTTGTTTCGACCATAATCATTCCTAAAATAGAGAATCCCATTAATCTTATTCTATATTTACTACAATAACTTATCTTACTATAGTTTAAGTTTAATATGAAAATAAGTTAGATAATTAGTATAAAAGTAAATTAACAATTAAGTTTATATTCAAAAGTAAATTAGCAATGAATGATTTAATTTTAATTTTTAGAAAAATTAAAATTTGAAAACCAACAAAAAATTCTTTTTTTAAAAATAGGCTAAATATGTAACTAAAAAAAAAGTTCAAATCTAATTCCACTCCGACAAGTCGGAGTTGGAGACGGATCAAAGCCTATACAAGTTGGAGTTAGACTCAGATTAGGAGAATCTAATTCTGACCATGTCAGTACTCACCCCTAAAATAATATTGTTTATGTACTGTTCACGTAAATAATATACAAACATATTTAGATTAGTGACTTACTAAACTTGCCTAAAATGAATATCTCATTGCTGAACTAGGGTCTCATTTGTCGTCACAATCATTTTCATTTTATCTTATCTAATTTTATCTAATTAATTTAATTTTTTAAATACTAAAATAAAGATAATATTAAAAAAAAACATTCTAATAATTTTTTCTTTCAACTTTTATCACAATTACTCTAATCTTATCTCATAAAACAAACGAGGATTCAGCCCCTCAACATCGATCTAGCATCATCAAATAGTTTGTCATTTTTTTTTTAATTGCATCTCACCAATATACACGACTTTGAACACAGCCTCCTTTTTTGACCATCTTCTACAGTAGTTTTGATGCTCCCAATCTCGTGGTTGTAAATTGAACGGTCATTATCTGTGTATCCCTCATAAATTGTTCCTTTAAAAGCCAAAATACAATGAAAACCAAAAATTCTCTACCCTTTCTTTACAAAAGTTTTAAAAAATTTCAAAATAACACCTAACTATCTCTACGATTCTAAAAAAACTCACAGGTCTTTCAAAAGAATTTAATAAAAAATATGCACAGATTTTCTTTTTTCTTTTTTTTTTTTGTTTGTTTGTTTTATGAAACTAAAGAATTTAGTCGTAAGTTTAATAAAATCTATATCTTTCTAACTCAAAAGTTTGTCCACAAAATCTCTAAAGGTCAATCGATGTATTTTTCTAAAACAAAAAAGGTATGATTTTTCTCTATTATGTTTTATTTCTTTCTATTCAACCTTACTCCTTTTCACGACCTTAATTTCGAATGAAATATTGAAATGACTTATATAATTATAGGGTGTGCACAGTTTCTTCTACCTTTTTTTTTTTAAAAAAAAAAAGATAAATATGAAACTCACATAAAAAAATTATTTTTTAATAATAAATCTCATTCTTTTTTAAAAAAATTGCACGAGACTCAAACATTTTAAAACTATATATAACATTACTCGTATTATCCATTGAAGAGAATAAATTAGAACTTGCATGTAATTCATAATTTTTTACAACCATAAAGATCTTTAAACATCTTCAAGTTGATGAACATATTTATATTTTTTTCTTAAACTATGTTTTATAATTTTTCTTGTTATATTAAGATTATAAACTATAAATTACTATTGTAATATAAGTAATTCGCTCCCCCGAAGTTTCATTCTCGATCGGCTCCGCCACTGCTTGTGGGTTGCTATTTATCTTTTTTATTTTTACATTTTTATTTTAGTTATTTATTTTCTAAATGGATTTAATCCGGAGTGGATGTGTTTATGCTTTATTAGATGAAGTGCTAATGTATCAACTTTTATCAAGTGTAAAAGATATTTACACTAAGCTTTGATTGAAGCTAAATTCAACATAAAATGCAAATTATATAAAGTGATCAAAAGTCAAAACTCAACAAGTGTGAATATTACCTATTTGCAAAATGGAGTCGTTCTATATACATTTTTTTTAAAAATAATATTATATATAATTTTAAGATGTACAAGTTCAGCACTCTCTTTAAAAGAAGTAGAGTTTATCATTAAAAATGACTTTTTTTTAAGTGAGTCTTAAATTCATCCAATTTTTTCAAAAGAAATACCTAAGATCACTTGTACAGCTTAGAACTGTAAATATTATTTCACTCTATAAAATTAATATTATTATTGCAAAATATAGTCTGACAAATAGATTATTTGTAAGCGATATTTTATTCAATCCTCTCCCAATCCATCTCTTTGCTAGATGACTTGTCCATACTCCAAAAAGATCAATTGAAATTACGAATGAGATTTTTTATTTACAAATCAGTTTAGGAGACAAACTCATCTAATGTAGTAAGATTTAATTTGAAATAGAATCTTAATTAAATTTGTATGTCTGATACATGAATTATCAAAAAATACTAAATGTATTTAATAAAAACTTACTTCTCCACGTGTCAGTTATTAATATGCTGAAAATCATAAAATTTGAATTTAAAAAAAAAAATTAACAAAATGAATCTTATAAGTCAAACTATAAGTACATGTAGCACTACTCTTAATTATTATCTTATAAATCAAATCTTATTTTATTGTCAATGCAAATATACCAAAGGTTCAACTTACAAATATAATATTTATTTAGGTACAAGTAGAATGACATGCCTGTATGATGGTAAACTCTGTACACAATAGAGGAAGATATGGCTGTATTTCAGTTCCATATGATATGGCTGCGTCGTACAGATAACTCTTAAAACTTTGAGTAAATTTATTCATTTTTTTTTTTTCATCATCTTATTATATGATATTAGATAATAGATTTATAAATAAAATATAATAAATAATTTCTATAAAAATTGAAATGATGAAAAACTTTTGATTTATTTAATGCAGACTAGTCTTTGGTCATGAAGGATGTGACATGTTTGTAAAGAGTTTCCGGCCAAAGTTGTCGTTGTATCGATCAATGTTATTTTAAAATATCTACACCAGTCATATTTGACATAATTTAATTTTTAATATTCAAATTTTAAAATTTATTTTTTAAATTAAATTATATAATATAAATAGTATGCAATGTAGAGACTTTAGATTAAAGTTATTCTTTGCAATTAACTTTCAAATGGTCCAATTGAAATTTAGAAAATTACATTTTAACTTGCTGCATTTAGATATTGAATTGAGTTAAATTGAGATAATAAAATATTGTTAGAATATATTTTTTTAATATTGTTATTATTTTGAAATTAAAAAAAAATTGAATTGTTTATTATATTTTGTACTGAAATTTAAAAAAATTGTAATAATATGTTAAAATAAATTGTGAGTAGTTTGAGATCCAAACATAGGGACGTTATGATATAACTTATAATTTACCTTCTCTTTATGATATAACCGTTAAAATGGACGAAGGATACTCCAACAGTTACATCTAACAAGATGTGAAATTATCGAAAGAAATTATACCTTTAATAATTTGACAGTGAAGCGCAACTTTAAAAGGGTGAAAAGTATATTTTTCATCAAAGATATTATAAAAAAAAAAAAAAAATGATGGTCTTGCTTCAAATTAAGTTTGAGTAAACTTTTTTTCAAATTAAATTTAAAAGCTTGATAAGTTAGAAATGAGAATGTGAGAAGCACGTGCATTTTTAATACTTCTCCTAATTTTTTATTTTTTTTCGTCATCTATATGCTACATGTCATGCATAGTTTTTTATTTTTTCTCATCAGTAAATATGTGATATAAGGACGATGAGTAGAAAAAGTCAACCAATTTAACAGAAAAAATAAATAAAATAAAATAAAATAAATAATGTGTGAGATAATGAATGACAAAACTCAATTGTCAAATTATAAACAGAGTTTGAAAAAATTCCTTAAATTCAATTTAAATGAAAATCTATTCATTATAAAATATAAATCACAATACTACTTTGTTAAAATATGATTGTTAAGATAAATAATATGATTGGATCTTAGTGAATTCTAATGTCGACAAATTTAAATAAATGAAAATGGTATGTTTGGATAATAAAAATATTTTATCTTATCTCATTTCATCATTATAATTTTATTACATTTTTATATAAAATATAATAAATAATTCAAATTTTTCAAATTCTAAAATAATAATAATGTTAATTTAACTAGTTTCGTGTAAGAAAATTTTTAAATATGCAATGCATGGGATTAAGGTTTACTTTGCAGGATGAATCCAAATGATCCTACTTTAGAGAGATTTTTCAATATTAAAAAAAATATTATAATAATATTTTATTTAATTTTAAATTTTTATTTAAAAATTCTTTACTATCAATAAAATGCAACCCCGTTTCTCAAAAAGAAGAAGAAGAGGAAAAGTAGAAGAAAAAATAAATAAAAATAAAAAGTCTTGGTGTTCAACATCTTTCTCAGCTTTTTGGTTCTGTTACAACCAGCAAGTACAGCTTCGGAATTTGGTCAATTATGGAGCCTATCATTCCCTTTTCTCAAAAATATCTCTAAATGTGATGAAATTATGGAGTGGAACTTGGAACAAATCATTTCATCAGTACAAACAGGTGAGACCTTATTTTTATCAAATTAAAAAGAAATATTTCTAATTGCGTAGAAATTAAGGGTTGATTTAGTTATATAAAATAAAATTATCTCATATCATACAAATATTATAATTTTTTTTGAATTTTTATCTAAAATAAAATAAATAATTGAATATTTTTAAATAAAAATTATATTAAACATTTATATTATAAAAAACTTTATTCAAGATTTGAAAAAATGGTTCGATTTAAGCCGATTCAAATTGAATCAATAAGAAACCCAACATATTTTAATAAATTTTTTAAATCATTCATTGAACCAATTCAATCAACTGATTTAAACCAATTTAGAACAATTCTATCCAATTTTTTAAGTTGTAGTTGTATATAAAATATTACATTTCTCATGTGATTATAATTTAATGATATTTTTTTTCTTCATATATGAGGCAAAAATTTAAATAATTGAGGTTAAATACATAAATTACATGTTTATTGAAACTATTTAGATTCATTTTATATTTTTATTGAAACTAGTCAATGAATTTATATTTTATACATGATATTAAATGCTTAAATTGTATAATATATAATTTTTAATACTTTTCATTAATATTAAAATAACCAATTAAAAATTGTTATGAATCGTCCGATTCATTAATATATAATAAGGCTGTGTTTGGACAACGAAGTACTCTGAAGTATTCTGAGGTACTCTCACTACTATTCTCTACTTTATTATTACTTTTCACCTACTTTTACTACTATTCATTACTTTTTACCTACTTTTTACTACTATTCAATATTCTATTATTACTTTTTACCTACTTTTTATTACTATTCACAAACATTCTCAAATACTTTCACTATCCAAACCAAGCCTAATCGGTTCTTACCCGAACCTTGACTTCGTTTCCTTTTTCTTTTCCCTATTTTTTATCGTCGATATTACATCTATGACCAAAAATAGAGAATGTGTAAATGCATCAACATTATTGGTATCTTAACTTTGGATTAAAATTCTCTATAATTCTTTTTAAAAATACTTTCTATAACTATATAAGCCCAACCGTATTTAATGATAAGATTTACACTCTCACATGTAATATTTGAGATACAAATAAATAGAATTATTCTTGTGTAATATTTACGAGTATGGGTGTAACTGGTTTAGTTTTGGACAAAATTTAGAACCGAATTGTATGCACCAGTTTTACATTTTTGAAAACCGATTACGCACCGATTACCTTTCTAAACCTGTACATCTGGTTTTATCGGTTCTGATCTGGTTCAATATGATTTTCTGGTTTTAATAGTATTAGTAGTAGGACATAAAATATAATTAGTATACTAATGTATACTAATTAATTAAAGCAAAATGTAATTAATATTAGTATTACTAATATATTATGAATTTATCAAAATGAATATGTTGAGAATTTATTAAGCCATAAAATATTATTAATATATATTTTATGTTTAAAGTATGTGATCAAATCAATTTTCATGTTTAAGATTAAAATTTTATGTTGTGAATTATAATAACGTTATCTTATATATAATTATAATTTATATTATTATATATTAATATAAAAAGTATCATATATAATATTAAAAAAATTAATTTAAAATATATAATATAATGAACCGATCTAGTTCGATCCTAAAAAGTATAGAATGAGAACTGATCGGGTACTGGCCGGTTTTGAAACTAAGGAAACCAATTTAGAACTAGACCGGTTCGGTTTTCCAATTTTTTTTTTATTAATTTTTACATCCTTACTTACTAGATATACAAATTGTATCTCATAAATATAATTATTCTTGTATCTATCGTAGATTCGTAACTCATGTTTTAGGGTTGATATTATTCTTCTTTAAATTATAAATTATAAATAGTATTTGACTACAAAAAGTTAAGAGTATCTTAAAAAAAAATATTTAGACTATGTTTAGATGTTGAGTTGAATTGAGTTGAGCTCTCTATAAATAATAATGCATTGAAATGGTGAAGTGAAATTTGTGAGATCCACTTAATATGAGTTAAATGTGTTTGAATGTTAATATGAGTTTAAATGAATTTATGAGAAGTTAAAAAATATTATGAGTCTCACGTGTAAATATGTGTTGAGTTAAAAATAGTTGTGGATCTCACATATTGAAAAATTTTGAGTTAATATAAATTTAATGTTTTGAAAGTTAAATATTTAAATATTAAAAAAAATTTAAATCTGAATCGATCTCATCTAAACTGAGTGCAGAATTAAATCCGACCGTCGCCTTGGCTTTTACTTGGCGCCCTTTCTGCTTTCATTTCACTGTAACCCTTTTTTTTATTCAATTTTTGGCGGGTGTTTCTTATTCTATATATATATAAAAAGGCAAAAAACAAAGAAGAAAACGAAAGCAGATTTTTTTTTTTTTTTAAGATGGTAGGGGTAATAATGTTATTTACTATATGCCATGGGGGCTAGGGTTTCGCGTCTCATTTATATAAGGTGGTCTTTTAATCTTGATCTGCTGCCGCTGGTGCGTGTGTCGGTCCTCTCTCTCTCTCTCTCTCTCTCTCCCTGAGCTCGCATACACAGTCCTTCGCACTCCTTCACTGCATGTCGGTTTCTTTTAGATTCTCATACTTTCCGATTCAACAACCAATAGATTCTCCTATTCCCTCGCTTTCTCTCTCTCACTCTCTCATTTATATTGAGAAATAAGCGTCATTTCCTGTGGTGCTTTCTCGCTCTGATTTGATGTAGTGGTGTCTCTGATCTCCTGTTTTGATCCGAATAGTTCTTCGTTTCCTCCGAGTATCGTAGGGGGTTTAAGGAGTCGTCCACTTTCAGCTCCTTATTCAGCTATCGTATCTGGGTTTGATTCGGATCTTTGTAATAGATTGCGAAAAGATGGAAGATCTGAGCGATAAAGTGAGTGATCATGGCCTTCTTTTGCTGTTTGATCTGTGATCTTGGTCATGAAAAGTCGTTGATCAGTCTGATTTCTTGTTCTGGTGCAGGGATCGGAGTCCGAGGTCGTGAATACCAAAAGCCCAAATGGGGGGGTTTCATCCGAAGAAAGCCACACAAAAACCTGCGCCGACTGCGGGACATCCAAGACCCCTCTATGGCGAGGCGGCCCAGCTGGTCCCAAGGTAAACCAACCAACCTTTATCTACGAAAAAATCCCTGATTTATATTGGGGTTTCGATCAGATTTTTTTTTATTTTGTGAGCTGAGTATCTTCTATGTTGATTTTGCAGTCACTGTGTAATGCGTGTGGGATCAGAAGCAGGAAGAAGAGAAGGGCTGCTCTGGGTTTGAACAAAGAGGACAAAAAGCCCAAGAAAACAAGTTTTTGTCGAAGTAATAAGATAGGGGATAATCTGAAGCAGAGGCGGATGGTTTTGGGAAGAGAGGTGTTGATGCAGAGGAAGAAGCTGGGGGAGGAGGAACAAGCAGCTGTGCTGCTGATGGCTCTCGCTTATGGCTCTGTTTATGCTTAGGTCTTCAAAAAGAAAGAAAAAAGAATGGTAGAAATTTTAGGAGCTGGATGTGGGATCCTAACCTTCTTGCAAGTGTATCTTCTATTAATCACAGTCTATTGTCACTAACTGTTCTTTTGGGACAAATGGTTCTGAGCGTTTCAACTTCCAACAAGTGTAACTCTGTATGAATTGGAAATTGATCCTATTTTTGCTTATGTTGTATCTTTGAATTCTATTCTACGTTTACATTTTATTTACACATATAATTTAATTTTAAATTTATTACAACAATAAATCATTTAAAAAAAGGTTTCTATTTTCTCAAGAAATTGGGATGTAAGATTAAGAAAAGAAGAGGGAATGTGAAATTCGCATTTCCCGCTGTTTTTTTTTTTTTGGGTTTATAGGATCATTGAGAAGGAAAATAGTTTAGCCACTTATTACAAAAAATTAAATTTACAAATTGATATAGTTTGATACGATAAGGTTGTAATCTTTTTATTTGAAGCAATTCTTGGGTGAGAGTGATTATTATTTGGTAAAAGTTGACCACTTTACAACATGTCACATATTCTTAAATTATGTTCAATCTGGAGGCAACGTCTAGGGCGATATTGGTTCGTCTTTTATCATAGGTACAAACATTACCAAGAGACATTTTGTTTTGAATCGTTACGCCTTTGCACTTTCCCTTTTATAATTAGAAAGTGCAAAGCGTTAGATTTAAGATTGGGCTGAATTAAGTTTAAATCAATCCAAACTAACAAGTTAATAATCGGTCGACCCATTAACTCATGTTCAATTGACCTATTTATTTGATACACCATTTGAATTTCCAAGAGTTCCCATAATAAGAGAGAAATAGAAATATAAAATAGGTCCTATAAATTTATTGAACATTTATGCCTTATTTGGATAGTGAGATGATATGAGATTGTTTTGAATTAAAGTTAAAAGTTGAATAAAATATTGTTAGAATATTATTTTTTAATATTATTATTATTTTTAGATTTGAAAAAATTAAATTATTTATTTTATTTTATGTAAGAATTTGATAAAATTGTAATGATAAGATGAGAGAAATCATTTATGTATCCAAACAGGGTCTTAATGTTGCTTAAGAAATTCAACACGATGCTATAAATTTTGTAGGATCCATTCTATATGCATATCTCTCTATCCCTCTAGACTCTAGAATTCGAATAAAAATTCTAAAAATTCTAAATCCAATTCTTAAAATACGCGTTATCAAGAGATTTAATGACTAATTAATTATGCTAATAATACGTATACCCACGAAAATATTAATGAAATGATAATACTTTCTACTATCATAATAATTGAGTGAGCCTTCAAAACTTTATAATTGTTGAAAATTAAAAATCCATGACACGTAAGAACCTTTTGACCTTTGTGTTGCAATGAGCTCTAGATTGAACATCCTCAAACCCCAAACTCTCAAAATTGAGATTTCCGGAATCGAAATTCCAAAACATCGAAGAAGCTCCCTCCTTCCCAAAATCTTCTCGTCCATTACTACTAGAGGATAATCGAAGCAAACTCCTTTACTCTGCTTCCATCGACAAGGATTTCAAGCGTTGGCATATGTCTTGTTTCCCTTTTCTTTTTCTTTTTTCCACGTCCTAGTATACTTTTCGTATGGCGTTTGTTTTATGTGTTATCATACACTTGCTTTCCTCTATTTGGTGTTGATGTACACTAATAAACGAGGAAATAAATTAAGAAAAAGTGGTTTTTAAAGAAATAGATAGCAATGATGAAATTGAAGTAATATTATTAAAAAATATGTTTATAGATATGGAAAGTGGTTAAAAAAATAACATACTTGATTCGAAGCTAAATGCTAGTTCTCGAACATAAATCTAAATTGAATGATGCTAGATATGGTCCTATGGTTTGCAAGTAGGGATAGTAATATGTGACATGATCCGTGAACTCAATATGAATATGATATGAAATTAACGAATTTGAATTTGATATTAATGGATTTGGGTCAAAATAGGTTGACCCATTAAGACACGATTTATAAACAAATTAATAACAGGTTAACCTACTTAACTTGAAATCAACCTGTTTAGATTTTATTTCAAAACGACAATTTTATAATTGTTGAGTTGTAACATTAATATTTCTCAGTATACTTATATTTTTATTGTTAGAATTGTAATTATGGACCTACACTTATATTTGTTGTAGAGTTTGTAATATTGGTTTTATTATATGTTAACATTTAAAAAATATTGATATTTTTTTGATAATAGGTAGTCTTATTTTTTTAAAGATATTGTAGCTACTAATAAATATAGATTTTAACTTTTATGTGAAATTACATTAATTAGGTCAAATGAATTATGTGTGTTAGTTCAACCCATTTAAATGAAACGAGTTTGAATGAGTCGTGTTATGTTAATCTATTTCTAATTAATTATTAAATGAGTCAAGACAGGTGTCCCGTCCTGACCCGACATCTAAGTAGATCGGGTCAGAGTTTGAAAGTTTGACACATTTAACTTACGAGTCGGGTTGTGGTTGATCTATATAGTCAAATATTCATGACTTGACTTAACTTAACATGACATGAATACGATCCGAAAACAAGAATTTCCACTCCTATATGTAAGTCTCGCGTATTTTCTTTAAAAAAATAATGAGATTCATCATTAAAAATATTATTTTTATATGTGAATTCTAAATTTACCTACATCTTTTAAAAGAAATATACAAAACTTACTGACGGTAAATATCATTTTTCTCATCTAAATTATACACACAAATTAATATCCGGTTAAAGTAGTATCGTACATTTAAGACATTCACCTACTTTATTTATTAATCTCAATAGATAGAATGCAACACTCGTGCTATTTATCGGTATTAAATGCTATCCTAAGATATGAATGAATTCGGTGTTTCTCTTTGGACCCATCTTCATCAGTGTGTACAGAAAGTACTGTATGATTGACATGACAAAGCTTTGCTATTCCAAGGACCAAGGTTATGTATTAATGGGGTTCGGTTAATCAGTGAAGAAAATGACCAATCAACAGTGTTCTGTCGCCTTAACAATCTAGTTTAGAAACTGCAAAAACAAAAATCTGGCACATAATCCTGCTATCTGTGTTGAATCATTTGAAGCAGGAGAGTTTTCAGAGAGATAATTTGCTGCTGTTTTCTGTGTAATACACACCTGATGAAAAAGATGAACAGTATATAAACCCATATAAAATTCAAGTAATATTAATATAGTTATGAATTATATAAACGTGGGGTATTTGTTTTAAAAAATAATAAAATTTATTGTTAAAAATTTAATTTTTTATATAAATATCATATTTACACTTTAAAAAAAAAAAAAAAAAAAGAGCCGTGATGCTTACGTATTCTGTCAGCAAATATAATCTCTTTTCCAAAACGGCAGCATCCTAAATTAAATTCGTTGTACGAGGGGGCAGTATTGCTTCAATGAGAGCATCATAAGTCATAACTCCTTTTAACGGCCATTATTGTTGGAGGATAGATAGCAAATGCTGCTCCCAACTCCTTGAACTTCAACTTGCACGCCGAGCCGAGGATTACTGCCTGTGACTCACGGCTATGTGTTTCTTATTCGGCTTAGGAGTGAGACTGGTAGACCTATCTAAATAAAGAAATCATATTTATACTTCTAAAACGTATAAGTTTGCCTGCTCTTTTTTTAAAAAATAAATAAATATAAAACTACATAAAAAAATATTTTTTAATTATAAAACCCACGTATCCGAATATAGTTGCAGTTTCAAACTGATTCTGTTTTTTAAAATCTTTCTTGAACTTCAGAACTAAAGTGAAAGAGACATAGTCACAAAATATATAATCCAATTGTTAACATCCAAAAAGGGCGCAGTCCATAAAGAAAGAAAGATTCAGATTTAGATGTGCTGAGATGAATTAGGCCTCGATTAGTGAGGTGTGGAGCTTCTGGCTGTGATCCGGTATGGCTATACAGTGTTGGTACGTACGTCCATAGATGTGAATAGTATTCAAATGTAGAGAAAATAAAAAAAGATGAACACACAGATTTACATGGTTCAGTACTAGATCTATGTCTACGAAGATTTAAGGAGGGGAGCTTTCACTATAATATACTTGTTTACAGTATCTCATAACCTCTCATTTCTCATTGTACATTGGGAATTCGAGATCTACTTGCTAGAGAAGATGTTCTCTCTAGAGCTACCTATCTAGAGGTTGAAGAAACAGTCGAAGAAGAAGCCTGGCCAAAAATCCCTCCAAGCATTCAAAAGAAAAGAAGTCCTTGAAACCATAGGTACCATATCCGTTTTATCTGACCATTTTCATGCGTGCGCCTCAATAGTGGTTAGAGATGTCTACTTTGCGTGTCTGACCATCTCTCCATTTTCTACTTTCTCTTGACACCTCCTTCCCTCATGACACCCTCACCCCCTTGTCCTTTCTTTATCCCATTTCTCTCTCTCTTCTTTTGTCTTCTAATGATGGCCTCTTGATGGGTTGGGTCTTGAAAACCATTTTGGGTCTGGTGTATTTTACCTCCTCACAAATGCCCATGATTCATAAGGGCAATTTGTTCCAAAGAAGACCTTGAGAATCTTCAAAGGTAAAATATGCAATCGAATTGATCCTCTTCTGTCCGTAGAGAAATAAATTATGGGAGCTGGCCTTGGTCATTCGTTCCTCTTGCATTAAGTAGCAAAGATTTCTGAGCGCAGGATTAGAAGGGAGATGGGCTCGACCACGTGGAGATCAAACTCGAAGCCCATCCTAGCAAGGTAAGCATAAGGTAGGCTCGACCGCACGGAGCGTGAGCATAAAACCAGTTGTTGCGAGGTAAGAGGGAGGTAGGCTCGACTGCCTAGGGTGTGTAGGGTGCGAGTACATAGCTTAGCTACAGCGGGAGATAGGCTCGACCGCATAAGATGCATACGAAATTTGGTCGGGTAGTCAAGTGACTTGCCCACCTATTCTGACACCTGGGAGGTCAGGCGGTCCTCAACCTTTCTTCCCTGTTTAGGCAGCTGGGAGATTAGACAGCCCCAACCTTTCCCACCTACTGACTTTTGTTTTTAAAAAAATGGGCGAGTAGTAATTGAGATTGGACTCACCCTAAGTTTTGTCGAATGACTCACGTTCTCTAGGCATTTTTGTTTTTGATGATGCTAGTGAACTTTCCTTTTCCAATGTGAATGGCGGTTAATATTAGAGTGCGTTTGTTGTAACCTGCGTGAAGTGGTTAGGGAGCTCGTCGACCCTCTGGGTCCACTTCAAGCAATTGTGGAGCTCGGAGGCACCTTAACTCTAAAGACTCGTTCCCGATGGTAATCAGCTGACAGTGGTTATGGCACGGAGTGCGAACACTCAGCGTTCGCTGGTGGAGATACTGTTTCAAAAGTAATGTGGGGTAGTCGAAAGACTAAACTCACACTTTGCCTGAGACAGGCCGGCCCGCCTTACGGCTGGACCCACCTGTTGACTCTTATGGGAAGGCAAGTAGAAGGTGCTACAAAAGTCAAACTTGTTAGTGCAAATATTTTCCAATCACCAGTGCGAGGTTTACAAACTTGAGCTATCTTGCTGGGGTGCAGTGAAGGTCTAAGGTGCTATCTGTTCGGTGTTTTGTTGCTGAAGATGACATTTCGTTGTAGGAGATGGTGTTCCATTGGTGGGGATTTCCTTGATGGAGATTTATCAATGGAGATTTCGTTGGTGGAGATTCTGTTTTCGAGTAGCCGAAGGCTAACTTGCACTCCTCCTTGAGAGGGATAGAGTAGCCTTAGGCATTATGCTCATCCCTTTCACCTCACGGGGACGTAAGTAGTTGATAGAGATTTTTTATGGAGATTCCGTTGGTAGAGATTTTGTTGATGGAAATTCCATTGCTGGAGATTCCGTCTTTGGGTAGCTGAAGGCTGACCTGCATTCCTTGTAAGAGGGATAGAGCAGCTTTATGCATTACTCTCATCCCTTTCACCTCACAGTGAGGTAAGTTGATTGTGGAGATGTCGTTGATAGAGATTCAATTGGTGGAGATTCTATCTTCGGGTAGTCAAAGGCTGACCCACACTCCTTCGCGAGAGGGCTAAAGCAACCTTAGGCATTACCTCATCACTTTCATTTCGCGGGGAGGTAAGTTGTTGATGGAGATTTCATTGATGGAGTTTCCGTTTGTGGAGATTTTGTCTTCGGGTAGTCAAAAGTTGACCCGCACTTCTCTGCGAGAGGGTTAGAGTAGCCTTAGTCATTACACTCATCCCTTTGCCTTACGAGGAGGTAAGTTGCTGATGAAGATTATCTTAGTGGAGATTCTATTGGTGGATATTCCTTCAAGTAGCCGAAAGCTAACTCGCACTCCTCCGCGAGAGGGATAGAGCAGCCTTAGGCATTACACTCATCCCTTTCACCTTGAAGGGAGGTAAGTTGTTGATGGAGATTCCTTCTTCGGGTAGCTGAAAGTTGACCCGTACTCCTTCGTGAGAGGAATAGAGCAGCCTTAGACATTACACTCATCCATTTTCCTTGCGGGGAGGTAAGTTGCTGATGGAGATTTCGTTGATGGAGATTCTGTTGATAGAGATTCTGTCTTCGGGTCTTGGAAGGCTGACCCGCACTACTCCGCCATAGGAATAGAGCTGCCTTAGCCATTACACTCATCCCTTTCGCCTTGTGGGGAGGTAAGTTGCTTATGGAGATTTCGTGCTACAAGGATCAATAATGTTAGTGAAAATAAAATCCGCAAAAGTTTTGAAGGAGACAAACCAGAATATTTAACCGCTATAATTGTTTTTTTTTTGTTTTCCTGTTGCTGTTGCCATTTCTTCTTTTCCTTGCTCCTCGTTTTCATTTTCATTTTTCATTTTTTTTTACAACTTGTGCAGATAAGTCCCAAACAGAGGAGGCGAGTTCGTGGGCGAGGACCAAGTGGATGATGAGTATCTTGGCGACAAATGTATTGGTCTTGGGGTGGAGATCTCTAGCAATGAGTTGCTTAGCAACAAATGTATTGGCCATGGAGTGGAGGTCTCTGGTCGATGCGTTGCTTGGCGACAAACGTATTGGCCATGGAGTGGACTGCAGCTCAGGCAAGGAGCTTGGGTGAGGAAATGGTTGCCTGCCAGTGAGTTGTCGAAGTGCTTCTTGGGCTGTGGAGGCAGTTGCTCGCCACTTGGTGGTTGAGCAACTCCTCAGGTAATGGAGGTGGTTGCACCCCACGAAGTGATCGAGCAATTTCTCGGGGCCGTGGAGGTGGTTGCCCGCCACTTGGAGTCATTTGGATTTAGAGATGAGTTGAGATGATTTGTGAATAGTAGAATAAAATATTTTTAGAATATTATTTTTTAATATTATTATTATTTTAAGATTTGAAAAAGTTGAATTGTTTATTATATTTTATGTGAGAATTTGAAAAAATTGTAATGATGAGATGAAAAAGTTGAATTGTTTATTATATTTTGTGTGGAAATTTGAAAAAGTTATTTTGAGATTTGAAAAAAAAAATAATTATTATATTTTGTGTAGAAATTTGAAAAAGTTGTAATAATGAAGATGAGATGAGTTGAAATGGGTTGAGGAGACTTGTGAATTCAAACGAGGCCTTAGTAGTCGAGCAACTCAATTCGTGAAGCACCTCGCCTGGTATAGAAATCGCTAGCGGACTTGGCAATACCTAGATGTGGTCTCGCCATCTCATGATGGCCGTAAGGGAGGCCTTGACAGGTGCATCCTACATGCACTTGTTGCTCGTTGTGTGCCATGGTGCGGGGACAGAAAACTCCAGCAGTCCGCATGGTGGCTGCGATCACCGTTTCCATCCCACGGTTGGGCTAGGCCAAAATGATTTTAGCCATAGGTAGCCCTATGCACTTGGTTTGTGTGGTGGTGTTGCCTCCGTGCAGGGTGGTTGCTTATGTGGCGGTAGAAATCTCCGGCGGCTAAAGAAATTGTGAGGGGGAGGTATGCAGTGTAGTGGAGGTTGATGGTGGATCGAAGGCATCCGATGATGCTACCACTGTCAGCGTGCATGGCCCTAGCGCGCGAAGCTCTCCACCTCTGTGCACGGGGATCGCCGTTGCGACGGCAAAAATATCAGGCAACTAAATTGGTGGCCGCTGACACCCTCGCCAGGCCCACAGTTGAGGGACATCCTAGGTGCATGATAATATGCACCCTTTTTATGAAATGTTCATAACTTCATGGCACTATTCATGCCATGCACAGTCATCACATTCCCCAGTGTACTGTGCACTTAAGTGCACACTTAGTTTGTGCCGCTGACCGAGTGAATGACCCAGTGTATTTTCGTGCATAGTATTTGTATTGTGCACGTAGGTGCATGGTATGCTTAAAGATCAAGTAGTAAGCATTCATAGTTCAACTGCCCAGGAAGTTTGGTTCTTGACTTACACATTGTGTGCATGGAAAAGCATTTAAGTACAGTGCATTTAATCGATTGGACGAGGAAAGGTTCACTTGCCACTTTTCTGCAGCGTGTTTTTCAGAAAAATAAAAGTGGAAAGGCTAAAGATACTAATCTAGAAAACTTTCATCTGTTCCTTCTGAGATTATTTAGCGCATCAAGAAATCGTCCTTCTTCCAATTTCGGTGCAAAAATAATCTCCTTCCCACAGACGGCGCTACTATTAATGCCCAAAAATGGCGTACTCGGAAGGGAAGAAAAATCCATTCTTGGATGCGCTGAGGTGAGATGGGCCTCGATCAGTGAGGTGTGGAGCCCTCGGTGGTGATCTAGTGCGGTTGTACGGTGTTAGTGTGAACGTTCATTACTGTGAAGAATATTTAAATGCAGAGAAAATAAGGAGAGATGAACATACAGATTTACGTGATTTAGCACTAGGCCTACATCCATAGAGGTTTGAAGATGGGAGATTCCACTATAATATGCTTGTTTACAGTCTCTCATTAACTTCTCATTTCTCACTGTACAATGGGAGCTAGCGATCTACTTGCTAGAGAAGATGTTTTCTCTGGAACTCTCTGTCTAGAGGTTGAAGAAGTAATTGAAGAAGAAGCTTGGCCAAAAATCCCTCCAAGTGTTCAAAAGAAAAGAAGTCCCTGAAACTGTAGACACCCTGTCCCTTTTATCTAACCCTCTTCATGCGTGTACCTTGGTAGTGGTGAAGGATGTCTGCTTTGCGTGTCTAACCGTCTCTCAATTTTTACTTTCTCCTGACACCTTCCTGCCTCCTGACACCCTCACCTCTTGTCCCTTCTCTATCTCCTTTCTCTCTTTTCTTTTGTCTTCTAGTAATAGCCCCTTTGATGAATTGGGTATAGAAAACTATTTTAAACTTAAATGTATTTTACCCCCTTATAATATTAGTTTTTCATTCATTTGATCTCCGTATAATTGATGCGTATATGGAAGAAATTGGGTAAGAGGCCGAAGATAACCACAACGAGTAGCCCAACATATGTGCCACTCGAACGGTTGATACCATTTTTCAATCTCCAGGGTTTATGGTTAACAAGAAAGTGGATTCAAAGACATAGTAAGCAATATGAGGGGGATTTGTGGGAGTCAATGGGTCATGGGCTTTCAAAAGTTAGGGAAAGAAACTTAAGGGAAAATGATGCATAACCGCTTGAAAAATTTATAGTTATTCTCTAAATTATCAATTTCGACGACCATGAGCCTAAATTAAAAAAATATGGCATTGTAAACTCCATTTCCCTTTAAAAAGTCCAAATTACCCCCCTAATAATTTTCAAAAAGTTTATATTGTATATTTTTTTCCCAAATTTAAACTTGGGTACTTTTTCCCCACTTTCAGCCCCCAAAAAGAGACTCAAGTCAAGGCTTTGTAGTCATTCAAGACCACCCACAGACCCATTGTTAAAAAAGGGGAAAAAACTTGGCCTCCTTATTTTGTGTTCAACATTTTGGGGCTAACATTTTTTCCCTTTCGTTTTGGGCCTAAAATTCCTCAGCAAGAGTAATGCTATGTGTATATCATTTCTTTTAAAAACATATTCTCAAAGAAACAATAACCTTTAATAGGTCTTCACTAATCTCATCAGTAGTGTCATTGGTTTAAAATTTTAAATAATTTACCCTTTATTTTTAAATTTCCGGATATCCTTTGCATTTATTTTTTTATTTTTTATTTATAAAAAAATTACATTTTTAGGCTACCATTTGCATTTATGATCCCCATATCTCCCACTGATGTTATGGGTGTTGGTATATAATTCAATATTTTAGTAATATTGAACTATCAATCTGAACTGGGATTTATGAGCTTGACCCATAACAAAAAAAAAAAAAAGAAAAAAAAAAGAGAGGAAATTATGAACTTGTAGTAAGTTCAGCATAGTTTTATGATTTTATTATTTCTAGCTTTAGTTATTTCATGGAACTTTTACATGTAAGCAGGCCTAAGAAGAATTGAGAAATCCTTGGCCCATGAGTAAGTTGTTTTGTTGGTTCCTTTCTTGTATCAACTTTCACGGATTGACATTTCATCTTTCCTTATCATAAAGGATTAGAAAGAGATACCACCAATTTGTCATTTGTTTATATTAGTGTTGACGACAGAGAGAGTACTTTGGATACCCTTTGCCTAATAGACTGGACCCCTCCCTCCACCGTCCATCATTCATGTTTCCTGCCTTCCAGCTATTATTGTGGTCACTACATGTTCCTCGCCTCCTTTCTTACCCTCCACATTTTCTTTTTCTTTTATTTATTCGTTTCCTAATTTTGTTTATCACGATAAAACGACTCATTTTTATTAATATTTTCTACAATTCAGATAGAGATAAATATGATATATTATATATATCGACCTTATTGTAATTACTATTTAATATTAAAGTATATAGTATCAATAATTTGTATTTTATGTTATAAAGTCCAGAGATCTGATTCTCACTCTTTTAGTTTTGAAAAGTATGTGGGTTATATGAATTATAAATCATTCTCAAAACCAATGTGGCTTTTGGGAGTTCTGACTTCCACCTCAGTCAATGAACCAAAGGGTAACATATGGAATTGAACTTAAAATTTGGATCAGTTGATAAATAAATAAAAAAGGTCTTTTATGTTTTTCTGTTTTATTTTCTCTCTTTTGTTTTTTTGTTTTTGTTTTTTTAATGGATTTCCTCTTTTGTTGATAGAAGGTGATGCCACTTTTTTTAACATGGAAGAGTTCGAGGAGAAAGGTAAGACCTTGGGCACATTACATTCGTGACAGCACGGGGAAAAGCGAGAAGAAACACAAAGTCCTGTCAGCAACTTGATTGGTGGGATGGGACACGTGGCAACCACTCAGAATTCCCAGCATTATTATTAGTTTTTAAGGAAAAATATGAGTCTGCAGTACTTAATGTTGTGTCCTGAATTTGAAAAAAATAAATACAACGTTTATTTGTGATGTGCACGAACATCTTACACGAACAATATATATTGCGGTTTAGATAATAAGTTAAGATGAATTTTGATGAAAATTGAATAAAATAATATTAAAATAATATTTTTTAATATTATTATTTTTTTAAAAATTTAATAATAAAATAAGACGAGATCACATCCAAACTGGACCTAAACTTTACAGGCTTGACCATCCAATTTTATTAAACAAATAAAATATCTATAATCCAAATGATCAAAGACCTTTCCAGAGCCTTCGTGTACAACGTCATTGGTCGGAACTACAGCGTATGATGTGCCTCAGATTTTTTCATCTATTATGGACCCACTATTCGGAGAGAGAAAATGTTAATTCAGACAGAGTTGATTCAAAGCTTAGCCACAATTTTGAGGATCGTAAGACCAGAATGTAGTAGTTTCAGCCTTATCAATTAAAAACATTCCGTCAATTTGACGTGGCTTATTTATGAATTTATTTTATATAATTATTTTAAAATTCAAAATTATATAAAAATAATTTCATAAGTTGATGTGATTTTATATAATTTATATAATTTATTTTATATTAAAATAATTTTATAATCTAATAAATCACATCATAACATAACAGTTTGTAAGATTTTTTTTTTATCTAATTCTGAGGTTAGAGTATTTTTGTGATTATATTTACCAAATCTTTCGCATTCAAAAAAGAACAAAAACAAAAAACAAAAGAAGAGCATCTACCGAGAGGGACATCTGATGTGGGTCCGCTAATTGGAACTTTTTTTCAGAAGCCAATTAATCTTTACTAATGAATTCTTAAACTGCAAAATGAGAGTTCAAATTCTTCAGAAATCTATTGAATTTGAATCAGTTGATGTGATAAATGAAAAACCAGGACTTCTGATCTACAAGTAGTTGTGGATGAAGTGTGGTCGATCTGCAGTTATATGCATGCTGGAATGGTCCAGCAATTATTGGACATTTATCTTCAGATCAGAACCCAAAACCCTCTTTAATATCAGATAGCAAAATTCATCAGGAAAGTGACTCTTATTAGCGTATCTTTGTAGTTGACGACAAGTTGACTGAACTGAATTTATATATACATACTGTCCATCATCGCCAAACTCAACCCCAAATTAAGGAAATTAAACTACAATCACATATGCATTAAGAGCTCAGTTGGTTGGGGGGAGGGGGGACTCAAATCCCTGAAAAAGATGTCTTATTTTCATAATAATTTGTATTTATCGGAAATATACAGGTACAATTTGTCGATAAATCACAGAAGACGTCGAGAGAGAGTGAGAGAAAGGGATTACCGATTACCTGATTTGAGTCAGAATTCCTGGTTTTCAGGTCTCACTTCAGTAAATACTGCAAGGAATTACCAAGTCCCAAAACTGGAAATTCTTTGCTTCTTAATTTCCTTCTCTGAAGAATGGAGATCAGGACGCTTCCCATCTCTACCTCTCTACCTGCAAGTTTCCTAGCTAGATCTGCTCATCCGTCACATTATTCCACCTTTTTTTTTAATTTACCATCAGAACAAGCAAACGAAAATGGAAAACCCAATAGCAGTGACAGCATAAACCAAGGAACCCATCATCTTGATCAGAGAGTTGCCAACAGATGAAGGGGGAGGGACTTGGTAGTAGAACGGAAAATAGGGAACAATGGGGTTAGGGGGTGGCGGCGCTCGGTAATTCTTGTTAGTTGTCGGCGGGGGGTAGAATGTGCCACCAATAACCGGTGGTGGTGGGGAGTAGTAACTGTAGGTGGGCTGAGATGGTGGGGGTGGGGAGTAGTAGTTGTAGGAGCCGCCTCCGCCGCCGCCGGAGCTTGGTGGGGACGGAGGTGGCGGGCAGATGACAGCGGTGGGGGATGGTGGCGGTGGTGGATGCGGATGCGGCGAGGGTGGCGGTGGCGGTGGGGGTGAGGGAACTGGGTTGCAAGGGTTGTCGCATGCGGAGCACATTGTGCATGCGATCTGGTACTTGGACGAGGTGTTCACTGTTGTTGGGGTGGCCAGTGCCAGGTGATGCACAGACATGATCAGGAGGAGTACCATCGGAGAGAGCGCTGTTTTTCGTTCCATTTTAGGGAGAGAGACCTTGAAAATAGGTTATGGAAATTAGAAGAAAAGGAACAAAAAGATCAAGTTTTGGTTGCAATTTCCAGAAGATAGAAGGGAGCCAGGCCTAAAAGAGGACTGTGGCAATACGCCAGTGTGTCATTTACCTTTGAGGGTACCCAATTCAGACCCCTTTTTATAAGGGATTAAAGGAAGCATTAAAAAAATGAAGAAATTAGAGGACGTAAGAGGTGTAGAAGAAAACAAGGACACGTTTACTCTTTTTAGAGAGAGCAGCCACATTTGAACATTGGCATGGCATCGAAGCGGGATGGAATGGAAGGTGAATCCTGGCCACATGGGACGACCAGTTACAGATGGGTAGGGTGGCAACTTCGTACTGCAATTACACCTATAGATGTCAGTAATTGAGGATAAACTTGGAAATTTGGAATCAGTTGAGTTAAAAAAAAAAAGATGAAATGATGCAGTAACATAACAATTTCATAAGGATAAAGCTTATCTGTCTATCCAAGTGTACCGTTTGGATAATTTTTTTTTTTTATTTAGTGATTAAGAAAGTGATTTTAAATGTATTGATATATATTTTTTATTTTTTAAATATATTTAAATATGTTAAAAAAATATGAAAAGTAAAATAAATAAATTTTTTTTTTTTTTACGCTAGGCGGTAAACCTAGCAGTCAACTTGGGGCGACAGAGTAGCTGCACCCATTTCATAAATTGATATAATTTGTTAGTTTATAATTTTTATTTTAATTATAAAATAAATATAACATATTAAATAAAATTATGTCAATTTATAAAATTATTTTTATATAATTTTTTTATAGATGAATACTCAAGATGAAAAATAGTCCCACAAACTAAAAAGATAGAAGCATGTAAAAACGACAAGAGACAGGGTTATATATATCCCATGTTCATTGACCACAATAATTTGGCCAGCAGGCTTTTCTATATGCTTTAAAATGTGAGAGGAAAAGGAATGAGATGATCGAAGTCGGTAATAAGATTAGATTGGACGACTTATGCTACGTATGTTCATACGTGTAGCGATTAAATTGGGGTGTTTCAGCGCACTGTGGTGGTCCGGAGGAGCGTAGTTGTCAACAAACGCAAGCACCATGTATCCGACCGTTAAGAAATTACCTCTATTTAAATTCATCTTAATTCATTTCATTTTATAATTATAATTTTTTTAAATTTTTATATAAAATATAATAATCAATTCAATATTTTTTAAATTTTAAAATAATAATAATATAAATAAAATATTTTAATAATATTTTATTTAACTAATCTAAAATCATCTCAACTCATGAATATTTTTATACTATATCTATATGATATAATTTAATTTCTAAATTTTAAATTTTAAAATTTATTTTCTAAATAAATTATTATATAGATGATGTGTAATGTAAAGACTTTTAAATAGAATTATTTTTTTTAAAAAAATTTTTATAAAAAAAATATCATAAATTGAGTGATTTATTGTAATAATTAAGGTTTTTTTTACTATAAAATAGATCTAATTTGTTACTGGAGAATATATCCGTTTATATATAAATTTAATTTTTGCACAATGTTTTCTGTTATAATAATTTAGAGATTAGCTGAATAGTATGTGATTAGTTGTAATGTTACGATAAATTATAAGGGACTGATGACGTGGAGTCAAATGGTAAATGATGATTATTCATTCTTTTATCTATCAAATTTGTTAACAGCAGGGTTTATCACGAGACGCAAAAGCCAATGGACACGTGATACGCCCCAACATTTGACATGTAACGATGTACGTGCAATGCCAAAACCTCATAAAAGTAACAATAATTGAGATGATAAATTAGTTAATTCATCAAATAAAAGAAAGAAACCAACAAACTAAAAGTAAATAAATAATGATAAAAAATTGAAACTCCTTCTCTCATGTGGAAAGGTTGCGTGAGGTCCTCCCTCTCCCTCCGGAGGGGAACAAAAAAAAAAAAAAATCCCTTTTTTAAGTTATTTTTGTGGTGGCTCGATTTATGGTACCAAGAAATTTGGTGGCTCATGCTATCTTGTTGGGGCACGATACGAGCCACTCAAAATAACTTGTGAGGAAGCTGTTAGTAAATATAAACTAATAACAGATTGTATTTGCACAATATGGTCACACTTTCGTAAGAATATTTGTCTCATAAATTAAAGATGGATAGAAAAATTACAAGTATGTTTATTGTATACAAATAAATTTTATTTATAGACCATAATACATTGGTTGGCAAAAAATATAACTATTGATAAGGACACAACTGTTTGATTCAATCAAATTATTGTCTTTTAACACTTATTCAACCAAATCTCCAATTGGAACCATCACCATAGAAAGAGTGCAAATCCAAGAGATACACAGTTTGGTGTGTGATCACCACCCCTCAAATTTACATATCCTACTTGAACACACAATAACGGTGATCAATCCATTGTTAAGTATCAACTCTCAACTGTACCTCTTGTAGATCGGCGTCAAATCATGACAAGTCTTTATATGTGCATGCTTTCGTTATTATCTTATCTGACCGCACCCTTTACTATATGTACTCCCATTGACCACTTATTAGGGATGACTTCACTTCATTATACCTTTAGTGAAGGGCATCAATTTTTCGTGACTGAATAAATATTCCTGCCACAATTGACAACTTCAGTTGAATACACAACATATATATTGACTTGCGTTGAATTTTTATTAAGTACTTCCTCTAAAGGCATTTTTGAGGCTTTCTTTAATCACTTTATCAACGACTTTACAAATTATCAACACTTTATTTGAGAAATCAAACTTTTGAAAAATGATTTACTACTCAATTTGCCTTTGATACATAGTTTACATATATCAAAATCATCTGAATTTATTTGTGCTATTAATCCAATTTTATACGTTCTTATTATTTAGTTTTTATTTATATGATCCAACCTTAAATGTCATAAATATGTACAATTGGTAGACACATTCAAATAATCAGAAATAAATACTTTATTATTAATATCATTATTTAGTACATATATATTGTGGCTTTTCACACATTTCACTGATACAGTACCATTACTAATAATCATGATTCCAGACTTAAACTCAACCGTGTAGTTCTTTTGATTTAGAACATGCACAAATACTAAGTTCTTACGAATACTTGGTTCATACATTACATCATTAAGCAAAATAGCAGAAACATTTATATAAAATTTGCATGTACTTTGCCCCAAGACATTGAGATATGTGTTTTTGCCCATACATACTATGTGCCCACCTATTTGTTTCTTTGTGAAAAAACAGATATTTGTTCTTGCAAATATGTCTTGTTAGTACAGAGTCAACCCACCATGAATCTAACGTTGATTCCACAAGCATTACTTTTGAAGTTGTCATCACAATTTTTTTTTCTTTTTTATTAGTACATTGTGATTGGTAATGACCATTCTTTTCACACTTAAAATAGTTTCCATTAAATAGTTTATTTTACCTCTTTTTCAACTATTTATTTTTCTTGAATTGTTTTTGCTTCATCTTGTTCCTTGGAGAATGTGTGTTTTAAGCCATCATTAAAATGGACGATCAATTCTCTCTGTTCCCTCCTTTTCTTCATCCTTTCTTCTTTAAGGATCAAAAGTGTTGGGAGTGAAATTATTATTATTTCCTTTACACTATGTGTTAAGGAAGTAACAATGTGATCCCAAGAGGAAGGATGATTATTGAGTATAGTTGTAACTTGCATTTTATCAGTTCAATATCAAATTGCAATCAATTCCATTTGAAGTACATGATCGCTCGTCCTCCTTCATGCAAGTCCTATTATACTTATCTAACAATAATTGTATATAAGTATCAAACTTTAATCCGTATGCTCCTTCAATTGTATCCATGATTTTCTTAGCAGTTTCATAGTTTTTGAAAAGAGGAATGATTTCATCATTCATGCAATGTAAAAATAGGGCACCCCAACATTGTGTTCTTTCCATTTGTCTTTGGTTTTCACGCTGTTGTCACTTCTATTTTGGTCATTTTTCATATTTTCAGATGGTTTTGATGTTGTTAATGTATATAAATCTTTTCATGAATTAAAAGAAAAATTATATGCCTCTTCCAAGCAGAGAAATCCCTTCCATTTAGTTTTTCAATCCCCGAGAAATCAATACTTTTTTTCATTACCATAAATAAAAAACATTAATATTAACAACAGAAAAACAGAAATAATATATATGTTCTATTACAAATACAACAGTTAAAACTATGAAAATTAAATAATTACAATTTAATGAAATTAATAATAATAACCCTTGAATTTAATCTAAGGTGGTTGCCTAGAAATCCTCCTATTATACATCAAATAAGGAGAATAGTGGAAGTGGTGCCTTGATTGAGTGTTCCCACGAACTTGCCTTGAAGTTTTCCCTTTTTTAAGGAGTTTCTTGTGATTTGGCAAAGAACCAAGAGCGTAACAACTTTTGAACAAATCAAATCGAGTTTGAAATGACTCAGAACGGTAAAACACACAAAGATCGGTCTGAACCGATTCAGCAAACTGAGCCAGGTAGTTCAAACTGGGTTCAGGCATAGCGGATTTGTTTTTGGCTCCGTCAACGGCACGATCAGTGGATCAGTGTGCGACTTCAGAATGTGGGTTAGCTCATGGGCCAAACTCCTAGGCATGGGCTTAAGCCCAATTTGCTACAAGTTCACAGGTTTTGGCAAAGTGGGCTGGAATTAGAACTCATTTTTGGGCCGTTTGGTGCCACTTCAGTTCAAATGAAATGACGTCGTTTGCTACTCTCAAAACGATGTCGTGCTGCTTCTCCCAAGCATCTTCTAGGGTTCCTGGACCATTTTTGGTCATTTTTCTCCTTAACAAGCTACATAATTATTTTAATTTTAATGATTGTTGGTCGAAAGAACACCGTTTAAACCAATAGTGTTGTCTTCATCCCCGCAAGCATTGGGTTCCATCTTTATGAAACTTGGATCTTCACTCTCCTCCAACATAATGGACGGTGACAATGCAACATCCAACCTGTCCCCGACATTCTCGAACCCCGGCAATGGTGAGAGATTCATGTGACCGGCCGGAAAAGTTTTTGAATTTTCTCTATTATTCTCTATTTTGGACAGTTAAGTTTTTGGCCCTCTGAGTGAAGATTCTCTAGTAGTTTTCCTCAAAGTAATAACTAGAAACTAAATTTTGCAAATTTTCAGTGTATTTGAGGCCTCCCATTGTGATTTGGAAAAGTTTTTTTTCTTGGGTTTAAAATCCTACTTAAATGATTGTAATATGCAAGTGTGGTTGCCAAACCAATTTCTATTGATGGTCTTCTCTCTGCGAGAATACAACACATCTATCGTGATAAGGCTCTAATACCACTGTTAGTAAATATGAATGAAAACAAGAGTGTGTTTGCACAATATGATGACAATCTCGTGAAGGTGTTTGTCCCACGAGTTGATGATGGACAGAAGAATTGCAAGTGTGTTTATTTTGGACAAATGATCCTTATTTATAGACCACAACATATTGGTTGGTAAATGACACAACCATTGGTAAGTGACACAATCGTTTGACTCAATCAAACAGTTGTGTTTCTTAACACTTTCTTAGCCAACACCCATATGGGAACCAATACCATAGAGAGGGTGCAAATCTAAGGGGTACACCATTTGGTGGTGATCACCACCTATCAAATTTATAGAATTGAGCCAGTTTGTTATAACTACTCATGAATGACATGTTCATTCGGTGGCCTTACCTCAAGAAACTTTTGAATGGCTCATTGATTTAGTGGGATCTGGGTTTGATGATATTGAGCTGACTGATTCTACGCTGATTGCGTTACACTACCTTGAGAAGGCATACAACACAAAGATGGCAAGAAAAAGTAAAGATTCCTCGAATTGGGGCCAAATTGTGCATGCATCAGTATTTTAACCGTAACTTTCGTTACGAGTATCTGAATTGCGCATATAACCCTAATTTAAAAAGCTCTTTTTGGCGCGCACATTGTGATCACTAGCTACGCCTACTTGTCCCCATTTTGACTCCGAAATAAGATGTTTTCTGTCCAAATCATTGATTTAAGTTTTTTTTTTTTTATTTTGCGGTAATGTTTTGCTATCACTTTTAAAGATGATTTTTATTTTGATTTGGGCCAAATTTTTGGCAAAATACTTGTTTTTTCATGTGTTTTACTTTTACGCAATAATTGAGATTTTTTTTTTTTTGGGCAAAGTTTTTAGAATCTTGGGTTTCCTTTACTATATAACTAGCCCAGCTTGTGGATTTTAAAACTAGTTTTTGACTATTATGAAAAACCATATTCTTATTGTTTCAATTCCTAATTTATGTTGATTAACTAGCTATCAAAATAATTATTCATTGTGTACACTACTGAGTGGGAGGCACCTCGTGGTGGAGGAAGAGTCGACACAATCTTAAAGGGTCTTCCATGTGGTCTCCCCTTCCTTAGTTGAGTTGTAACCGAAGGAAAACCACCGTGCACAACGTCCTTATAATTAGTAGTTTTAGTGGTAAACCTTATTATAATATTATAATGAAAAATGTTATTGTGTGTCTTAAGTTTTGTTATCTCTGACTGTATTAATTGATGTGTCGCAGTTTTTTAATATTTAGACTGTCAATTCAAGCGTTCATATGAAAACCATTTGAAATACTTTATATCAATCAAACATGATTGAAAATGACAAACTCAGGGATTTAATCATTTAACATTGCTGTGTTTCCATATATATAATAAATTCACAATTTGAAGTCCGGCTCAAAACTATCGGTTTGGTTACATGATACTCATCTCATCTTTATCTTACAGTAATTTTTTCTATTTAAACATATTATATTTCATCTTTAAATTTAAAAAAATTCACTTAAATAAACAATAATGAACAATGAATACTGACAATAAACAATGCATAAATAGTACCAAACTGACATGAACAGTAAAAATTGACAGTAAACAGTGCATGAATAGTGTATAAACAGTTATAAATAGTGCAATTTTCGACTCTCTAATCAACGGTGGGATCTACACCTTTTTCAAATTCTAAAATTAAAAATTATCTTATCTTATTTTATTATTCAAGTACACATTTTTTTTTTTTTACAAATTATTTGATCTCTTCTTTGCTAAAAAATTTTACTATTATTTAAAATATTTTATTTTATTTTATCTAATTGTGTATCTAAATGAAGCCGGTTGCACTTAAGAAATGCAAGCTCCTTAAAAAACATTGGGACCCACTACCAAATTTATCAGGTGACTTATACGTGGGGCTTGCATAAAGGAAGAATCTGCATACTACAAACCTTCAAGTTTTTTTAAAAATAAATAAAAGTTGATCTAAGGTTGGTGAAATGTAACATATTTTACGTAGTGAAATAGACTAATAGTTTGTAGCATTTAGACTAATGGTGCGGGGGGGTGGGGTTTTAACCCCGCCCCTTGCCCCAGGGAGGTGGGGGCGGGGGGTGGGGTTGAAACCGCACCCCACCTTGCCCCCCGCTCAATCCAATGATTCACTGGGTTTATAATTTTTTTTTAGTCTAATTATTTTTAGACCCAAATTATAATATAATATAGTTATAAATTTTATTCAAAAAAATATAAACTCATTAGAGTTGCATTTTGAGAGGCCAAGGCAATCCATTAACTTGAATTCAAGTTTTTAACAAATTGTATATATTTATATACAATATATATTTATATATATTATTTATATAAATATAAAAAATATTTTTTTTATTATCAATTCGAGAGGGTGCAAAGCGGGGTGCAGGGCGGAGCCCCGTTGGGGTTAGCCCACCCCCCGCCCCCGCTAGGGGTTCTTCATGCAGAGCGGGGGCCCCCGCCCTGGCATGGGCGGTGCGGGGTAGCCCACTCGCCCATGCAGGGGCGGGGCGAACGGGGGCGGGGTAGAGGGGGGCGGGCCCCCGCTGCCCACCCCTAGTAGCATTACTCCTACATAAAATCATTTTCCATGTAATAAACTTAATATTGTTGTTGTGAAGGCCCAATGAAAGATCCGGGACAAATTTCCTAATTTAGCGAACCTTACATTAAATAATTCTAATAAAAGCTTAAGATCCCTCAATTATCATTAGAGTTCTTCTATTTACAAATTGGTGTGGATGATACACTTTTCACCTTATATGAAAATTTTAATTTACAACATATTTAATTTATAAATATCTCATACAAATCAAATAATGTTAAGCTAACGATATGGATGATATATTATCTGACTTGCAAATGGGTTTTTTTTTTTTCATCTTTACAAGCCCAAATAACAGAAAATTATAGCCTTCATTCAAAATGATTTCCTTTCATCTCTAATTATGAATCATTAAAATTGTCTTTAATATTAATTACAAGTCTTTTAACAATCCTTTACACAACTATGTTTTAAAATAAGAGACATCTTTAAAAAATAAATTATAAAAAAGTGTTGATTAAAATGTTGCACGTGTATCATTTTCCGTTTTCCTTTTCTTGTATTAAAATCCATGGCTTAACAACTGCGTAAGATACATGTGATGAGTAAAGCAGCTGAGGATAGTTGACTTACTGGGCTCACGTGCCTGGCTAGTACATGCAATGGGTGGGTTGGGTCTTATATTAGCATCAGCAAATAAGCTTTATGTTCTTGACAGATAGTGATATTGGATGTAATAAGCATTATGAATCGCTGGGATTGCGATAGGTCTTGGGAATCTTTCATTTTACAGTGCGTTGTAGTATTTTAGTTGTTAGCTTTTTATTGGTTGGGAAGCCTGTAGAAATAGGTTGTTTGTTATTTCTTTTTCTGGGGGGCTTTTAAGCTAGATAATTGCCTTATTAGAAGTATCGAGAACTTAAATAAAAAAATTTCCTTTTTATTGTCTTTTTCTCTGTTCTATTGGTGGCTCTCGCTCTCGATGTGAGTAAATCTCTGTAACACCTTACATTTTTAAATCATTCATTCACCAGACTTATTACAAATTGGTATCAAAGAAATACTAATTAATCTTTGTGAAACTTTTTTTTCACCATGGTTAAAGGAATGCGCATGATGACTCAGTTACAGGATGGCCTCAATGCCCTTAAGAAGACTACCGATTCCCAATATAAGAGTTTGATGCAGGCCTTGAACTACAAAAGAAAAATCTGAGGTTAGGTCAAGAAGGGTCATCATCGGGTGTACATTTGTAGAATATGGAGCTCAATAGTCAAGGAGGAGAGGTAAATACCCGGTTAGAATGCCTCGACTTTCCATCTTTCATGGAGATGACCCCACGGGATGGCTGTATAAGGTGAACCAGCTCTTTAACTTTCACAACCCACTCCCAGATCATCACCTAAGGCTAGCTTCTTTATACATGGAGGGAAAGACCCTCATTTGGTTCTAGGATTTAGATGAATCTGACTATTAGTGGATTTAGATTCATTTGTTAGAATACTTTAGGTCAAGTTTCGATCAAGTGCTTGTGATGATCCTATGGAGTCACTTACTAGGCTAAGACAAACTGATTTAATAGAGGACTACAATGCTATTTTTGAAACTCTATCCAATAGTTTGAGGGGGTTGTCAAATTCTTATAGGCTTAGTTATTTCTTTAGCGGCTTGAAGGATGAAATTAGGTTACCTATGAGGATGTTCAATCCTTCAAATCCCCTTTGGTGCAAACAATCTCTAAGGGCCATACTACCTGGTGAAAAGCTAACGATTTTCTCTACATGGAATAGATCTAAAGGGCACTATCTTGGAGAGGTTTCTCGACATAAAAAAAAAAAATTTCAATCCTCCAGACATTTAAACCAGCACAGTCACTTCAACACTTACTAGAGCCGTATGCAGATCTTTTGTTGAACCCCGAGGTTCCCCCCCCCCCCCCCCCCCCCAAGTCCCACGATCATGTAGTTAACTTAATACCTGAAGCTAAGCCAGTGTCCATTTGACCTTATCGTTAACCTTATTTTCAAAAGGATGAAAGTGAAAAAAAAAAGTGAAGGAAACACCAACTCAGGTGTTATATAGCCCACCCAAAGTCTCTACTTTTCCCTGGTGTTATTGGTAATAAAGGTGGATGGAACTTGAGTTGGGTGGGCCGTATAACATGTGCCTTTTTATCTAGGGATTGCTTTAGCCCTCACTGCATTTTTAAATAAGGATAATTTCCACTGGATAGAAGCTGCAAGGAGTGCATTTATCCAGTTAAAAGAGGCTATCACACATCCATCTATTCTGACCCTGCCTGATTTTTCTCTACTATTTACTATAAAGTGTGATGCATCCGGGGTGGCTATAGGGGTTGTACTAATGCACAAGGGTAGGCCTATTGTCTTTTATAGCCACGCATTGAAGGAGAGATTACTGTTGCTGTCAACCTATGAGAATGAACTTTTTACCCTAATTTCGATTGTGCACAAATGGAAACCTTACCTTCTTGGACAATCATTTGTAGTGAGAATTGACCAACAAAGTCTTAAGTACTTATTGGATCAGAAAGTGGGCACACCAATGCATCAGAGATGGATCACAAAGCTACTCGAGTATATGACTTTGTAGTGGACTATAAAAGAGGAACAAAAAATAGAATGGCAAATGCACTCTCAAGGAAGGGTGAAGAAGCTGAGATTTCCCAATCTCTCATTATCTTCCCTGCTGTAGATTGGATGAATGATCTAAGGATGGCTTACAAGGATGATGCGCACATACAAATCTTAGTGTCTTAACTTCAGCAAGGCCAATCATTTCCCTCATTATTCAATGAGGGATAGACTGGTTCATATCATCAATTATACAAGAATCAAATGTGTATCCCATAAAGTGGCAAGTTCAAAACTAAACTACCCGAGGTAAAGCATAGTTGCCCTTTGGGAGGCCATTGGAGATATGACAAGACAATTTACAGGAGTGGAAGAGATTTTTACTGGCTAGGGCAGAAGGGTGATATCAAGAAATTTATGAGAAATTGTGATCTATAGGGTAAAGGTGGACAACACTCATCCTAGTGGCTTGCTTTAGCCTCTCTCAGTGTCGTCACAACCCTGGTCACACATCACTATGGATTTCATTAAGGGGCTACCAAGTTCACATGGAGTTAACAGTTTTATGGGTGGTAGTTATAGACTTACCAACTACAATCATTTTATACTATTAACATGCCCCTACACAGCCAGGATAGAGAAGAATTATTTTTCAAACATGTTTTCAAGCTTCCTGGATTACCCATTTCCATTATCTTAGATAAGAACAATACCTTCACAAGTAAATTCTGGTAGGAGTTTTTTAACCTTCTTTAAGGGACCAAATTTTGCATTATTGTGTCACAATCTACACAAAGCTTGCGATGATATGAAGAAGTACGTAGATTTGTGAAGAACAGAACAAGAACTTGAGGCAAGAGATTGAGTTTACCTGCGCCTACAACCATACCAACAATTATCAATTGCTTATCAATGAAACCTTAAGCTGACCCCATGCTTCTACGGTCCTTTTTAGGTGGTGCAGCGTGTTGGTCTCATCGCCTACAAGTTGGATCTTCCCCCTTCAACTCTGATTCACTTGACATTTCACATCTCCCAGCTCAAGAAGACATTCGGGGAAAAGATTATAGCTTTACCAATTCTACCGCCTATGGATTGCCTTGGAATTCTTAAACAAGAACCTCAAGAAATCCTCGCTTGGCTTATGACCAAGTCTCAGAACTACCCTCGTGTAGAATTGTTGGTCAATTGGCAAGGGCAAGAAGCTGAGGAAGCTACTTGGGAGACTTCTGCACACTTGAAGGAAGTCTAACCACACTTTGTGGGCAAGGTGTTCTAAATGGAGGAGCATTATTACAATCCATGGCTTAGCAGCTGCGTAAGATACTTGAGAAGAGGCTGCTTTTGGATTTTGAACTGATCTCAGTTGAGTTAATTTTTTTTTATGAATAGTAATGAGTTGAGTAGTGAAGAGAATTATATAGGACCCATCTAAATTGAGTTTAAAATATGTTTGAATGTTAAGATGAGTTTATTATTTTTTATGAAAAATTGAAAAAGGTTGTGGATCCCACGAATAAAAATGTTTTAAATTGTAAAAACTTGTGAGTCTTGTGTATAAAAATGTTTTGAGTTAGGATAAATTTAGTAATTTGAGAGTTGAATATTTGGATGTTAGATTCAATTTAAAATTAGACTGAACTTAATTGAATTTAATAACCAAACGAAGCCTTAGCATCTAAGGATAGCTGACTTAAGGATATGTTTGGAAAACATGTTTCACCTAAAATTTTCATCTTCATCTCATCTCATATTTATACTTTTTCAAATCTCCATACAAAATATAATAAATAATTCAACTTTTTCAAATCCCAATATAACTTTTTTAAATTCTAATTCAATTTTTTCAAATCTTAAAATTAAAAAATAATATTTTAAATTTTAAAACAAAATACAAAATTCTCATCTCATTTCCAAACATATCTAGTAGGCTTACGTGTAGGAAATTATGGAGCTAAGGTACCCAGTACATGCAATGGGCGGTTGGGCCTTACATTAGCATCAGTAAATAAGCTTTATATTCTAGACAAATAATGGCATTGGACGCAAGCATTATGAATGACTGAGATTACGACATATGTTCGAAATCTTTCATTTTATAATGTGTTGTAGTATTTCAGTTGGTTGCATTTTATTAAGGGGTTTGTTATTTCTTTTGTTGGGGGCTTTTAAGCTAGAGAGTTGCCTTGTAAGAAGTATCGAGAATTTAAGTAGAAATTCTCATTTTCCTTCTCTTTTCTTTGTTCTATTGAAGGCTCTCATCCTCGAAGTGAATAAATTTCTGTAACACGTTACAATATTATTTAGTCGCGCATTCATTGGACTTATTACATCTTGTTTGTTATTTTTTAGGTAACCCCTTTTTTATTGGCCTCACTTAAAAAAATATTATTGGAGTTATTCCCAAATCAAATGAAAAATTAAAATAACACCTTTAAACTTCATGATTTTAAACTTCATAAAACTTGAATTTTTCTAGAAGCTTAAAAGATTTGATCTGTCCCATTTGGATAGTGGGATGAGTTGAAATAATTTATAAATAGTAGTGAGATTGTTGAATTGAGTTGAAATTAGATGGTTTTTAAAAATTTGTGTTTGGACTTAAAAGTGAGATGTGATAATTTTAACTTTTTAAAAATTTGATAATTATGGATCCCACCAGTTATTACATAGTATTTATAATGATTGAATATTATTTATAAATATATTTATATTACGTAATACTATATAAACTTTTTGGAGATAGTATATTAAGTAATACTATATTAATATATTTAAATATATATTAACTTTTTGGGGATTTGCAGTTTGTCCTTATGTGGAAACACCTGGAGAAACCATCTTTAGAATTTTACAACATGCGTTTGGATTGGAAACCATATCTGCGTACACCTTTTCATCTCAACTTTGTATCCAAACGTAAAAGTTTTTAAAAGTTAAAAAAAGAAAAAATTAAAAATTTGAAGACGGGGAAGATATGTCATGTAGAAATTGGATGTTCTGGGTACTTTTGTTTGTTAGCAAGTAGGAAGGAACAATAAAGAAGCCTCAGGCCAGTTCTTGAATAAGGAAAAAACTATAATTTTTTTCCAGCTCAAACACAAGGGATGAAGATAAAGAGAGGATCCTGGAGGTAGGGACTGTAATGAGAGGAAGTTATGAAAAAGTATTTAGGATTACCATCTATAGTTGGGAAATCGAAATATAATACATTTAGGTATATAAAGGAGAGTGTATGGCAAAAAGTGAACAATTGGAAAAATACTTTTTTTCTCCTCAGCAGGCAAGGAAATCTTGATAAAGGTTATACTTTAAGCAATTCTAATTTACACCATGAGTGTGTTCAAGCTTCCTAAAAACTTAAGCAAAGAGTTGAATGTAATGTTTGCAAAATTCTGGTGGGGAAATCAACTAAAAAATGACAATGTGTAGTTGAGGAGTTGGGAAAAGATGGAAAAGTAAAGAGAGAAATGAGACCTCGGGTTCAGGGATCTAGAAAGTTTTAATTTGGCCTTATTGGCCAAGCAGGAGTGGAGATTTATTCAAAATCTGAGTAGCTTGGTAGCTATGATTTATAAAGAGAAAGACTTTAGATCAACATCCTTACTGGAGGGAAAATTGGGTTACAAACCTTCTCTAATATGGAGAAGTGTGTGGAATGCAATGGATTTATTAAAAGAGGGCCTGAGATGAAGGATTGGTAATGGGAACAACATAAAGATTTGGGGTAACAAGTGGTTATTTACTTTAACAACTTTCAGTGTACAATCACCAGTGTCGATTCTGAACAAGGAGGCAAAGGTTAGAGAGCTTATAATGCAGCATAGTGAGGAGTGGAATGAAGAACTGATTAGAAGAATATTTAAGGAGGAGGAAGCAGACCAGATTTGCAGCATACCTTTGAGTAGAATGGATGTAGAAGATAAAATAGTGTAGGATCCATCTAAGAAGGGGCTATTCTCAGTTAAAAGTGCTTATCATTTGGAAGTTAACAAGAAAAAAGCTATCCAAGGTTAATCCTCAGGGTAGGGAGTAACTGACAACAGATGGAGAAGTATGTGGGAGTTGAATGTACTTGGAAAAGTTAGCTATTACTATGGAAAGTAAAAAATGAATTGTTAGCTACAAGTAGGGGAGGAAAAAAAATGGTGAACCGGTAAATTGAACTGAACTAGATTGAACTGGTGGGTTTGGTCCGGTACAAGATTTGATCCAGTCCAGTAACAGTTTCATTTTTTTCAAAACCGATCAAAATTGATACAGTTCTAGCTTTCTTTTTTCTAACATCGGACCAAATTGGACCAGACCGGGTCATATATATATTTTAATTTTTTATATCATATATAATTTTGTATTATATGATAAATTACTAATTAATATAATATTAAAATTTAAAAGCCTATATAAATAACTATATATTATCACTATATTATTATATACTATAATATATATACTATATAATATACTGAAAAAACCAAATCAGAATCTGTAAAATCGGAAGTATCGATTTAGGAGTGTAATCAGTGTTGTATCGGTTCTAAAATATGTTGAAAACCAGACCGAACTAGACCGGTTACATTCCTTGCTACAAGAAGGAATATGTTTCATAAGAAAATTGTAGAAGACTCTTTATGCTCCATATGCTCTAAGAAATAGGAAACTATTATGCATGTGTTATGGCAATGTACTATAGCAAATGATGTATGGTTAGCGACTGTGAATACAGTTTAGAAATGGAAAACTGAAGAAGTTGACCTGTTGGATCTATGGGAGAAGTTTATGCTTAAGCTGAGTAAGTTAGATTTGGAGGAAATGGCAACTGTAATGAGGAGTCTATGGACAAGAAGTAATGAATTTATTTTTGGAAGGAAGTTCCAAAATCCCAGCCAAGTGATTAGATCAACAAGGGAAGGATTACAAGAGTTTCAGTTGGCTCAAGTGTTTAATGAAGAACCAAGGAAGCAATGGTAGAAAGGAGTAAACTGAAGTGGAAAAAGCCAAGGGAGAAGAACTATGTGAAGGCCAATTGGTATGCACCATTAGACCAAAAAGACAGGAAGATGGGGTTAGGGATTATCTATCATTAGAGATGAGGAAAGGGAAGTATTGGCAGCCATTTGTGATCAAAGAAGTAATGTATATCAACCAATCTTAGCAGAAAGTTATGCCTTATGTAGAGCAATGGAAATATGTAGGGATCTCAACTTCAATAAGGTAACATTCAATGGTGATGCTCAAGCCATTATTAATGCACTTAATGATGAGAAAGAACTCTCCTATCATGGGAGCATTGTAGAAGATGCAAAGAAACTTTTGAAGAGAAAAAGTGATTGACATGTGCAATTTGTATATAGAAACATAAATGAAGTAACACACACTTGAACAAAGGCAGCTTTACAGTTAGAATCAGAGATATGATCTCATAAATTCTCATATGGAGAATGATAAGAATTATAATAAGTGATATGTTAATCATGAATATAAGTCTTTTATTCTAAAAAAAGAAGTAGAGGAACGATATATTCGTTTTTGAGAATTGTAAAGATTATATATAAAACACCAATGGTAAAAATTAGAGGAACGGAGCCTAAATTTTGAAATATTATGGGCGGGACCTCTTATGAAAGTCACATCGTTAAACCAACCGTTGGCATTTGGTTCATCAGCATGACGACCCTACCATATATATGACATCACACTTACAAAATAAAATTTTCGTATTACACGATACCTCACAATAATTTTCGTATCTCACGATATCTATAGATTTTAATTTTTATAAAATAAAATTTGATAAAAACAACCCACGTCAATAAAAAAAATTATTGATGTAAGAGAAAGAAGAAAATTTGGAAAGAAATTGATAAACACATAATTATTTTTATAACTTTTTATATAACTATATTTTATAGTTATTTTTTTGTAGAACAGGCAGAATCTAGAGTTTGATTATTTTTTATTTTCAGACGCCTTTTTAATTTGAATATTTTTTTTATATTTTTAATTAATTGGACCACGTTAAAATAGTGATCTAAGAAATAAGTTTTAGGGAAAATGATAGATATACCGAGAGAGTCTACCGGTTTTCCTTACCAAAAATGTGTTTTATTTATTTTTTAGCTGTTTGTTTTGTTTAATATAATAATAATAATTTAAAAAACAAAAAAGACAAAATATTTAAGACTGTCGGTAGAAAAGCCAAGCCCGTCGCTTTTTTCGGTGGACGTAGCGGCATCGAAGCTTTAGATGGTAGTAGCTATGAGCGGTGCTACTTCCACCGTTTGGAGTTTTTGCTGGATTCTCGCTAGTTGAATATTTACCTAATTTTATTTTTTATTTTTATTTATTTTTTCAACACATTTAAATATTTTTAAAAAAAAAATAAAAAATTTTATAATATTATTAAAAAACACTTACTTAATCATTAAGTAAAAGAAAATAATAATAATAAAAATCACAACAATAAAGACTAGCGGTAAAAACTATTGGTAAGAGTAGTATTTTCTTAATAGCTATTACTCTTCACATGAAGGATAAGACTAATGATACCATACAATACATTTTATAATATATTTTAGAACACATATTTTAAAATGAAGATATTTTTATTAAGTGATGTTATTTTTATAAAATATTTTACTAAACTACCATTTATTTTAAAATATGGTTGTGTAATATGTTGTGAAAAGTAATATATGTTTATCATTTTTCAAAGGACAATACTAGGAGGATCGAGGATGATGTTTTTGCATTGTACTGATAATTGCAAATGTATTTTTTTTTTCTTTCAACTATTTTAAAAATATCTTTAAACATTTTCTAAATATAAAAAAATACAAATTCATTAATAATCATTTTCTAAACCTTTAAATAAAAAAATAAAAAAATAAAATTGATCAATTTTATCAGTCACTTTTGTTCGTCTAAGGATTTATTGAATAATGAGATGAGATGAGATAATATAATTTTAGATGAATTGAATAAAATATTATTAGAATATTATTTTTAATATTATTATTATTTTAAAATTTAAAAAAGTTAAATTATTTATCATATTTTGTATGAAAATTTTAAAAAATTATAATAATGAGATAAATTAAAAGCATTTTTATATCAAACGACTTAATTAACATTTTCCTTGCATAACCTAATTTAAAATAAAATATGTTCGTGAGGCGTGAAGTGAGAAAGAGTGAATATACTGTTCATATCAACTATCGAGAACAGTACGTTAACGGAAAGAGAACCAGATTATTAGTTTATTTATTACTCACTTTATCCGTTGCCGCTCTCGTTTGAAAAGCTCTGGCTCTGTCCCTCCGTACTTTCTTTGAACAACTTCAAAAGAATCAAAACTCCAGACTCCATAACCAAACAGCACCACCATAATGGCCGTCCATTTCATCCACTTCGTCGCCGGTTTAGTTCTATTCACCGTTTTACCATTCTTGGTCGCCCAGTCTCCGTCTACGGGTGCCGATTCATGCAACGGCGTATACTTGTCCTACACCTACAGCGGCGGAAGGAAGCTCATGCCGAATCGTACGTCCGATCCGACTCGGCAGCCCTACCGGTTCGAGTCGGTTCTGACCGTGCTCAACAACGGGATCGTGGACCTCAAGTCGTGGAGGGTCTTCGTTGGGTTCAAGCACGACGAGTACTTGGTGTCCGCTTCCAACGCAGTGCTGGCCGACGGGACGAGCCTTCCCGGTAGCGTCGGAAACGGCACCGTTTTCTCTGGGTACCCGATGACGGACCTCAAGACGGCGGTTGAGACTGCCGGGGACTTGACCCAGATTCAGGTCCAGGTCCAGCTAGTGGGAACACAGTTTGGTGTGGCTCCCCCCACGGTTCCATTGCCCTCGAAGATTTCTCTGGCCAATGATGGGTGGGTTTGTCCTAGGCCAGCTGCTCGAGGTAAACTTCTCTTCCTCTTTTTTTCCCCATTTTTGATTTATGGGTATTTGGTGGCCCTTTGTTTTGAATCTTCTTCGATTTTTTTTTTTCTTAAAATTTTATTTTTGCTGTATACTTGTATGTGGTGGTGCTATATGGGTATTTTTATGCTCTCCATATTCTTCGCATTATTTTGAGTTGTAGTAGTAGTTTTTCAGTTAGTGTCGAGTCTGTGGTTATATTAATTTTGATCTATATTATGCGATCAGGGTGCTCCAGATTTTTTTGGCCAACTCCCTAACATCCTCCATGGTCGAGTTAGAATCTTTTCCTCTACTGTTTCTACATGCGACTACTTCATGAATCCTGTTAGAATTATGTGTTTTTGTATTGTGAAGGCTTAAGGTTGTGGCAGTTTTAGTTGTTTCACTAGAAAGTGTCGGTTTAAAAGAAGGGGGAGAAAAATATCGAAAACATGCAACATACTTCTTTGTGCTAATTAGTATTTTGTTGAAGAGAATGGGATCAAGATTTTTTCGACGTTGCATGCTAATTAAAGTGAGCCATATTAACTTGTTTAAGACTATCATATTTTGTAAACTTGGCGTCGCTTTATTGCTTTGCCAGATGAATTTTCAGTTTCTCATTCATGAGGAAAGTCTTGTCGAGGCATAATAACCATAGAAAATGAAATGGAGAGTGGAACAAAGTTCTTTGCTCTCGGAAAACTCTTTTTTTTTTTTACACTGCCTTCTTTTTGTAAACAAAATTACAAATGCACTTGATGTCAGAGCACAGCATATAGTTTTTACGATGAATTGGTTTTGTGCTTGAAGAGAATGTGTTCATGAGCATGAATGTTGGTTTTTCAGGGAATGTGACAAGAGTCTGTTGCACACAAGACCCAAATGCAAAATCAAACATTACTGTAGATGAGGAGTTCCTGCCTCGCCAGAGTGGCGACCTTACCATTATGTATGATGTGATCCGGACATATGAGTCGAACTACTGGGCACAAGTCACACTGTCAAACCATAACCCTCTTGGCCGTCTTGATAACTGGAAATTGCACTGGGAATGGACAAGAGATGAATTTATCTATGCGATGAAAGGGGCATATCCATCAGTTGTTGATTCTTCTGAATGCTTTTTTGGCCCTCAAGGTACTTATTACCAGAGTTTAGACTTTTCCACTGTGTTAAATTGCGAAAGAACTCCAACCATAATTGACCTGCCTCCAACCAAGTACAACGACACGGCCCTTGGATTGATCCCTTATTGTTGCCGAAATGGTACAATCTTACCTCGTGAGATGGACCCAAGTAAGTCAATTTCAGCATTCCAGATGCAAGTCTATAAAATGCCACCAGATCTCAACCGATCAGTGCTTGTTCCACCAGTGAATTGGAAGATCAATGGTATACTCAACCCTGATTATCGATGTGGCCAGCCAGTGCGGGTGAGTCCTAGCCAATTCCCAGATCCAAGTGGCTTACCTTTAAATTCAACTGCAGTCGCCAGTTGGCAGGTGGTCTGCAATATAACGCATCCCAAAGGAGGAAGCCCCAAATGCTGTGTCTCATTTTCTGCTTACTACAATGATTCTGTCATTCCATGCAAAACTTGCGCATGTGGGTGCCCTTATAACCCAGCTCGTACTTGTAGTGTGGCTACTCCAGCTATGCTTCTTCCTTCGAATGCTCTTCTTCTTCCTTTTGAAAACCGGACTGCCTTGGCTACAGCTTGGGCTCAGCTTAATCATCGACCAGTGCCAAGGCCAATGCCGTGCGGAGATAACTGTGGGGTCAGTATTAACTGGCATTTGCACACAGACTACAGTAGGGGATGGAGCGCAAGAATCACAGTGTTTAATTGGGATGAAACTGCCTTTGCTGATTGGTTTGCTGCAGTACAATTGGACAAGGCAACCCCTGGTTTCCAAGCAATGTACTCATTCAATGGAACTACCTTGGCCTCGAATGGTGTCAACAATACCATATTCATCCAAGGTCTTCCAGGATTAAACTATCTTGTGCCAGAAGCAGATGGAACTGACCCACAGAAGGACCCTAGGGTGCCTGGGAAACAACAATCTGTGATCTCCTTTACTAAGAAAAAGACCCCTGGAATTAATGTGCCTAATAGAGATGGGTTTCCCACTAAAGTATACTTCAATGGAGAGGAGTGCTCGCTGCCTTCCGTATATCCAACTGGTGGTAGTAATAGAAGCGGCCCTGCTATGGTTTTTTCGGTCATAGCAATGGTAGTGTTCATTTTGATGCAGCAATAGCCGGGGGACTTCTGTCATCATGAGCATTGCTTGGTTTTATATTTGTTTCTGATTTTGTTTAGTCGTTTAGTACTGAGTCTGATTAATATGTGTTTAACCAGGAAGTTTATATTAACAGAAGGGATGATATGATTCTTATATAGAGGATGTAATGGTACTTCAGCCATGGCTTTGTAAAGGTTTGCAGGACTGCCATAGTTGGAAGGGAAATGAAAACAATGACTAGTTAAGAGACCATCAAAATATATGAAGTGAGCTTGGATTTCATATTGTGTAATCATAACCTGCGTTGCTCAGTTTGATTCTTCATGCTATACATTTCATGTTTTCCACTAATTTTTTCTTTGGAAGGGATCATCATTTGATGTTTCGAATATCAGACTATTTCCTTTGGGCTCTTTGACAAGTAGGGGAAGGGCATTTTTTTCTTTCCAATACATTCTTATAAAGCCAGGTTTATAATTATATGTAGTAGTGTTTTCTGGGCAGCCAAAGTTCCTTGTTATTAACAAAGTAATAGAGACTCTCAGTGCCTCAAACCCCTGTCCTTTCAAGTCTTCCCAATGTTTTCATAGGGGCTTAAATCTATGTCCTCTACTCCTTAAATCTATGTTGTCCAAACCTGGTGCCTTTTCTTGAACAAAAAAAATAATTTGTAGACCTAGCAATATTAAATTCTACTTGCACTTGTATAGATAAAGTAAGCTTCTAAAACTTATTGAAAAAAATTATAGGAAATCTGATCTCTTAAAAGTGGAACTTCTACCACTATTCATGTTACTTTTTGATTTTTTAACGAGCAGTTCAGAATCATAATTTGAGAATACTAGAACCACATCCCTGGCCCACAGCTATAAAATAAGCCGTCCAGGAGCGAAACCATGACAATCTCCAATCCAATCAAACGGTGATTGAGATTGAAGAATCACAGATTTCGTGTCTAAGGTCTCGTTTAGATGTTTATAAATAGTAGTAAAATAATAGAGTGTGTTTTGTGAAACTTACTTAAAATAAATTTAGATATGTTTAGATGTTAAAATGAGTTTATATGTATTTATGAGAAGATAAAAAAAGGTTATGAATCCCTCGTGTAAAGAAGTATTTAATTGAAAAATGTTGTAAATTCCACGTGTAAAGATGTTTTGAGTTAAAATGAATTTAATAATTTGAGAGTTAGAGTGTTTGAATATTAGACTCAGCTTAAAATTAGATTGAATTGATTTAATATTAATTTAGTCCAAATTCCAAACGTACCCTGAAGCGATGTTTGGGTGTCAAATCCATCATAATCTATTTCAAACTAATTATTGATAAGACCTACTACTTTTTCAACTTTCCATAGAAAGTTAAACATATCTCAAAGCTACTTCATACATTCAAAATTTCAAATACATCTCAATGAAATCTACCAAACACAACTATTCAAATATTAACTCATGATCTGAAATCACCTCAACATTCAAATACTGTCTAAGAGTGGAAAACAGAATTAACAATGGAAGAGGCAGAAGCAGAAAATTTAACTTGGAGGTAAAGTTGTTGTTGTGTGTGTCGTAAAATCTACCTTGTAATAAAAACCTTAAAAAACTAGATTAGGGTTTTTTTAAGTTTGAGGGGGACTTCAAGCTTGGTATGGTTCCGCCCCTGGACAACGGAGGTCACATGAATTTATTGCACTAAAAGCTATTATAGAACCTCGTCAAATTTAAGAACAATAAAATAACCAGAAAAGAATACCCAGACTTTGTCTAGAGCATAAAATTGAATATATACATCAAAATTTCTGAAGATGAGGAAAAAAAATAAAACGGAACAAAAGATCGAGAAAAACATTCAAACTTAACATGCTAAATAGACTTAGAAAGCTCCTATAAATCTGCAGAAGTGTCAAAACCTCCACTCCACAAACTCAATATGAGCTCAACCAATGGACACCTTCAACCACCTAAAGCTAGCAGTTTTTTGCTATGTTTTGCTACTAAAAGCAGTCAAAATTTACATGTCCGCCTTTGTATATCATCCAGTGGTATCTTACCGGCTTCACAATTTGTGCCAATGTAACTGAATCATCTCAATAGTCCATTGTTCCGAACTTTAAATGTTGAGGTTAAAACCAACATAGCAGGCTATTCAGCTAGGAAGATGCCAATGAGTGAAATAATGTAGCCCTGTTTCTTCACTTTGGAAATAGAATCTCCATTGTGTGATTGCATGATAAAATCTCCATCTGTGGCAGCAAGTATGTACATCAGAAACTGCAATCATAGAAAGAACTGGAGCACGGCTCTCTCTACACGGGAATATTATCAATAGAATATCCATCTAAGTCGAACTCAGATTCAGCTGGTGCAATACCTCCTTGCTGCTGGAAAACAGATCAAGTTAATATAAATATACTATTAATTGAAAACATTGCTTAAATAAACCCAATGTCAACATCTGAAAAATGAACCTGTTTGAGGAGTGCACTCATGAGATCCTCCTGACCAAAATTATTTTCAGGAAAGAGGACTGACTGACTACCTCCATCAGGGATGCTTTCAGCCTTCACCCTGACGGGATTATCAACAAAAAAGTTATTAAGCTGTTGACCAATAATTTGCGTATTCCCTTGCTGAGTACTTTCCACCCCTGAGAACACTGCCCTGCCTATATCTGATACATTCCTGTTCTGTCCACTCGTTTGGCTAGAAGAATACCCTTGACGAACCAATACTGATGGTGAGATATCAAGATTGCCCTGTACATGATTTGCATTTTGAGAGGCACTGAATTGCAAACCAACATTGTGTAATTCCCAATTTTGGGATTTTTGCTGGTGCAAATCATTGAAAATTTCATAACTTGGCACAAATCCTGTGGATCCTTTTATTTCTGAATTAATCTCATCTTGAAATGCTCCTTTAGATGTGACATTGGATATCCCAGGAGTACTTCCAAGAGGGAAACTGTTACTTGCCAATTCTGAGGTGTGGTTCATGGGAAAACTCAACATTGAAGAGGTTGGCCGAACTTGATTGTACCCTATCCCTCTGCTGTTATCACCAATCCCATTTATTCCAATAACCCCACCAGCAATGCCGTTTGATATAACGGGATGTCCTATGGATGATGGAAGCCTAGGGACATGGCTGCCTGCAGATTCATTTAGAATCTGCCCTCTTGATTGTGTTTGGCTCATCTGCATCAGCAAAGAGCTACTGTGTCCTCCATGCGCATTGACTTGCACATTCATGCTCCCCAGTGGCTGTGAAGATTGGTGTAAATTGGCAAGCTGCTTTGGCTCCATAGTTGTTGGAATTCCATGAAGTAAATTCACTGGTTTACTGCTGCTCAAATGTTGCTGTTGCCCTTCTCCAAACCTTGGTTTTGGGTTTTCAAAGCTAAAAAGGTTCCTTTGATCTACCAGTGGCATGGGAATGCCAGATTTTGCAGTTGGCCTACCAAGCCCTGCTGCTTGAAGAGTGGCAAGACTTTGTGCTGGGAGTTGACCAGTAACAGCGAGCGTTTGAAGATCAAGCCCATTGAGTGAAGACATTGGTCCAAAAGTTGCTTCTTGAGCACTGATGAAAGAATTATTCAAACTACTGTGGTGCTGTGAAACCCCACTTAGCCTTCTAAGATACAAGCGATATTTCTGTACCAGAAGGTTGAACAACCATTTCTTATCAAAGATTGACAAAAGATTGAAAAATGGTATCGAAAAATGGCAAACAAAGTCGTGAAAGAAAGATGCAAGTATACATAATTATTCACAAACGTATTTGATCCTTGAATTATTGGGATTGAAGTGCACTGTACCTGAAGGTGACTGGCAACATTTTCTCTAGTAAGTCCTGGAACATTCATCAACTCCAGAATTTTCTTAGGAACAGCTTCTGTACTCACATGGCAAACATGATAATGTAAGCGGAAAAGGAGGTACTTGATATAGGAAATGAACAGACACATTCAACAATAATTACAAACATGTAAATAGAAGCAGTATTTGCCAAACAAATCAAACGCACAACGGAATGTACAGAAAAATGTACAATCCACTTCGTACAGCCGCTGTAACAACAACACATTAGGAAGTGGTGGCTTGTTGCCACTACACAAAGTGACAGATGAATAAAACTACTAGAAGTCTAGAACACATTTGATTATGGCTAGCATCCCCTGAGTACCCGGTGCAAAGATTGTTTCTATAAGATAAAGGTACTTTGTTTTGTTGATAACTTGAGAAATAGATTAGTAACAAGCATTATTTCGCTACAGTAAAGAGGAAAAGCAACAAATAACTATGTAGCAAATTGTTAGATGCAGGTGAAGAATACTCACTGTCAATGCCTAGTTGGTTAACAGCTGCCACAAACTGTTGATGGAGCTCAACCGACCAAACTACCCGTGGCTTTTTTAACGTGGATGTATCGTCCCTGTCCTCGATATCTTCTTCCTCATCCTTCCTCTTCTTTGAGCTTTTCCAATTCCCTTCATTAGCTGAGGATGAATACTCCACTTCATCAGATGGTTTTTGCTGCCGATCTCCATCTTCAAGGCTACCAGATTGGTCCAATTCCTTCCACTCATTCTTTCTCTTCCGAACCACATGCTGCCATATGTTCTTCAATGCTTCAATCCGCACTGGTTTGATTAGGTAATCACAAGCACCATGAGTCACGCCCTTCATGACAACATTCTTCTCATCATCTACTGACATCACTGTTGAATTTCATAAATCAGATATTAGTCACTACCTTGATATAGACTACGTGGATTCATGGTGAGACCTACATACACTAATTATAAGAGGTTACTTACTGATTACAGGCAGGTCCATCTCCAGCCCAATGTGCTCTAGGAGTTTGAATCCATCCATGTCGGGCATGTGAACATCGCTTATAACTATATCAAACCCGTTTTTGTTCTCTCGTAGCAGCGACAATGCCATTTCCGCTCTGTTGCATTTGGTAACTGACATATCAATAAACAAAAGGAGTCAATCGTTAAACGCCTTCAACAACTAAAAACCTTCAAGGAAAAAAGAAACAAAAAATGGTTCTGAATGCACAAATTGAATCATAGAAAGTCATCCCGATCTCTGAACAAGGCAAATAACTCGAAAGCAATAGAAATCTCTACTACTGTTCCACCAAATTAGATTTGCTTGGCATGGTCAACAATAACAACCCAATTACAGTTGAAGATTTTAGAGACGTAGAACTATAAATAATAATCGAGGAGTTGGTCTTCCTCTTTCTCCTTGAAATTCCCAATTCCACACACCAAAAAAAAAAAAAAAACTTCTAATAACAGAACGGATGAAAGAATATATATAATCGTCTTCTTATCCCAAACAAACGGAGAGACGCCAGGAAACAAAAGCTAAAGGAGAGACGAAGAATAATAATTAAAGAATAAGAAAGAGAAATTAAAGAAGAAAACCTTCATAAAGACAAGCCCGGAGCATCCTCTCTAAGACCACAAGGCATGTGGAGTCATCATCGACGACCAACACACGTAGCCCCGCCGGGAACTGGTCTGGAACGACATCGCCGACTTTCCAAGCTCCGCTTGAACTGGCCGTTGAAATAGATCCCTTCCCGTTACTTGGATTCATTTCTCAGAACCAAAACAAAACACCCAAATCCCAGAAAACAAAAACAGAGAGAGAGAAAGAGAGAGAGAGATTCACGCAGAAAGAAAGAAACCGAATCGCATGGTCGAACTTGGCATCAAAAGCCTGATACCCCCAGTTCGAAATTCAACGAACCCAGTACAGATAACCGAGAATCCGAGGGCAAGAGAGAGAATCTGAGTTTCTATACATATATGTGCGTGTGCATGTGAGATTATCGAACTTGGAGACCAGGGCTGTGCTCTGCTCGAATTGAAGCTCGATTTATGTGTGGTTTGTGCTAATATTTTTCCTTGGTGTTTGGGGAATTATATATAATATAAAAAAAATAATATAGAATATAAAAAGGGTGGGTCAGCCATGGAAGGAAGAGTGGATCCAGCTCACACATAATAGGACTAACTAACCCCAACAGCATCCTAAATCTACTCTTTCATTAGTAACAGCAAGCATGCAGTCCAACCTTTTAACTACTCGAACTCACTGCCACTGTTTCTCTGTTTTACTATGTCCTCTCTCAGTCTTCGGATTGACATCTTCTTCTTTTTCCAATTATTTTTTAAAAATACAATATTTTTCTCTTCAAATTATAAAAAACAAAATATTTTTACAAAAAATTATAAGAAATTTTTATCCTTTACTGCTGAAGGAAATGAAAAGAATGCCGGCTTGTAAAACGGGATTATCCTCACCTTATCAGTCAAATCCGTGGTTACTTGCCAAAATAATTGGTCAGTATTAAATCCATTTAAAATAATAATAAGAATAAACGGTCAAATTTGTTTGAAATTTTCAAAATTATTATGGCTAATTTTTAAACATGGAAACTACATTGAAGTCGTATCCCCGACCATCAAGGGTGATTTGTTTCGAATGTCAATTGGTTTTAACTACTATGATATTAAGGTCTTGTTTTGTTTGTTTTTGTTTTTTGACCAAACAAATTAAAAACATGGAAAATGAGTGTTGGGTTCATGGGTTTAGGTCTCGATACAAAATGATGGTTTTATTGAATTTCACAAACTTTAGATAAGAAATAGAAAAAAAGGAAGCTTTAAATAATAATAAAAAAATAAAACAAAAGTATAGGGAGCGGGAGAGACAATTGGCGATAGCGGATCAAGTATTTTCAAGTTTTTATCAAAACTTTAAGATTTCAAGTGGAGAGAAAGATAGACACATTAAATAAGTCTAACAACATTATTTATATTTATAGAAATACGACATTAAATAAGCAATAAATAGTATAAGGCTGCACCGGATGAGGGTTCTCCGGCCACCCCTTTCAAGATGGGTGAGATTGGAGGCGGAGTAGAGCCTCCATCTCTAGTTAAGAACTTTTTTTTTTTTCTTTTCAATATCTTTTAAAATTTTATGTGAAGCAAATTAGTCTTTAATGTCAAATTGACAATGGGGATAAGAAATTTACGAGTAGGGTTGTAACGAATTTAAATTTAGTTAACTATGTAGCTAAGAAAATGAAGTATTAGTTTGGGAAAAATGAATCAATGATGATATCAATTCAAACATTAAAAATGTCTCATATCAATCCAATCCTTATTAACTGGAAAATAATCATTTGACAAACCAAAAGGCTCATTAATAGGTTAATTCCAAAAAAAAAAAAAAGGAAAAAAAAAATCTTGCATTCATTAACATTTATAAATTAGAGTTCATGCAATTTGTCTGGCATAAAATGTGGCTATATTTGATATTAAGATATGAATTGATTCATTTGCTTAAATTGAGAAAAGTCCTGATTAATATTTTTCACTTCTCATTGCTCAATCATATTATTAGATATTCCCTAAATATGCATATTAATATATCATTAAAATTATTTATATAAATATTAATTATTCTAATAAAATATCTACGAAAATATTTTGATAATTGCTTTCTTATTTTATTTATTTATTGCTTCTGTTTGTCCTTGTCCACGTTACTCAAACAGAAAAAGGAAATGATGGACATCCCATTTTTAAATAAAAGAAATGCCTACGTTTGTATCATTGGTATGCAATACCAATAAAGTAATACCATCAAGAGTGGGGGGGACCTTTGTATGCAGAAATACCTTCTAATGCTTGGAGTTATATCTAATTTTGTTAGTCTTGTATTATTTAAGGCCAACATACCTTTTCATACAGTTAGTTGTATATCTCAAATCCCATAAAGAAAGTGCAATACAGTTGAAGTCTCTTTGCGTGAATTGACCTAAAAATGACCTTTTGATTATTTCAAAGCGTTGCATCAATAATTCTATTTGAAGAATTATTGATATGTGAATATTACAAATCAAATTATGATATGTGAATAATGTGTGACATAAATGCCTATTTCCTAATTAGAACATGAACTTTCCTTAAACTACTACAAAGTTTACTCAAATTACCCAATGTCCCCTATATAGTAACACAATGTTCTATCAATTCACTCTATAAATTAGTTAGTCGTCAACTATGTAATTATTTAATAATAAAATAATAACATAAAATAAAAAAATTATATAACACCAAAATTGGTAATAAAGTGAAACCTTTAAAGAACTCTTTAAAGGTAAACCCTACGGGATAGCTAAACTCAAAAAAATCAATTTATTATTTGAAAATCAATTACAAGCAAGTTTCAATTACAAAGTCTTTGTTAATTGACACTCTTACTTGACTAACCAAATGACCCGTTTGTCTCTACTGCAGAGCTAGAACCTTGGGAATTCTTCAATTATTTGTCTAGTGCAGCCTTATAAGCCTTTAATCTTGATATTTCAACTTAAAAAATTTCCAGTGCTTCTGAAATATTGTTATTTTCATTTTTCACTGCTGTGAGTTTGTTGTACAACTTCTTGTTAAGCTTTTTTAGCTAACCACTTCTTCACATAAATCATTATAAGCCTTATATATGCTTAGCTCATGGTCAGCATCAACAAGAGGTATATTTGAGTTACTATCATCAAATTTATTGTCAGATTTTGTTAGCACAATTTCAGGAAAATCATCAACAACAGTGGTAAAAGCAATAAAAGAATTCTTATCATCAGACGATGAACTAGAAGTTACAGATTTTGAACTATTACTAAGTGTGACATTCAGTAATTTTCCTTTATTTTTCTTAAAGTTTGGACACTCCACTCTTATGTGACCATATCCAAAATATTCATTGTACTTTACTTTATCATTTTTCTCATAATTTTTCTTTATTCTATTTTTCTTTATCACTTTTCTTTGCAGGAAATTCCTTACCTCGTTTTTGTTTTTTACTAGCTTTCTAATTAAACAATAATTTTCTAAATTTTCTTGCAATGAGATCTATATCCTCATTGTTCAAATTTTCTTCATCAGAAAAATCATCTCGATCTTCTTTTACAGTCTTTAATGCAATGGATTTACCTTTTTCTTATTTGAGGAAGTGAAAACTCATATGTTTACAAAGAGCTAACCAGTTCTTTAACCTTTATTGCAAACAAATCATTGCTTTCCTCAATGGTTGTAACTTTGGGCGAAATTTTCAGGTAAAGACCTTAAAATCTTGCTCATGACTCTTGAATCTTTTACCCACTGAGATTAAACCTAGAATTTACAATATCATTAAGTTAGCATAAAAAGCATTAAAACTCTCGTCTTCCAGCATTCTAATTTCTTCAAATCTTGAGGTTAGCATTTGCAATTTTGAATTTTTTTTCTATTTTTGTGCCTTCATGTGTAACCTGCAAAATAAGACAAGCTTATTTGGATATCTAACTTATGGAGATTCTTTTAAACTCTTCGGGAGATATCACCATGAAAATAGCATTAAGTCCTTTGCTATTCCAGTTGCAGTTGTTGATCTCATCTCTAATCCAAGCATCAAGAATTGTCTCAGGCTTAGTCCATCTTCGTTCAACTGCATACCGCACATGTTCATTTAAAGACTCAAGAAAATCCCTCATACGAACTTTCCAATAAGCATAGTTTTTCCCATTAAAGTGTAGTGGGACATATCACGACGATGACATGATCTACAAGGACACAGATCATACTCGAATGAGTGAGCCACGCTCTGATACCAATTAAAATTATTCAAATGTCCCTATATAGTAACACAATGTTCTACCAATTCACTCGATAAATTGGTTAGTCATCAACCATGCAAGTATTTAATAATAAAGCAATAACATAAAATAAATAAATTGCATAACACAAAGATTGGTAACAAAGGAAAACCCTATAAAGAACTCTTTAAATGTAAAATCTTACTTGGCAGTCAAATCCAGAAAAATCAATTTTATTATTTGAAAATTAGTTACAAGCAAGTTTCAATTACAAAACCTTTGTCAATTGACACTCTTACTTAACCAGAAAAATGACCCGTTTATCTTTACCGCAATAGCAGCCAAAACATCTGAAAATCTTCAAATATTGACTTTTCTCCTAGAACCCCAGTGGCTGAATCACAATCATGTTATCTCAATCTTAGATCAACGATCACACTCTTTGAGAAAAATAATATTAAAATTCTTGAAAGAATTTTCTTATCAAAATATGCACTGGAAAGTGTTCTAAAAAATATCTAAAACTGAATTTCTATATATTCTAACCAATAGGATCTCTTAAATAAAAAATCTAAAAGCAATTTGAATTGCAATAGGATTTTGCTGACGGAGCAACTCTGTCGCGAGGGACTCTCTAACGGGATGCTAACACTTGGCACTTAATCTTCTCAGTTGTAATAGTTTCCCAATCAAACTCTTCTTTGGATAATTACAAAACTCTTGGAACTCAATTTTCACACTCTTGACTTATCTAAAACACTTGCTAATAACTTTTAGATAAACTCAAAATAGTTATAGATAAAGTCAAAGTATTTTACATTCATCCAAATTACAAAACTAAAAATAAGATAAGGTCTATCATCTTAGTCACCTAGTCCTATCTAAACTTATCAACTTAGTTACCTATTCCTAGCTAAACTTTTGCATCTACATCTACCACGAACAAACTCTATTGTGATCAAGCAATTAATTCCATTATTCTTTGTTAGCTCCTTATATGCATTGTCTAGACCTAGTCTGAACCATAAGGGTGGTGACTTAATGGTCTTTGGATTACTCCCATACGAGTGTAACTGGATTAGTTTTTGACTCACTTTAAACTATTAGTATTAGATACTTATGGATTCAATAAATTCCCTAGTGGGTTGGAGTTCGGGCTATGGCCCAAACTCGACTTAAGAGAGCGCTTGCAGCTTTCCTTTGTCTAGACCCTCTTGTTCAGTTCCCAACAAGATACTTATATGGTTACACTCAAGTAGGGAGACCACCTCCAGTTACAAGCTAATTTCGAAGACTCTTGCAAATAGACTTAAGCTGGTGCTCGATAAGATCATTGCTAAAAATCAGAGTGCCTTCATCCCTGGTAGGTTGATCTTGGATAATGTAATAGTAGCTTATGAAACACTGCACTCGATGAAGACTAGATCTAAGGGGAAAGGAGGAAGTATGACACTAAAAACGGACATCTCAAAGGCATATGATAGGGTTGAATGAGACTTTTTGAAAGCTGTCATGTAGAGAATGGGGTTTAGGGAGAGATGTATTGTGTTGATTATGGATTATATAACTTCTGTATCTTATGTTGTGTTGGGGAATGGAAGGCCAGGTGATGTTATATACCCCTCATGAGGTATTAAGCAAGGGAATCTAATATCCCCCTACTTGTTTTTGTTGTGTGCTAAGAGGTTGAGCAATCTTATTAATGCAGTTGAGGATAAGGGTCTCTCATCTCCTTTTTGCCAATGATTGTATTATCTTTGCAAGAGCTAAATGGCTTGAGTGGCTGAAGGTGAAGGAAATCCTAAGGGTATATGAACCAGCTTCTGGTCAGTGTATGAATTTGCAAAAACCATTGTAATGTTTAGCTCTTGAGTTAGACAGGAAAAAAAATGAAAGGATTGTGCAAGATCTTGGGGGTAAGGGTGCAAAGTAATTGTGAAAAATATCTAGGGTCACCTACTATGGTTGGAAGAGTTTGTTATGACACCTTCAGGGGGATTAAGGATAGAGTTTGGCACAAGGTTAATAATTGGAAAAATCAGTTCCTATCCTCTATTGGCAAAGAAGTGTTACTCAAAGCAGTTATTCAGTCCATACCTACCTACCTACCATATGAGTGTGTTCAAGTTGCCTAAGAGGCTGTGTAAGGAAATATCTAGTATTATGGCTAGATTCTGGTGGGGTTATAAAAATAATGAGAAAAAAAATTCAATGGACCAGTTGGAAGAAGTTGGGTTGTGCAAAGATGATTGGGGGTAGTGGTTTTAGAGAATTGGAAAGTTTCAATACTGTTCTCTTAGCTAAGTAGTGTTGGAGACTTGTCACTAAGCTAGACTCTATTGTTGTTATGGTATTAAAGGCTAAGTATTACAAGAATTCTGATGTGCTGAGTTCTAAGTTGGGGTATGGACCTTCCATGATTTGGAAGAGCATATGGGATCTTTGAAATTGCTGAAGGAAGGGCTTGTATGGAGAGTGGACAATGGCTTGAATATTAAAGTGTGGGATAATAAATGACTGCCCAGTAAGCCTTCTCATTGAGTGCAATCTCCTGTTAAGCATCTGAATGCTGAAGCAAAGGTGGTAGAGTTGTTAGGAAATGGTTGTAGTTGGGATATTGAGACAGTTAAGGCTACATTTATTGAAGAGGAAGATGAAGTAATTTGCAATATTCCTTTGAGCTATACTGGTTTGGAGGATAAAAGAATTTGGGCCTTCTCTAAGAATGGGTGCTTTAGTGTTAGGAGTGCCTATCACCTTGATTTAAACAGAAAGAATGACTGGAAAGGGGAATCATCTGATGGGAGAAAGGTTAAAGAGGGATGGAGAGAATTGTGGCAGCTTAATACCTCAGGTGGGGTTAAAAATTTTGTATGAAAGGCTCTTAACAATTGCCTTCCCACCAAAAGAACCTCTATAGAAGGAAGGTGGTGGAGAAGCCAATATGTCCTATTTGTTTGAGGGAGGATGAAACTGTTTGCCATGCTTTGTGGAGCTGTCCTGAAGCTATTGGTGTATGGGCTGAGACAGAGAGAGAGCCCAGTGCATAAATGTATGTCATCTGAGATGGATTTGGCTGCAGTATGGAAGAAACTATTAGCTGAACTGCCTTTGGAAAGGGTGGAGGTGGTGGTATTTGTAATGCGACACGTATGACTTAGAAGGAATGGGTGGATTTTTGAAAGAAAATTCAGTAGTCCTGGGATGATCTTTTAGCAAGCAAAAGCAAGTCTCAATGACTTTCAACAAGCACAACAGAGGGGATTAGAGAGCGTTGAACCTGTTGCAGTAGAGAGAAGGTTGGTTAAATGGGAAGCTCTAGGTGAAGCTTTGTAAAGGTAAATTGGGATGCTCCTTTTAAGGCAAATCAAAGAAGGATGGGGGCTGAAGTGGTTATTAGAGATGAGGAAGGGAATGTGCAGGTGCCTCTATGTTTGCCAAGAGATTGTGTTCAATCTGCTGTGAGTGCTGAAGCTGTTGCTTTATGAAGGGCTCTATGCTTATGTGCAGAACTCAATATACAAAAGGTTATACTTGAAGGGGATTCGTTGGAGGTGATTAAAGCTATAAATAACATAGAGGAATGCTTGGAATCGCATGGGCAGGTTATAGAAGACATTAAAAGGATACTTTGTACACATCCAAATTGGATTCTTAAACACACATATAAAGAAGGGAATAGAGTAGCTCACTCTCTTGCACAATTTGCTGTAAAATCTAGTGAGGAGTTGGTATGGATAAAAGATAGCCATGAGGGGTTTCTTTCAGTTGTTTTACAAGATAAGTGTTGTAATGACGATGTTACTGATATATAAAAGGTGAAGTTCTCTTGATTAAAAAAAAAAAAAAAAAGTTCGAACTCACGTGAAATTGGTGAAATGGGTGCCTAAATAACTAAAACGTGGCATATTAATTGCAAGATGCAATTAATTGAATTGTAAAAAAGAAAAAATTGCTAAAACTATTGTGAATATATTATTCCTTGAGACTAATTTGAACCAAAACCACTGCATCATAAAATTCATATTAAAAAACTTTTTAAAAAATTTGAAAAAACTTGCGTCCAAACAAGATCATGTCGTCATGACTTGTACCGAAAGATGGTTGGCATGATTTTTCCAAGTCTTTTAATTACCGATTAATTTGTGGTTGTACCAAGTACCAACAGATTATGCATATGCTACTCGTTTGTCTAACTTCGATAACTTCCAAGACACCATGGCCGCCATACATTAATACTAGTTTTATTGCAACTGCAAATATGGTACAACCTCGTACTGATCAATAAAAGATCAAACCCGATTCCCAGCACCAAAATCATCTCTTACTTTTCTACCATTAATATTACTGTATTCCGTTCTCCATTCCTCCCACTTTTTTTTTGTTTTCAACCCAATATATAATAACTGACCATAAACTCTATCAGTCCTGCTCCTCCTCTTCCAGTACTTTGTTTGAACCTTCAATTCCCTCCTCGCTTGCCTCATGAATCAGTGTATGCATATTGTAGATAAAACTGACAAAGTGTTAAAGAACGGAGCGATAAAATATACTATTTTGTTTTATTTTATTTTACACTCTAACAAAATATGACTTAATATTGTTGCATTAAAGCATGGGTGTCATAAAATAAAATAGAAAAACCAAAATAAATAAAAATATCAAGCCTAAACGTTTCAAACAAAAAAAGAAGTAAAAGCCATCTTTTTTTTTTTTTTTCAAAAAATTGAAAGCGAAAACCCAACAATATACAAACTGAGCTAAATATTTTAATAACAAAATATACAAATCCAAACCAAAAAAAAAAAAACTGAAAGACATACAAATCTTGAACCACTATCAACTCCAAACCAAAAATTGCAAATTTCCTGCAAAAAAAAACAAACTAACAAATCAGATTAACAAAAGGAAAAAAAAAAAAATGATGACATGCAAAAAAAAAAAAAAAAAAAACCTCACGGCATCATCAACCCCAAACCATATAGTACAAATTGCTTTTGTGTTGTATTTTCTTGAATAAAAGTACCATACAGGATTCTCAAAAACTTTTCAATTTTTGGTATAAAATAAAATAAAAAAAATTACAAAAGCATATTTAACTTTTTTTTTTCTTTTCTTATTCCATTTTACTACTTTGATACTGTTCACGAGAAGAAAATTTCTAGCAAAAAAATTTTCACCTCCACAAAATTTAACCCATTGCTAAACTGTCATAGATACAAAAATCATAAACTCATAATATAAGATGAACAACCAGAAGCGATGTATAAATCATAAACATAAACTAAAAGTGTCAAATTATATTAACGAGTCGTGTTGTCTGGTGTCAAGGCATATATATTATACTATATGGGTTAACTCGAACACGACCCGTTAAGCTCTTATCGTGTCAAAATTTTAAGCCCTAACACGACTCATTAACATAACGGATTGATATGACACTAGCCGTTTTGACTAGTTAGTAAATACTACGAAATAGGTTAATACGACACGACCTAACCCGTTTATGTAAATAGGTTGAATAGACTCTAAATTAACTCGTTTGATCTGATTAAATTTAGTATAATTTTATATAAATGTTAAAATCACAATATCTATAAAAAATATATAAAACTAACTATAGGTCCAAAATTACAATGCAAATAATAAAAATATAAAAATTAAAATTCTAACAATTTTATTTTTAGTTATAAAGATATAATTGTAATGTTAGCTTTCTTAATGAGTCATAACTTGTGAAAACAGGTTGACTCGTTATCAACCTGTTAAGTAATCTTGTCTTAATGGGCCAATCCGTTTTAATTCAAACTTGTTAAGACTAAACCCAAATTTGTTATTATCGTGCTGTGTTCGTGTTTGGATAACGGGTTGTGTCACATATTACCACCTCTAATTTAAACCATATGTAAAATTAAAAAAAACGAAAATCAGAATCCTTGTTCTACCATTTCCCAACCAAAAGAAACAATTTTGAGCCAAAAAGTAAAGTGCAAGAAGATAAAAATAGTAGTTGAACCTCACTAATTGATCTCTACAATGCTTATTGTATCATTTCAAAAAATAATTCCAAAAATATGATATAAATGATATCAACAGCCAAATAAGAATTCGAAAAAGTGAAAAATTGGTCCCTTATAAAATAAGAAAAATATTTAATTTCTTTTCCATTCCATTTTATGACTGAAATATAAGATAAGATGAACAATGAAAAACCATATTTATGAAAAAACAAATTAGAATACTTAAGAGCAAACCAATTATATAAAATTTCCAACCAAAAAATTTTAATCTCAACATAATGTAATCCATATATTGCTAATAAGTCATAGATACAAAAACCATAAACTCATAATACATGAACAACCAGAAGCAATTTTAAAGTCATATGCATGAAAAAAAAAAAAATTAGAATGCTTGTTTTGCCATTTCCAGACAAACTGAAAGGAACTAGAAGGAAAAAATAAAAAGCAAAAAAGAAAAAACCCGAAGAAATAAATATGCCTATTCTATCAATTCACTAAGAAAAATAGAGAGAATAAAACGAACATCAAAGAAAATGGATCCAAAAGTGATGCTAAGATTCACAATGCACAGACTGAAGAAAATGGATCTAAAAATGATGTTCAGATTCACAACCCATAGATTGAAGAAATCATTTTAGAAGAACAAAAAATTTCGGAGAGAGAATGAGAGTTGCGGGAGAGAATGAGAAATAGCAAGAGCCAATCCTTTAACCTTCACCCTCGCATTAGCCAGAGGGGTAATAACACCTTCCCGATAATGTCCCATTACTAAACTACAGATGAAACTAGAAAAAAGAAATCCAATTATCTGAGAACCAAATACACAACTCAACCGAATAGAAAATATAAATAGTCGACCACCCACAAATGATATTAGATTGTATCTCCTAACCAAACTAAAAAATAAAACCGTACGATTACCCAGACGAAAAAAAAGCCTTGGACAGAAAAATTGATAGACACAGACACACACTTAGCTAGATGCACTAATAAAAAAACTCTACGTCTACCCATACCCAAAATGAAAGGTGAAAGTCTCAGACACATAAATCGAAGGAGACAAAAAAAAAAAAAATACAAGATCAAAAGACACGCATCAGCAAATCATTAAAATTTCTTTTTATTTATTTTTATTTTTTATTTTTTAAAAACACTTACTCAGGTGGAATACAACATCAAAAGAACAAATCATTAAATATAAAACCAAAGTTGGACTTACCTAGGCGGATTGACACAAGTAGACCGACATACCACCCACACCGACTAACACAACCTACACCTAAATCACTTAAAACACAAAACGGCATAAAACACAACACCTAAACCATCTAAAACGCAAGAAAACGGAACACATGCAAGTGCATAAGTGGCACCTCCAGTGCCTTTTGGAGTGTTTTCCTTGGGTATTTGTTGTGGCAACTCAGCTGTGGCCTTAATAATAAGTGACATAACACATAAAAACGGAACACATACACAAATGAACAAAAGTTTTTTGTGAGGGGCAGTTTCTCGATTTGAAGGCCTGTTTTGAAGTTTTTTGCCTTTTTTCAGTTTGTTGTATTTTTGAACCAACATTTAATTCAATTAGACAAATTTTTGTGCTACATGTAGAAAGTCATACTTTGTTTACTGTTTGTACACATTATTTTTACAATTTTTTTTTTCTTCCCATTGGGCAAACGTGCCTTGCACATTAAGCTAGTACTACTAGTCTAGATATTTGTGTGTAGCTTAAGAAATTACTTTCACATCTTTCAAAACACACTTTGAATATGATACAACCTAAAAACATGTTTTACCATATATGGGATGACCTACAAAAAACTTTTAATACTTCAATCATGTTTTAATTACTTCTAAGTTGTAACATGTAATTTGTTATTTGAATTATGGTATGTAATTCAAAGAAGGAAACACGATGTCAAAGTTTTACCATCTTTAATATTGTTTGTATTGAATTTTTAGACAATATGATTTTCAGACGTTATCTTCTGACGATCGAATTTGAATCTACATATAACTTAAGTGGGTATGAAAGGGAAATAATATTAGTGGACTTAACCATATCCCATGTTAGTTTAGGTTAATTTGATGGTGGGAAATTAGAAAGGTGATGTGATGGAGTTACATCATTAATATGATAAGCATGTTTTTTTAATTAAGTCCAAAAAATATACGCACACGACTTTGATCCATCTATCAGCAGGGGAGAGAGAGAGAGATGAGAGTGGGGACCCACAAACCCACTTATAATCTGTCCACATCAGCAAGCAGCGTCTGATGGCCACGTGGTGGTGTCCTTTGTGCTAGCTGTAATAGAGGTCTACAATAGTTTTACCAAGTCATCTGGACCAACGCGGAAAGGTCTTGGGTTTGAGGGCCCACATCTCATCGGTTCGAAAGCGAAATAGATAACTCGTCCCTATCCCCACCAAATGATGGATGATAACAGTGTGTCTATTTAAAATAACCTTACAATAATATATGAAAAAAAGTAAAATAAAAGGTCGTTTGCTTTTTGTGTGATGGAAAAGAAAGTAAATCCGTCTATGTAGGTGGTTTTCATTCTCTCTATATAGAAAAATTCTTTTTATTAATTATTAATTATTATTTTACACTATACATTTTATTGAAAATACTTTCATATTTTATGAAAAAATTATAAGTGTAAGGTGTAGGATTGAATATTGACTAATGCATAATAAATATATATATATATATATATAGTCATTTTTTATGCCGATATGAGTTATAATCTCATATTTTCCTGCATTTCCTTTAAGGTTTTAAACTCATTAGTTTCAAGCTTTTGTTTTTGTTTTCCCGAGGCAAAAGAATACACCCACCACGCTATTGAACCCCAACCATTTTCGAGCAACTGCATGCACCGCTCTAATGGACTCCCAGCTCGCTCATATACGGATGAGAGAGGTATTGCAACTTTTGGGGTGAGCTTTCAAGCTTTTCATGTCTTATATGTCTCGTTTGTTTTCGTAGATGAGATGAGATGAGATGAATTAAAATAAAAAATAAAAATTAAATAAAATATTATTAGAATATATTTTTTTAATGTTATTTTTATTTTAGAATTTGAAAAAATTGAATTATTTATTTTATTTTGTATGAGAATTTGAAAAAATTGTAATGATTATATGAGATGAAATAAGTTGAAAAGTTTTCTGAAAACAAATAAAGACCTTTCGTTGTAAGCTTTATGTGCTACCTTGATTTTGTGTCTTACAATGTAATTATATAAATGGCTTCTCCGAATTTAATTATATCTTCTAGATCCGATCAGTAATCGTGCTGTTCTTTATTTTGAGACAATAAATTATATATTATATATAATACGAGTTGCTGATGCCATTACTAGCAACAATGATGGATGCAGAAGGATGTATTGTCAATGCATGGTTGACAAAATACTGCATGCATGACAATTATAAGGGAGTTATCAAGCACCTAAGCTATAGAGTGATCAGTAGTGCTTTTAAAGAAGCCAATCTCAATATTGGATAGGGATTGTGAATCATGTGGTCATGTATAGATCAGGGGTTGCTATCCCATCTTCTGGTATGTATTATTGTCTAGGTTAGAACTTTTTACACTCCAAGTCCAGAGAGAGAGAGAGAGAGATTTGGTACGTAGGATTGAAGAGCAGGTGGCAGAAAAGGGTTATGCTCCCTTAGTTGCAACTCTTTTGTTCACGATGGATCCAAAAAAATTTGTCAAAAGTGAAGAGGCTTTGGGAAGTACCTGTCAAGAAAGCAATGGGATAACTTGTTTATTTGCACTGGAGCTGTGGGACCCATATTCTCCAAATTAGTACCCCTTGGCCAGGCTTGCAAGTAATTAGTGGGTCCACCTAGTTTTGATTGTCCTTGATAGGGTTCGACTATTTCAAAAGAGTCGTGCCAGCCCGTCAAAATCTTCTCTTTTTGGCTTTTTTATTTTTTTATTTTATTTTTTTCATATATTTTTTTATACCCTTAAATATATATTTTTTTAAAAATTTACAACATCTTTAAAAACCATTTTTCCTTAATCATTAAATTAAAAAAAAAAACACCTACTGAGACCAACTGTCGGGACAAACCCTCGGTGGGTTTAAGGTTAAGTTTGGATGTGAGAGTAGAATTCTTAGTTTGAGATAAAAGTTAAAAATTGAATAAAATATTATTTTTTAATATTATTATTATTTTAGAATTTGAAAAAAATTGAATTAAACTTTGAAAAAATTGAATTATTTATTATATTTTATGTGAAAATTTAAAAAAAAATTGTAATTATGTGATGAGATAAGATGAGAATTTTATATTTTAAAATATTCCAAACCTAACCTTAATGTTTTCCATTTTAGAAAGTAAACAACTTTCCTTATAAGGTTTATAAATAGTAGGGTGAGCATTGACTTAGTCAGAGTCGGATTCTCCTAAATCCGACTCTGATTTTGTTGAAGTTCAATTTTGAACTTCGACTTCAATTCTGACTTGTGTAGGTTTCGATCCGACTTGTTGGAATGGAGTCGGATTTGGACTTTCAGCTTTGAGATTTTTTGCAACTTCATATTTAACCCATTTTAAAAAATAATGTTTTGTTAACTTTCAAATTTCAATTTTTACAAAAAATTAAAAACTAAAACTAAATCACTCACGGCTAATTTACTTTTATACTAATATCTAACTTATTTTTATACTAAACTTATACTATAGTATCTAATTACATATTATTATATTATACTAGTATCTAACTTATTTATAATTTATTTCTATTATATTAGACTTATTTATAGTGCCTAATTGCATGTTATTATACTTTAGTAAATTAGTATTATATGTTATTAACCTATTATACTAGACTTATTAGTTATTTCTATACTAGTGTTTAAGTTATTTCTATACAAGACTTATACTATAGTGTTTAATTATATTTTATTATACCAATGTATAACTTATGTATGATAGTAATACAATGATGTTTACATATACTAAACTATCATTAGTCTATTTATATTATAGTATTAGTATATTATTGTATAACAATTAGTTCATACTAGTATATTATTGAATTTAACTATATAAGTTCTAATTATATAACTATATAACTATCCTAGTATATATGCTAAATATATAGATAAATACATATTTTTATAACATATGTATAATATCAGAGTCGGAGTCGGAGTTGGAGGAAAAAGTCGGAGTCGGTCTAGCGACACCTCCAATTTCGACTAAAAAATTAAAAATAAATCCAACTCCAAAGTTAGAGTGGAGTCGGATTTTTGCTCAACCCTAATAAATAGCGTAAACAAAAGGAAAAGAAGAAGAAGAAATGGTTACCAAGAGTACTTCTCAGTATAGTCCTTGGCCTAGTTTGTTTTCACATACCATCTAGTCTTGTTTTGTTTAATTATTATAATTTTCATAAACTTTTAAATAAAATACAAAAAATAATTTAAATTTTTTAAATTTTAAAATAAAAATTATATTATAATAATATTTTGTTTAACTTTTAACTTTTATCTCATTTCATTTGTGTAACCAAACGAGTCCTAGGTGTTAATTCGTTTTATTCAGTTTCTTATTGCAATGAGATTCATTTAATGTGAGATGCACGTTCTATAACATTTTTTTGTTGTTTAGAAATTGGATCCGTTGGACGTGAAACGGGAGTTCATGACAATATATTATAGAATACGTGTCCTACATCTAACGGGTCTAATTTTGATTAAAAAATGAACTTAAGCCTAATCATTATATCTGATAAGAAAATGATAAGCTTATAATTAATCTATAACTATTTTTTAACTCTATTTAAGATGAAAGGTAATCATGTAAAATTAAAATTATTTTTAAAAGAAATAACCTTATATTGATTGATTTAAAATTAATTATAAAAAATTGTAGGTGTATTATTATCCTACGCGGTAACAGGAGAGAGCAGAATCATAACAAGTCGGCAAATAGGAATTTCTTTATTTTTTTTAGCTGTCTTTTTTGTTTTTTGCTTGCTTGAAACTTGAAGCCATGTGAATCATGGGATCAATGCACTTCTCATGTGACATGTCCATGAGATATAAATGGACGGTAAATTTCCTACACGGCATGCACTGTCCTTTTCAACAATGGTCATGAGCTTTTTAGTTCATATTTTTATATGCAATATCATCTGATCAGAATTTGGTAGCTTAATTATAATAAGGCACATCCAGCAGTTGAATTTTTCTCTAAGGTCATGCTTCAACTCTTATTTGGCTGCATCGATCAATATTGATCATGATGTATCCCTTTGAAAGCAGGATTTCTTCCTTTGTTTTATTCCCTTATTAAAAATTAATAAAAGGCTGATTTTTCCCGTAATAACTGAAAAGTATATAAAACTAAAAGGCAACTTTTTTTTATTTATATAAAAATAGAAATTAAAAAAAACAAAACAAAACCATCTTTTTAATTCGTCTCTTTTTAATTCAATTCAAATGATGGAATTATTTAAAGAAGGAAGTGACAAGAAAAGAAGTAATTAATGGAATTAATTAGAAGTTATAGCTAGGGAATATGATCAAACAGATTTTGGGCATCATGATGATCAACAACCAACAGGCACATAGTTTGTGAAAGGTGCGCATATCCACGAGTCTCATGCATGCATGCGTTACTGTTCTTATATGTGCAGCTAGCTAGCAAGCATGCACCTTTCACCTGCATATATATTTTTATTAGTGCATGCAGCATGCAAGTTCATCATTTTCTTGGCTCTAATACGCACATGCTGCCCGCCCTGGGAACGTCTATAACCTATAAGCTGTACGTGGCATTACTTTTGTGCAAAGAGTAGTTAGAGAGAAGTGGCCCTATAGATCTTTTTATAAGTACTATCTTTTTAAATGATAAGTGGCATTTTTGTTAAATAATCATATTCCTACAATCATGCTTTACATCTAAAACACTTTTGTAAAATTTTGTATATATATATATATATATATATATATATATAGGAGTATATAATTATTTTATAAAAATGCTTTACATTTAAAACAGGAATATTATGAAATAGTTATATAAATGGGTTATGCTTTCATCTTCACCCTTTGTGCCATATGCAAACCCTGTTTAAATGCACATGGTATAATATGTTGAAAATCTTTTCAACTTTTGTTCTAAACTTTAGAATTATTTCAAGAAAAAGAGAGATAGACATATGTTGCTGGCTGTATAATATTTGTTTTGCTGGTTGTTTGTGCTTCTTTTGCTTTGGTTGTAGTGTTTCTTTCGGTTTATTTTGTATTATGGTTTTATGATTTAAGTCTTTTGGTGCTTGTGTTTGGGTCTTTATGATTATTTGTAGTCTTTAGATTCAATTGTAACTATGGTTTTCTTCTGTCACAAGTGAGGGTTATCAATAAATTTGTGATACCGTCCTCTTTTAAAAAAAATACTAAATAAATGATGCAAGACCTACTTCTAGTTCTTGTGTCTATCTCTCCTACTTGTGACCGTTAAATTTAGACACGAATTTGGAGAAATATGATCCATTTTGACTCTTAATGTTGAGCCCTAATTTACGAGAAAAGGAAAAATGGGTGTAATATTAAATCATATGTTACAACTCTCAGTTTTGTACCCATCAATCCAATGGTTAATTGGTGCCTTGAACTCATGACAAGATTCAGCTTTCAGTTTAGGCCTTGATTGCGGTGTTGAGGACTGATGACGCTAGGCCATAATTCTTTTATCCATTTACTGTTCTAAAGAAGCCTTAAAAATGAAGCCCACTCATGTAGGGAGTAACTTGGACTGGACTTGAGTCAGAAATATGAACACATTGTGTAAGTTTTGTTCCATAAATGTTTGGTTTAGGCTACGGAGTCAAGTGTTACTTGATAACTAGTTGTAGTTACTACACTGCAGAGATAAAAAAAAAAATTCAGATTTGAGTATCTTAAAAGTTTTTATCGAACTAATTTAGAATTTAGAGTTGGAGAAAGATAAATACAATACCAAAAGTGAATTTAACGGCACTCAATCTTTCTCTGAGGTTCCCGTTTGGATGTTGAGATGATCTCAATCCATCTCATCCTATCTTGGACTGTGCATCCGGATTCAGATCAGGATATTCGGAAATATCCGGATTTGCATCTAAATTTTAAAAACTACAAATTGGGCGGGTATCCAGTTTATACCTAGGTTGGGTATCGGTTTTAACTTTTTATTGTTTTAATTTTTTTCAGCAATAATTAGGTATCTATAAATTGAGTAGTTTAATTTTTTTTTTTCAATTTTTTCAGTGATCAACAATGATGATCACTGAAAGTGCTAAAATAAGTATGAACATATACCTAAAAAAATCTAATAAAAAATCTAAAAATAGAATAAAAAAACCTAAAATGATAAAATCTAAAAAAAAAATCTTAGATTATAATCGTATACAATCATTCTCTGTTCTTCTTCTTTTTCATGTTTTTGACTTCATAACCTTTTGCACATATACAATACTTGTTGTTCTTCAAATATTTTTCATATCAGTATCTTCAAAGATTAAATAAAGAAAAGAAAGTCACATATTCAGATTATGCAATATACAAAAAGGCAATTCAAATTGCATAGACAACCAAAATAATTCAATAGATTATCTACCTGTAATTGCACCACCACCTTCATCAAGTTCATAACTGCACCCTTTATCATCCAAAGCAGGTTCAAAACTACAATATTTAATAACACAATATGAGGAAAATGAGATTACATGTATGAAGAAATACCCATCACATTCATGCAAAAACAAAGGAAAACAGATCAAATATACCCTTCCTACCGTGGCAGATGGGCCTGAAATTTTCCTATGCAATAAATCATGACTTGCATATAATATCATTCCTATGCAGATTATCAGGGCTTCCAGGGAAACACAAAATACAATAAATGATGTTTCTATGCATAATAATGTACTTGAAGTTGAAGAATGAGAATTTGTTCCAAGCCTCCATCTTTGCAAGTCACGTTGATTGGCTTACCACACAAACCAAGAATTCCAACAAAGCTGCGACTGTGGCACATTAGAAGGAATGCATTATGAAAATTTATTAATAAAATTGAGATATCGTACTCTTCTTTAAAAAAAATTTGACTTTTTAATTTTCATGCGTCTAAAATGCCCCAGTGACTCTCAACCCAACACAAGATCTAATGGTCACAGTTTATTGCATGTGTTAATTTACAATCCGTAAGTTTTTGTTCAATCGTGAGTATGTTTGTTTTGTAAGGGTTGTGTTGTGGGCCACATGCAGTCAGTAGAGTCATGGGTCTTGTTTAGCTCAGTCCTTTGGAGGTACAGTTATCATAAGCATGTTTCATGATGGAGTGTGTTTTAAAAGTTGTTAGGAACTTTTTCTATTTATAGAGTAATGTTATGTACAAATTCTAAATAGATAAGTCTCACGTAAACCCTTTATAAAAAAGTAGATTCTATTAAAAAAGAATAATTTTTTTTACATTTTTTTAAGGTGAGATTCAATTTTTTTACAAATGCCTATACTAAACTTGTCTATTTGAGAATTGTACAAATCATCTCTCCTATTTATATGTCCTGTTTCTCGATTAATGATATCCAGTATAATTTGAAAATTGAAAGTTTTCGTCCCTCTAAGTACCAAGTTTTTTGCTATTTAATTAATAAGAGACTTGACACTTATCTTACTGTTTGATGAAATACAAAGTGAAATATGCTCAAGTGAAACCTTTGAGGAGTTCTTCAAAATCCTCAAATGGAATATGCTTAAGTTGCTGAAGTTGAAGTAGGAGGGTTCCTTTAAGAAGAAGAAAAAAAATGTAGAGATTAAGTTAAAAGGATAAATTAATAATAAAAATAAAAATTAATAAATAAAAATATTTAGTTTCAATGTCAATGTCTTTTACATCCTCCTCCACCTCTTGAATATTAATTGGCTTATGACCCAACCAATTTTGAGTACAGAGAATGCTTATACAATCTCCAGCGCTAATGAGCTTTGATATGGGCCCAATACATATCCACGAATGCTGAATGTGGACTCCGAGGCAATAATGGAAATAGGGATGACCAATACATCACGTGCAATCTCTGCAAGGATGTGATATCTAAACAAGTTTCTTTTCCACCAAGTCAAAATCCCAAAATTGGGTGTTTTTGGTTCACTCACATTCGACAAATGCCTATCCACCCCTGAGCTAAATATTGAAACTGTTTTACTCCTTAAGATATTGCTCTAGAGCTGTATCAAAATCTTCATAGTCCGGGTCGTTACCAATAGTACTTGAGGAACTTATATGAGCCACATTTGATCATCCATTAACTAGCCCATGAAATTTGTGGTATTGCTCAATCAAAGGATTTATAAGCAATTTCACTTTGGCTTTAATTTTATCTCCTCATTCATCCCCTTTGCATCTTTTCAACCAATATGCAAAGGAAATAATCTTATATTGAGGGTCAAGGACAAAAGCTACATAAACTATTATGTTCATCCTATCTGTGTTCCCTCAATATTTATCAAACTTAAACTTCATATTAGACGCCATGGCCATCAACATACCATCCTCACTCTGACAGATTTTATTGAAAGTGTGCTCAATTGTACAAAATTGCTGAAATAACATATTTTAGGTCACATACAATGAGTCGAAGATTTTTAAAGTGACATCATAAAAAACTTTTAAAAACTTAATAAAAGTCCAAGCTCTTTGCCAGTCCTCATAAGCAGGTGCCAAAAGCTGTGAATCCTCACTCCTATTAGTACAAAAACTTTTTCGTATTTTTCAACAGCACTCAACATTAGGTATGTTGAGTTCCATCTAGTAGGAATATCTAGACACGCCATTTTCCCACATTCAATGTTCAAATCGTTTTCACAGGTTTTAAACATATCAAGCCTTGCCGATGAATACCTAACAAATCTTATTGCCTCTCTAATATTATTTACTGCATCATGTATATTTTTTAAACATCACAAATAATGATGTTTAAAATATATGCAGTACATCGCATGTGTATAAACTTGCCTCCGAAATTGTGAACTCTTTATCTCTTATTCTTCTCCTCACATGATCAATAGCGACATCATTAGATGATGCATTATCTACAGTGATCGTACAAAAGTAGTTAATCTCCCAATCCATCATGCAGGACTCTAACATCCAAGCAATGGTCTCAACTCTATGATTAGAAATATGAAAAACATTACGATTTTCTTGTTCACGACCCAACTTTGATCAATAAAATGACATGTAACACATATATAATTCTTGTTTTGCACCGATGTCCATATATTAGTGGTTAAACAGACGCTTAGACCGTTCAACAATGCGTTCAACTTCGGCTTCTCCTCATTATATCAACTAATACACTCTTTTTGCAAGGTGGTTCAGGATGTTAATGTGTATTTAGGCTCTAAAATACTCAGGAGTTCAATAAATATCGGATGCTCTACAATCTTGAATGATAATTCAAACTGGATAAAATAACTAGCAATCATCGCCCTTATTTTTTCATAATCATATTTTCCAAACTCTTGAGGATTAAATCATTTACCATCCATCCTAACTCCTGATTGTGATGTTGATTTATCCCTCTCAATATTTTATTTCTCTAATGGGAGAGGCTTGATTTGAAAATTTTAGGTGACGTGACATTGATGAAGTGCCATTTTTATAATGACATCTATATATAGTAGCTAGGCAAAATCTAGTATAACTTACCACAACATGCGTAAATAAGCGAGTTTTGTTGTCTGTAAATAATAATGGGTTTACCTAAAATGAAATCATCCCGAGTGTTTATGTTTGTTGGAATATATAATAATGTTCACAACTATGACAAGCAATTTCAAATTTATAGAATTACCGTCAATCCTGCTTTTATGCTGTTAAGGCTGTTTGAAAGCATCATAAAAAATGAACTATATTGAGATCCATCAACTCCTTTGGTGTTGATAGCATCAAAGGAGGCTTGAATTCCATTAATCTTCCTAGTTGGATCAATTTTGGCTCGAAGTATTGCATACAAGAAGAGATACAGAGCTATTAATGCACTTTCACCACTAACACAATGATAGGTTCAAAAATATAAAAGGAATACTCACATGATGTCCAGGTTCTTCATCTATATTTGATAGATATATTTTTGAATTCATTTTGGCTCTTGCCTAATCATCTTCGTAAATTCTCATAATCGGAAATGTTCCAAAAGGACAACTCCCACCTTTTAGACCAATACCTAATGGTAAATTCACTTTGGTTTTCATTACTTCTATAAATAATCTACACTTCATCTGTTAAGAACTTTTAATGAGTTAGAATAACCGCACAAGTCTTCAATAGTATGAGTTGGGATAGTAAAATACTAAGAACTTTTGCAAACCTCAAGTGTAGTATTCTTCCAAAAAGGGTTATTAAAACCGGATTGTTTGTAGAAATTGAAACAGTCATGTCTCTTCCTTCTTGTAAATGTAAAATTAGATCAATTTCCTATACATAGTAAATATTTTTGATAAAGATAGAGATGATACCAAGATCATAACATGGTTTTATTAGCAAGTTATAGGTCTCCATGGGTTGCAACACCTAATTAAATATATTTAAAGAGTTATTCTATTCTCAAGTCGGTATATAGAGCACACTATTCACATCACTTAAATGGTAAGATTTGATTTGTAAGATTCAAATTTCAAAATTTATCTTTCAAATTAAAATTTGTCACATAAGAATAACAATATTCTTAAATATCACCAAATTGTTAATATAACAAACACATACATGCTTCTATCGAGGAGGAAATAGCATGCAATAAAAAGAACTTAATAATCTAAGAAAAAGAGGGGCCTAATGAAAGGATCAATAGAAGTTAGAAATCTCACATGAATTCTTTTGATTGCAGACTTCCTAAGATTTGTAAGTTGCTACTCAAATTGTAATTCTTCCTTTCTCGATGACTCAGATGTTGATTCAACCTCACTATGGCTCAACAAGAGAAAGCAAACCAGGAGAAATCCAAGAGTTAATTATTTGAAAAGAAATAATGACATCCTTCCAACTAAAATCCAAGAGAAATAAATAGGATAATGATACACATTCAACTTTTTTATAATTATTTGACAACTCATTTTACAAGGTAATTGTGTCACTTCATTAAAAAAAATCAATTTTACATTATTATCCTTCATTTTAAGTAGAGTTAGGGGTGTAAGAAAAACCCGATTGAACTGAACCTGGTTCGGTTCGATCCACAACTGGTTCAGTAGGAGCTCAGTTTAGTCTCGATTTTTCATGTTTTGAACATTGTTTTGGACTGAAACGAGCCAATAAATTAATATAACATGAAATCTTAATCTTATTGTTTATATTTCCTTGATATAACTTACTCTTAAACATGAATATTAATTAAGATATTAATATATTATTATGTATTCATATATATTAAGTTACATACTTACATATATAGTATGATATAAGTATAAGAATACACCTTTGATATATACACACACACACACACATATATATATATATATATATATCAATCAAAGATAAATACATTTTTTATATGTATATTTTTACATATTTTTTGTATAATCTTTTCATTTGGGTAAGAAAAACCGACTAGTCCAATAAAAAATTAAAAACCATATCACATCTATAAAATTGTGATCCGAACTGGACCTAAACCGAAAAAAATTGAAAGTTTTGATTTCCTAGATGAATTGGTTTGTATCAATTTTTAAAATTCGAAAATCAACCTAGGCTGGTTCGGTTCCAAAATATGTCCTAAATAAAATCGAAGTGAACTGATTATAGCCATAAATATAGTTATAAAATAATTGTAGATCATTTGTATGTTTATATTTTTCGAATAAATATTATAACATCTAGTAAGTGTGTATAATTGATAGTATGACTCCTAAATGTGCTCACCATATGTACCCACTCGTATATTTTAATTTTTTTTCTTGATGATTAAGGAAGTAACTATTAATAAATTTTTCTTCCTTTTTATTTTTTCTTAATGTTTAAGGATGTTTAAAAAATATTTAAAAAAATAAAAAAAGTTTGCACTAGTATGCATATTTGGAATGCAAATTTGGTGTGCATTGTCCTTGAACAGAACTCTCTACAAATCGCAAAGACCAAAAGAAGGGTGAGGTATTGAGATACACACTCTCTTGTTTATTCTCTGTTTCCATCTTCCCCTCCCCCCCCCCCCCAAGTATCTTATTCTATTTGCTTGTTTTCCAAGTAAGTGAAGAAAACTTTTTGTTAAGAACCCTAACTAAGTTAAGTTCGACGAATGGGCAAAATGTTGAATTGTTGAAGTCAAAATGGGTGGTTGCATTTAGAATGGTGTTGTTGGGGCTTGAAGAGAAACAACGCCATCAAGAGAAAGGCAGTATAAAACTTTGCGTTTGGTTTTACTTAGTAAAGTTGTTTGCTTTGTCTAAAGCTGTGCATTTTATTTAAGCTTTGCATTTTGGATCGTCTGTCATTTTAGGTAGTCTTTTTTCTTACAGTCTTTCTATTATTCTTACTTTCTATTATAGAGGTAATGGTGTAAGTGCTGAACATAGGGTATAAGGAAGAGGGAGAGAGAAATAGGGGAAACATCTGGAATCTTGTAATTTTCTTGAGAACTTTCTCTGAGGGAAGGGTGTAAATTCTGTAATACCCGCAATATGCTAGGCTTGTGTATTGCCATTTATATAACTTTACATATTACAATATGCAATCAATAAAAGAATGAAAGTCAACTAAGTAACGTACAAAAGCTAATGGAAATAAATGTCTATACAAATTGAGATAATAAGATAGAGAATAAAGCAAAATTGATCCAAATGTTTATGGAGAAATATAAGACATGAATTATGGGATTGTATCTCTGTCATTCCCCCTCAAGCTCAAGTCGCTATTGGTCTGATGCAAAGTTTGTCTCTATTAGAATTGAATTGTGGATTGCATAATGGTTTTCTGAAAATGTTTGCATCTTGTACTTGTCCTGGAACATGTGCAAGATTAATAATTCCAGCTGCCACTTTCTCACAAATGAAATACATATCAATTTCGATGTGCTTTGTTCGTTGATGACAAATTAAATTTTTGGCCATGCTAATTGCATTAATGTTGTTTGAGTGTAGTGTAGGTGCCGAAAGCTTGTATCCCAAATTCTTTAGTAAATTCATGAACCAAAGAATTTCAACAGTTGTTGCGAGACTTCGGTACTCTGCTTCAGCAGTCGATCGAGCAACCGTGCTTTGTTTCTTTGCTCCCCACGACAAGAAGTTTGATCCCATGTAAGTGGCAAAACCTGATTTTGAACGTCTATTATCTTTTGACCTCGCCCAGTCTGCATCATAGTATCCTTGTAGATGAGAGATTGGTGATTTAGTGAAGTGGAGACCAAGATTTATTGTGCCTTTTAGATACCTAAAAATTCATTTTACAGCTTGTAAATGTGGAGCTCGTAGTGCCTGCATAAACTGAGAAATAAAGTTAACAACAATAGCCACATCCGGCCTAGTGATGGTGAGATATTGGAGAATTTCCACCATTTGCCGATAGCATATAAGGTTGTCAAGAGGGCTTCCTTCTTGAGCTGAAATATATTGTCCTAAAGCCACGGGTGTTGACACTAGTTTGGCACCATCTAAATCAAACCTTTGTAGCAGTGACAGTAGATAATGAGATTGATGCAAACACATATCTTCACTTGTGCAATTGACTTGTACCCCGAGGAAATAATGGAGGTTGCAGAGATCTTTCATGTGAAAAGCTATTGACAGTTTTTGAATCAATTCAACAATTGATGAAGAGGAACTACCTTTGAGGATTATGTCATCCACATAAATCAGAAGCATGAGTACCTCATACTTACCATGTCGAAAAAATAATGAGTTGTTATATGGACATCTTTGAAAACCCAATTGCATAAGATAATTGCTAAACTTAAGGTACCATGCATGAGGGGCTTGTTTAAGCCCATACAAGGCTTTGTTCAATTTACAAACATACTCGGGATGTTGAGGATCAATGAATCCTTGTGGCTAAATTAAATAAACTGTTTCCTGTAACTCACCATGTAGAAAAGCATTGCTAACATCGAGTTGCCTGAGAGGCCACCCTTGAGATAAATCCAAATGAAGAATTAATCTGATTGTGTCAGGTCTAACAACTGGACTAAATGCTTCATCATAGTCCAGACCTTAAAGTTGTGTGAAACCACAAGCTACAAGTCTTGCTTTCTAGTGTTCTATTGAGCCATCAGCCTTTGTTTTAACTTTAAAGACCCATTTGCTTGTGACTAAATTCATGTTTTGATGGAGGAACATGATTCCAGGTTTTATTTTCATGAAGAGTAGCAATTTCATTCATGGCCTCTTGCCATTTTGGATCTTTTTCAGCTTGTTTAAAACTTTTGGGTTCCAATTGTACTATTGCAAGGTCAGTTGCAAAACAAACTGATATAGGATGCTGTGTAGATAAATATACCTTTGGTTTTCTTGTTCCATCTTGATTATGTGTTATCATGTGATGTTTTCTTGTAGTTGCCGACCTGGAAATGGGCTGTATTTCAAGTGCACGAGAGTCATGAAATGATTCCACTGTATGCACATTTTTGGCCTGCAAAATTGGACCTGTAGTTGCAATTGGTGTTGTGATCTCGTTTTGTGATTTTTGTGTCACAACTTTTGGTAAGGGTCGATTTGTAAACTAGTTTGGTTTTTCTGAGATCAAATATTTTTTTGAGATCAAACCTTTTTTTGAAAAAGGAAATTTCTCTTCATTGAACACCACATGTCTAGAAATATAGATGCGACCCGTGACTAAATCCATGCACTTATATCCCTTATATTGAGATGTGCATCCAAGAAAAACACAAGGAGTAGATTTAAGTTGAAGTTTGTTCCGGCCAAAAGGAGTGAGAAGTGGATAACACATGCAACCAAAGACCTGTAAGGAATCATAAGATTGATTTAATTTAAACACCATTTGATAAAGAATATTTCAATTTAGTGCAGAGTTTGGCAACCTATTAATGAGAAACACTACAGTGTGAAACACTGCTGCCCGGAATCTTTTAGGAAGGGAGGAGTGATTCAAAAGAGCAAGAACTGTCTCAACTATATGGCGATGGCGCTTTTCAGCTAGACCATTTTGCTCGGGAGTGGCTAGATAAGAAAATTTTTGAATTATACCAAGAGATGCAAAGTAATTTTTTAAAGAATGCTTGACAAACTCTCCACCACCATCACTTTGTATGCATTTGATAGTAGTGTTAAATTTCATTTCAACCATCTTAATGAATTTGGAAAAGATGTCGATAACATCCGATTTGCGAGATAAAGAATATAGCCAAACATATCGAGAATATTCATCGATTATGACTAGATAGTAATGATAGCCATCAAAGAATGTTATGGGTGCCAGACCCCATACATCATTGTGAAGAGTGTGTAGAAATATTGGAACATGAGAACTACGATTTTGAAATGGTAATTTAGTGGATTTCCCACAACACAACTTTCAAAAAAATCTACTTGCTTGTCTGAAATAAAAAGACATGAAAACAAAATTCTAAGAGTTCTGATGTTGGGATGGCCTAGTCTGGTATGCCACGTATTGCCAGAAATTTTATTTGTGAGAAGAGCCATTGGATTGAGACTTTGAATGGATGAAGACGAGGGGTATAAGCCATGGTGCACGATTCCTTTAAGCATCACCCGATTTGTCCGTAGGTCCTTGATAAAACCCCAAGAATAAAACATGAAACAACATTGATTGTCAGTTGTAAATTTTGAAATCAAAAGCAGTCTTTTCCATAAGTTTGGCACAATCAAAGTATTGTTCAACTTCAATGAGGTATTCGGAATAGTAAATGTAGCAATTTCTGATATAGGAATATTTGAGCCATTGCCAACCATTACCATATCAGTGTCATTGTATGATTTACTACCTTGTGCTTTGATTGTCGTTGGTGCCATGTGATGAGTTGCTCCAGTGTTTGGAAGCAAGGATTCTTCAATATTTTCACTAGCTTGAATAGCTGGAAAAGCATGGTATTGTTCAGCCTCTTCATCTAAGGCATAACATGCATCAGCTTTGTGATTTGGACCTCCACAACCAAAACAGGTGATGCGCGATCCTCGACTACCACGATTTGCATTTTGATTGTTATGTCTTCTGTTTGAAGGTTGAGAAGTACGACCCCCATTTGAACATTCATTCGAACACTAGCCTCCATGATTTCCTCTTCCATGATAGTTGGGCCCTCTGCCACAATTATACTTGTTACTGGTAGGCTTGGATCCAGAGGATCGATTTGTATACAAAGCAAGATGAGAGGAATTTGTGTGAGAGACAGTGGAAATACATAACTCAAAATCTCTTAGCTTACCAATAACATTTTCCAGAGAGGGAAAATCATCCCTTGCATTTATAGTTGCTACATAGGATAAAAATGTGATCCAAGTCAACGAAAAAGGCAGTTGATGAATTAATCATCATATATTGGCTTTTCGACACCATGGAGTGAAAGAGCCAACGAATTGGCCTTATGTAGGTACTTTTCCATCGACAAAGCACCTTTGGTGAGAGATTGTAGCTCTCCACGCATCTGTTAAACACAATCGCAAGTATGGCATCCATACAAGCTCTGAAGCACTTCCCAAGCTTCATGGGAAGTCTCCCAATTTATCACTTATGAGAGAGGAGCTTTTGACAAGGAGCTATTAATCCAAACGAGGATTGGTTGGTCCAAATGCAACCATTTTGTTGCTGCTGCATTTGTTATCGATTGATAATTTATCATCAGTGATGGTGGTGGGTGGGCTAGGCAAGTCGTTTGTTAGGTAGTCTAAGAGGCCATGACCTCGTAGGACTGGAAGGACTTGTGCTTTCCATCACAAGTAATTTGTGGATGCAAGTTTGGTGGGGATATCAGGTAGATGTGTTTTGGTGGAAAATAATTCAATTGAGGAGATCTCATGCAACAAAAGGATGTTTGAGGTAGAAGAAGACGACATGTTTCAGGATTCTCCCTAGGCTCTTGATACCATGTAAATTCTATAATGCCTGCAATATGCTAGACTTGTGTATTGCCATTTATATAACTTTACAACAATATGCAATTAATGAAAGAATGAAAGTGAGCTAAGTAATGTACATAAGCTAAAGGAAATAGACGTATATACAAATTGAGAGAATAAGGGAGAGAATAAAGCAAAACTGATCCAGGCGTTTATGGAGAAATATAAGGCGTGAATTATGGGATTGTATCTCTGTCAAAGGGTGCCTTAAATACCCACTATAATTGCAGCATTTTGATGAATTTTTGAAATCATATTTCCATTTCCATTTGTTGTTCTCTTAAGTTTACATTGATCTGCTATAACCCATTTAAGAAGAAGCAGAAAGATAAAAATTGGTATCTTAGAGGCAACAATCCCATGACTAAAAGAGCTCGTTCGAAATAGCAGCAACAAGAGTCATTGCAAAGGCAAGTTGATGCTCATGAGGATGGTATTCAGTAGATGAGGGAACACCTAAATCAAATCAATGATATGGTTAGGACCTTGGTAGCTAATCAAAATCCTTCTCCCAATAGAGAGCTTCAGATGGCGCATGATGGAGAGGGCCAAGATAATAGGAGGGGTTTCAACCGTGATGTGAAGTTGGAGTTTCCTCATTTTAAGGGTAATAACCCATTAGGTTGGGTGTTCAAGGCAACCCAACATTTTGATTTCCCTCAAACACCTCCAACTCATCGCCTCTTGATGGCCTCCTACCATATGGATGGGAAGGCCTTCCTTTATGGGATACCTTCATTTGAATCTTACTTACGCAATTTGCTCCCACTACGTATGACGATCTGATACAAGCTCTAACTCGACTCAAGCAAACCTCCACTGTCTCGGCCTACAAGGCTCAATTTGAAAGCTTATCCAATCGCTTGAGGGGGCTGTCCGACCACCTTAAGCGGGACAGCCCCCTCATGCAGAGCTGCTTCTTAAATGGCTTGAAGGATGAGATCTAGTTGCTAATCTGCATGTTGAACCCGATCAACTTGAGTGTTGCTTTTGGATTCGCAAAAATTCAAGAATAGTACTTACTAAGCACTAGGCATGAGCTTAAGCAAAATTCAGACAAGTTCTTTTCAGTTTTACCAATTAGCTTTCCATAGTGGATACTCCTGGAGAAAACAGCAATAGAAGTAAAGAAAAGTACCAACTAGCAAAGAAAATTTCTTTTTGTTACATGGTTGATAGGAGGAAAAATGGGCTATGATATCACTACGATCAAAAATGAAATCCCTCAAAAAATTGTAAAAGCCTAAAATATACCTATTGCAAGGGAATGAAGATTCAGGAGATGTAAAAGTTGAGGTGGAAGAACTTGAGGCTAAAGGGAAGGAGGTCGTGGTCACTGCACTAGTGGTGGGGGAACCTGAGATTTTGTTAAATGCAATTTTAGGTACTAATATCTAATATCCAAAAAACCTAATTTTATCATTAAAGAGCTTTTACTTCTATTTAAATGCTTTTTAAAACTATTAACGTAACCCCAAACAGACCCTAAGAAGATTTGAAAAGAAATAAGTTCAAAAATAACAATGTTAAGAATAAAGAAAGATTATTTTAATATAATAGAGAAAGAATAGAGAATAAGATGTAGGATGTTTTGGAAAACTAAGTAATTAAAATAGAGATATAAGAAGTTTATAAAAAAATTTGTGGGTATCCTTACTGATATACCATATTAACCCACAACAATTCCTAGAATAGTTTTGTACTATTTTTATATTAATTTGTTTTCTATTCATTGAAATTGATAGATGACACTTGTCTAGGACTATGATTGAACAAGAATACTCGACATGCAGATCGAACTCAACTTAATTAAGCTTGAATTCGATTTGAGTTGATTATTAAAGAGGCCGCTTGCAAACTATGAATTAGACTCGATTATTAAATGATACAAACTCTTATAAAGTTCACTTGACTCGATTAATGTTCATTAACAAACTCGTATAAAGCTCGACTCAAATTGTTCGGTTCACTCGACTAGACTTGTCAAGCTCGACTCAACTTCTCAACATAACTCGTCTATATTTAAATATATACACAATTATATATACATTATATTATATATGTATTATGTATATAGTCCACTACATATACAATATATATCCTATAGAAGTTATTCTATATGATGAATACATATGTTATTTAGTATTCATATGCATTGTTAATAATTAATAAGCTCATACTAGTAGTTTAGTATTAATTGTTACATACACATTATCAATACAAGCGTAAATAACAATATTATTTTATTTAAATATAGGATTGCAGGGTATTAATATTACTATACTAAGTTTGTAGTTAATATACGGTATATAACTCTAATATTATATTATAAGTAAGAATATTAGACAAAATATAATGTTATACGTCAAACATGTTACATGTCAGCCACTAACCTTGAACCTGTTTTTTTTTTTTTTCCTTTTAAGCCTTTTTTTAATGCGGATATGCGAAGTTGCTAACCCATTACTTTTATTTGTTAAATGCTAGCCCTTGGATCTCGCCATTGAGGAAGCTTAACCTTTTAGTGACAACTACAAGTTATAAATTTAAGACTAAACTTAGCTTTTTAGTCTCAGTGATGATAGATGGGTTAGATGGTAGATCAAATGCTAGCATTTATGTGTCTCAACCAAGTTAGTCCCTAGTTCCATAGTTCATCAGTTTCTCAGTCGATTCTCCTTGTTTGATCTAATGAGGTGGAATATCTTGAGGATGATGTCGGCCTTAATCGCTTGTCTATTTTCCGGTTTCTAGGCATTTGGTTGGGAGATTTTGAATTAGTTATCGCCTCTAGTTCTCTCAAATTTTTTATATGTGAGTAAGCCGAAGTGGTGTAATCCATTTCACAAATTTTGCTACTCTTGTGCTGCCCTACATAAAGAGTCACGACTCACCATGCTTCTATCTATCACTCTGGTTGATATGAAAATACTTCTTTTACGTTGTAATGCCAAAACATTAGTTTATTCCTATCTTGATTTTGCTATTCTTTACAATATATTTTGTATGCATCAGTTACTTATAATTCATATTGAGAATATTGGAGAACAACCATTTGAAGAAATAATAGCCTCAAATCTATGCTTCATTTGAGTTTTCCAATCCATAGCCCCGCGAGTTGTTCTTTATCCTTCTCCTTGATTTTCCATTTATATTTTTGTATTCTATATTATAAAGTGTAAACTGATTTCTGTCTACAGTATTTTATTGGCTGATTAGTTTTTCTATATGTTAGTTTTTCCTTTTGTTGTTATTTAGTTTACAAATTATTTATGTTAGCAAATAGATGATGGTTTGAATGAACTTGATCCGGTGGAGTATGAAAATGAAGACCCCGTTGGGATTAGCTCAGTGGAGTTCGTGTCTGATGATGATATAGAATATTGAGATTCATAATACTGTTACTAATGAGGGCCTAACTAAAGTGCAAACAGTGGCCTTTTAAAGTATCAAATGATATGATACTAAAATGGGCTCCGTTTACATCTTTATACTCCATTTCTTATGTATATTGTTGATAGGGGAGATTTGTTGTTGTAATCGTCCAGTTTTGCTGCAAGCTTTCAATTTTGTTGAGCATTTAATACTTAGTTGTTAGTGTGAATCTGTGATGCTTCTATTATACACGAATACATGCATTTTGGCCAAAAGTCAGGCACTCACTTTATTTTTATTATATTTGATTGTTGATAAATACTTATACATAGAGGTGCTTTGTTTTGATTCAATCGAGTCAGTTATATTTTTTGTCTTGTGTTGAGTTTAACATGTTTTAGTCGAGCATTTTGTTTATGTAACTATGTTTATGTTCTTGCATATAGTTTCTAGAACTTTAATTTTTGCTTTGAGAATGAGCTTTTTGTTATGATTAATAGCATTGTTTATTAACTTCTATTTGTTTATGCTACATTATTAACTGTAAACCTTTTATAGTATTTAATTGGCTGATTAGTTTTTGTTTATATTAGTTTTTTATTTTGTTATATGTTATTTAATTTACAAATTAATTGGATGATGGTTTAAACGAACTTGATCCGGTGGAGTATGAAAATGAAGATCACTCTATTGGGATTAGTCTAGTAGAGCCCATGTCTGATGATGATGGAGACACTGCAAATACTAAGATTATTGATGTATAAGATTCTTGATATTGTCACTAATGAGGGCCCAACTAAAGTTCAAACAGTGGCCTATCAAAGAAATTAGACAAGAAATGAGACTTTTATTGTATGAAAGGATTTTGTTGAAATTGAACGAGATGATACGAAATAGTCTCAATGCAAATGGTGCAAAACCTTATCGAAAGCAACTAAATCGAGTTCTACCACTACACTACGTAGGCACTTACTAACTTGTTTATCATACATAGCTTCTAAGAATAAACAAAAGGTTTTAGTAGTTGTGTCTAAAGAGCCAGATGGTAGGTTCACTGGGTCAAATTTTACCTATAATCGTAATAAGTGTATGGGGCATGTCGTGTTTAATGATATTTTACCATGAATATCCATTCTCTTTCATGGGGCATGTCATGTTTAATAAGTTTATAAGTGTGAAAATTTCATATTGGAAAAAATTGTCTCGGGCTACTACAAAGAAAGAATGCATAATAACTTATAGACAGAAAATATGAAGTTAAAAGGTTTGCTTAAAGCTATGAACAAAGTTCATATCATAACTGACATGCGGATTTCTTATCAAAAGTTTTCATAAATGGTAGTAAGATGTCTTTTTATAGATATTGATTGGCATATTCAGAGACATGTGTTGAGCTTTTGTAACGTACCACCTCCACATAGTGGGTTACTTATTATTGATACTTTAAAAAAGTGTTCTCGAGATTGGAAAATTGAGAATTAAATTAATTCAGTTACTGTAGACAATGCAAGTTCTAATGATGTTGCTATTAAGATCTCAAAAGATGATTTTAGATTGAAGAAAATATTGTTTGTTGGAGAAAAATTGTTTCATATACATTGTTGTGTACATATAACTTATTTTCTTGTATAGTATAGATTTAGGAGATCGGGGAGATTGTTGATTATGTAAGGGATGATATAAAATATTTGGTAGCATCATATAGTATATTAAAATAGTTTTGTGAAATTGTGAAATAATAACAATTACCGTCAAATAAATTGATCTTAGATATGCCTATTAGATGGAACAACATATATTTAATGCTGGTAGCTGTACTTCAATTCAAAGAAGTGCTTTTCATATGTGGTGATAAGGATCAAAGTCTTAAATGGATTTCAAGTGCTGATGAATAAAAGAAAGTTGAAAATGTTTGTCAAGTATTTGTGATTTTCAAAGAGGTAACCAATAAGTGATTACCTAACAACAAACATATTTTTTTCTAAAGTATGGGAAATGTAAGACATCTTAGGTAAGAAGTCTAGAGATGAGAATGAGTACATGAAATCAATGGTAGGAAGAATAAATACTAAGTTTGAAAAATATTGGAGAAAGTGTAATTTATTGATGAAAATTGCTGCAATGTTAGACTCTCGGTTCAAGGTGGTGTTGATCCAATTTTAATTTCTGTTAATTTATCAAGAGCCAGAAGGTTCCATGAATGTTGACAATGTCTTTAACATGTTACATGATTTGTATAATGAGTGTGTTAAGGAATACAATTCAACTCTTATGAAACAAAGAGAGTAGGAAAATGCTCAAACAAACTTTTCCCATGGTTCCTTTGTTGTAGGGAAAAACATGCAGAATGGTCGAACATTATTTAAATCTTTTGATAGAATTGTTGATACAATATAACTGATCAAATCAGATTTGGTTATTTATTTATAAGAGAGAGAGAGAGAGAGAGAGTGTGTGTGTGTGTGTGTGTGTGAAAAGGATTCATATGCAAGTTTCAATGCATTTGAATGGTGTAAAGCAAATACTCTTAAATTTCAAAAATTTTCAAATAGGTCTGAGATATATTGACAACACCAATTACCACTGTTAGTTCAAAATCAACTTTCAATGCCAGTGGTAGAGTTATTGATCCTCATTGGGTTTCATTGTCAACTAAAACAATACAAGATGCTATTATATAGATCTAATTAGGTTAGAGCATTATATGGGCTTAAAAGACCATCAACTATAACAGTAAGTGTTACATTTATTTTTAACTTTTTAAGTTACTGGTTTATTATCTTATATAACAGAAGTAGTAGCTACTTTTCTTTTTTGTCTATAGAAAAATGTTCCATTTGCAACTTGTTACTATAGGTAGAAGTATTTTTATTTAATAATATGTAATCTAAACTCTTGACTATTTACTTTTGTATGTTTGGTGGATTTTGTAAGCTTTGTTGGATGATAGTTTTGTTAAGGTAATTTATAACTACTCACCATTATGATAAAGCATATTTTGTTCAAGCAAATTAAATTTTGCATTATTATCAAACATCACTTGATAGAATTACAAAGTTAAAAATGCTTGAGTAATCATGCAAGAAACTAAAAAATATCTTGTTTTTTTTTAGTGTGTACTAGTGTAGTATAGTTGCTGAAGTGGATTTAATTAGAGAGCCTCTGAAGTTTGGTGTTTACAATTACTGTATGCAGGTATAGTTGCTGAGGTGGACTTAACTGCAAGTATAGTTGTTGAAGTTTGTATGCCGCTTCTGATTTTCTAGGAGACTAGATTTTTATTTTGGTTGTAAGTTTCTATTTTATTTGGAGATTGTTATATTGTGTTATTACATATCACATATGCCATTATTAGTTGAAGACAAAGAATCTTGTACCACATTTTATAAACAGACAATCTGAGAGGTTTGTTATTGCAATTTAAAAAACCACATTTATGAAAAAGCCTATTTTGTTAAGGCAAATTAAATTTTGCATTATTATCAAACATTCCTAAACAGAATTACTAAGTTAAAAGTACTTGAGTAACCATGCAAGAGATTAAAAATTATCTTAATATTTTTTTAATGTGTGCAACCTGCAGGTACATTTGTTGACTTGGTATTTATTGAGGAGCCTTTGAAGTTTGGTGTGTATCAGTGTATGCTTAGAATGATACTCAGAAGACAATGTGGATGAGGAAGGCTTAAAGTGGTGTCTTTTGATTTGATATGTACTAACAAATAGCCTTTGAAGTAGGGCTGATACCCGCATGGTGCGGGGTGGGGGGTACCCTTCCCCGCACCTCGCCCCGGACCATGCATGGGTTAGGGGTTTTTTCCCTCGCTCCCTGCCCTTGGGAAGCGGGGGCGGGGGAAAAATCCCATTCGCCGTTCCCCCGTCTAGGCAACACATTATGTCTAAAAAAAATTTTTTTGGTCTAAAAATATTTTTTTAGACCCAAATTATAATATAATTTAAATTATAAATACAAAAAAACTTAAACTCATTAGAGTTAGATTTTGAATTATCTTGTCCTCCTAGGCCAACATTTATATAGGAAGCGAAGGCAATCCAATGACTTGAATACAATTTCAAGTCTTTAATAAATTTTATATATCTATATATAATATATTTATATATATATAAATAAATAAAATTATATATGTGGAGCCGAGAGGGGGGGCGGAGCGGGGCCCCCTGGGGTCATCTCACCCCCGCTAGACTTTCTCTATGCGGGGCGGGGGGGCCCCGTTGCCCACCCTTACTTTGAAGCTTGGTGTCTTATTTATTTTGGTATTTACTAACAACTTTTTCCTCTATGCTAACTTTATTAACTTCTTGATTTGATTTTACATGTCATTAATATTTGTGTCTTTAAAATTTTTAACAGCTTCATTTTTTATTTTGGATGTAACTTGTAAGTTTTTATTTCCTCGCCATTTAAAGATGAAGTTAAAAGGTTTGCATTATTCTCAGAATCTCAAGCATCATTTGACAAAATTGCCAAGTTAAAAGACCTTGAGTAAATCATGCAAGGGATTAAAAGATATCATAATTTGTTAGAACCCGTTTGGATACAAGAACCGTTTTATCTCATCTCATCTCATCATTATAACTTTTTCAAATTCTTATACAAAATATAATAAACAATTTAACATTTTCAAATTTGAAAACAATAATAATATTAAAAAATAATATTCTAATAATATTTTATTCAATTTTTATCTTAATTTATTTAATATCAACTCACTATCCGAACTACACTTAAATGTTAGTAGTGTATCACTATATGCATGCAAGTGCAGTTGCTAAAATGGAGAGCCTTTTAAGTTTGGCGTTTACAAATTATATCATCTTCATTTGATTATATATGTAATTAATATTTGTGCATGCATCTTCAAACTTCCTGGGAAATCCAATTTTTATTTTGATTGTAAGTTTGTATTTTATTTAGATATTGTTATATTATGTTAGTACATATCAAATATGCTGTTATTAGTTGAAGACAACCTTGCACCTAATTTTATGAATCAAGTCTGCTATTGCAATTTAACTCGAGCCGATGAGCCGAGTCAAGCTTCAGCTCAAGTTAAAGCTTGAACTTTGAGCCGAGCTGAGCTAGAATTATGGACTCAACTTATAATCGAGTCCAGCCACTCAGCCCAAGCCCATTAACGTATTAAACGAGCCGAGCTCAAACAGCTTAAACTCGCCCAAGACCGGCGCGAATACAGCACTACATGACTCATCAGGGGCCACTAGCCAGAAACGAAACCATATACCAAACAAAGCTTAAAATCGCACATTGCCATTACATTGATGTCTGCAGAAGAAGCAGCTTAAATCCTGGGAACTGTTGGTAAAAGTTATAGCGTGAAGCCAAACCCTTACGTACAGACAAGAGGTGAAAAAACCAAAGAAAAAAAAAAAAACTTCAACTTTTTCATCATCATCATCTGAAACACTAGGGAGTAGTCAGTAGCCAACTGGCACTTTCAAGCCATTAACACATATCCTAAAGCCAATTAATTCCCCACGACTAGACAAAAAGCAGCCACTCAAAACGTCAGAATTACCTAGAAAAAGTAGTCACGTGTGTAGTAGTTGTAGCATCATCCATCATAAGACAGTCCCCTCCCCCCGTACGTGCGGGTCAGCCACTTCTTTAAGGATCATATCATCAACATCGTCCACTCTGCCTACTAAGGCTTTCCACACAACCCATATAACCAGAGTATTATTCGGCATATTCTTTGACTAGATAGATAAAGCAAAAGCCGTATCTGATGCAATACTAGTTATCTGAATACATTTCCATATCAAATCCACAATCAAAACTTCAACCACTGGCTTGCCTTAATTTCCGTGTGATTGCAGGTTAAGTTTGCATCAGATTGGACATGCATTATTAGGCGATTCACCTCACCTCCAGCTTGAGTTGTGGGAGAGGAAGAAACTGTAATCCGGATGGTTTACTTTCAATAGCCTCACCCAGTTGTCGGCAGCTCGCAATAGAGAATTGGCTTTCTGAGATTCATAAACTCCTTCCGGACTCCAATCAGAAGCTTTGAACTTATAGTAAGCAAGCCCGAAGATGGGCAATGAGAGCTTGACAGACAAGTCAGCACTGCGTATCTCCTTCGGCCTTGGACCACAAAAATGTAGGCCATCAGAGCCAGTAACTGCCCAAACAACACGATGACAGACTAGATTAGAATACACACAAACAGGCAAACAAAGGATTCACAACAGACTCATATTCATGAACAAATACAGTACACGTCACTCCCAAACTTCATTAAGGTGTAATTAAGGAATTTCGTTAATTTAGTAAGTTCGATATATATTGGATACATGTTCTGATTTTCAAAGGTCAATTTTTATGGGCGTTACAGATGTGTTGAAAAACGTTATTAAGGCCTAGATTACTCAAAAAGAGTTCAAGAAAGCTTAAAATCCTGGTTGAACAAGGATTTCCTTCTAAATAAAATTACCACCTATTTTGCAGCTAGGAAACCCTAAAATCTAGGATTAATTTTCATGAAACTTGCTGGAAGATTTTCCTAGAGAAGTTTGAATTTGACCTTTTTTATTTTAAGGAAAGCGAGTCCCACAATAGGTCTAAAACCCCATATTTTCGTCATCCTTGATACAGCCCAAGAAAACACTAATGGTGCATTTGGATGGAAGCAATCCTTTAGGATTCCTGGGAATCCTTTAGGTTTGGACATATTCTGTCACCTAATTCCTCTCCAAGTGCAAGACTCTTTAGGCAATGACTTCCTTTAAGCTTTAATTTGATGTATATTGCTATTATGTGATAAAATGATTGGAGGCACTATAGTCCACCTTTGGAGCTTCCAGCTCTTATCAGTAGACTTAAACCCTAAGAATAGTGCACGCAAGTCACCCTATTGAAGGGCCCTTAGGCTCGCCTAAACCCAAGTACATGCCGAAAAATTCCAGCACATGCACCTTATGGCTTACACTATTAAGCTAAGGGGTTGAATGTAAAAACCAGCAGTAAGTCCCTAGGCTCAAATCAGTAAACCAAAGTGACCTCTTTAGAGACTTAATCATAGGAGTTTAGACCTATGTAGACTTGAGTTTAGCGCCCTAAAAAGCCTACACACAAACCTTATTGCATGCAACATTGGAAGCATGTCAAACTTGGGCATGTAATCAGACCATCCATGAACAGAGTTACAAAGCATATTTAGAAAAACCCAGGCATTTCAAGTAAACGAGTAAAATCAGATACAAAGTGTTGAATTTGCAAGGATAAGGAAGGAAGCAAGGCATGTAATATGACAATGCCCTTCTCTTCAAAGGTATACATTGTAATGTTAAGTCTTCCCTGTAATTCCCTTTCGATGCACCTACTACATTACACGTTATGAAACTGAGGTTAGCATATGTTTTAATGTCCTTGTCTCTATGATATGATATCGATATGCTTATGATATGAATATAACAATGTTATAAATATGTCAATGTTATGTAAGTTATGAGAAAGAAAAAGTACAACGATGAATGATTCTATCAATTTTGAAAGTTTTTCTTTTGGCCACATGATGATGCAAGGGTGCCAGAGCAAAAAGGAGGGAAGTGCAAGCCAGATTTAAGGAGGTTGAAAAGTTTTGGTCCCTTGTGATACCCATATCCTAACACAAGCTCCCCTTTTAATCCGATGGGATTTAAGACTAACCCGGTATAAATGGGGACATCTGCAGGTCAAGGGAAGTAGAGATTTGATCTATTGAATGATAGAATAAGTATAAATCATGTGGGATGCTAAACTTTAAAAAAATCACATGGGACGTTAAACTTTTGTTTAGCTATGTGTGCGTGAGAGCGAGAGAAAGACCTTTGAAGGGTGTGGACAAAGAATGAAAGGTCAAGAAGCAGGCATCCAGATTCTGGAGTGTAGGACCTGTGGGAATCCTATATATTGGATACCTTCATAAAAAAAAATCACATTGTTAGTAAATAAGAAATTTGCATCAAACCAGAATCATAACAATAGAACTTTTTGCTAAGTGAATCACAATATTATCACACCATGAAAGACATACCATGACACAGAAATCCAACTTGAAGGTGATAGATCAGAGCTCTTGTATGTCTTCAGCTCTGGAAACCGAGATGCAAGAACTGAAATCTGTTGGATTAAAAAATGGTTTATGTATGTTACAATAAAGAAAAGTCATCAAAAAAAAAAAAATCAGAAGATAATGGACTTGCCTTATCAGCCAAAGGTTCACGACCAAATGGTGGATCATGCTCCAAGTATTCAAACACAAGTTGACCTGAAGGGTTTCCATTCTCGCTTTCGTCACTTGATGAGCTTTTATTTCTCACTGAAAGTCTTTTCAAACCCCGAATATTTGCTTCTGTAATGTTCTGCTGACTCCAAGGCCCATGAACAACACTACTGCCTCCTCTTTCTGCTCCATAGTCACTGTTGCTGTCACTACTTGACTCTCTGGATGACATGTCACTCTCCTCACCAGGTCTCCTGTCATAAGATAGAGATGAGTAGGTCAGATGCAATAGTGCACCTACCAAAGAATAGATCATCACACGTGATATGTAAAGTATTGCTGAATACAAGTATAAAGACAGTTTATAATTTACAGGAGACAACCACTAAGCTAAAACTGAAAGTGGTAAATGTAGAAAAAAACAGCACCAAAAGCTTCAACAACACCAAGTTTCTCTCTGACAATTGGTCTAGACACTATTCTTCAAGGAAAACAATAGGTCAAATTTGCACATCTAATTTATAGAAGATGGATCATCTTCAAACCCAAACTTGAATTCCTGAAAAATGTCCTAAGGGTGGGTTTGGATGTTGAAGTGAGTTGAGTTGAGATGATAAAATATTGTTAGAATATTATTTTTTAATATTAAAGTTGTTTTGAAATTTGAAAAAATTGAATTGTTTATTATATTTTATATTGAGATTTGAAAAAGGTGTAATGATGAGTTGAGATGAGTTGGGATGAGTTGTGTAACCAAACGCACCCTTAGATCACTATACACACACACCCAAAGCATAAATGCCCCCAGTATCTGCAGATTAATCACTGTGACCCACCTTGCCAATCAAAATGGGGATTAATGATAACGATAATAAAACAGGACACGAAAATGACAGCATCTAATGGCGCATGGTTACGTGAATGCTTTCTTCCGTGTTTATAGGTCTACAAAGATTTTGCACTACATTTCCTCGTAATCAAATTTGTGCGGGGTCAAGCAACACCACATATCAAGCATGGTTGCAATCCATTTTAATCGTGACCTTTCATAAACAAATGTTTATCTGATCTTTGAGGCTAACAACTTAACTTACTTCCCAACAAAAGCATGGGAAAAATCTACTGGCTCTCTGCAAATACCATACAGGATTACCAACTTGATTCATAGTTCAGCTTGATAGAACTTAAATTATAAAACAGCAGAGCACTGGAAAAGCTTTTGCACCATACAACCAAAAGCACAACATTCAAGTTCCCAGAGGAAAAATCTAATGGAACAATGGCAGAGACAACAGGAATATTTGCAACATAGAGGCAAACGCCATGCCTTGCACAAAATGAGCCAGGAATGCTGTCAATACCTTGTCAGAAAGCAAAAGAGAGAGCCTCACAGATTGAAAACTTGAATTAGAGGACAACAGGTAAATTATACTAATAGCAGATAAAAAAAAAGTGTATGCGCACACACAAATATTCTCAGAGCTTGTAACTTATCAACAACAAGAATGTTATTGGACAGAAATGAGTCTCATGAAGTGGCCTCAAGAGATCATATATGCCACCCAAAATCAAGTACAACAAGACCCAAAATCCTTTTGATGACGTTTACTAGTACTTTTTTTTATTTAGATGTCTCCATCAACATTTTTTTGTTCATTTTAATTATCATTGAAGATTCTTCCACACAAAAGCATTTAGATCAAGCCCCTCACAACCTAAATATAACAGAAGTAAAATAAAAAATAAAAAGAAGCACCAGAGATCCAAACAAGGACGTCGCATAACATGTGTATGTGGATATCTAAGATACCAGCATGTAATAAGCTTTGTATCACAAAATTGAGGATCCCTTAACTCATTAAAATATTCATTTAAACGAATACAAAGCAATTGAAGTTGAATTTCATAATAGCACCCGAGTTAGAACTCTCCTCACCTTAGCCTTGGAGAGGGCTTTGTTGGGTCTATATACAGCTGAATTCCAGATAAGTATGGCACATAATATTGAATGACAGAGTCACTTCCATTCAACAGAAGAGGAACACCTGCTCCGTATGCGCTCCACTCCTTGAAAGACTCCCACAGATCCCCAAGCACAAAGTACGGATGCGACTCTGGCAAAGGATTTCTCCATCCTCTCATGCTCCTCTAATATTACCCCAAAAGAATTCCATTCATCAGAAGCAGTTGTAAAATGTAAAGTTCTAGTACTTGTTGAAAAGATAAAGCACTCCACTAGTAGATCGATCACTTATCATTTTTTTTTCAACTTATCAAAAGAAGAACATTAATTCCAATCCTACGAATCAGATATCCCGACTTCCATATTTAAATTAGGCTCAATTGAGTTGGATTTTCATACAATTTCGGGTTTCTAAAGGACAAGGATAAACGAAGGCAAACGAAAACATCAAAAGAAGAAATAAAGAAAAATCAAAATTTAAACGCCGTATTGATCACATTTCCCAAACTCTCCCAAATAATAAAAAAAGAAAGAAAAAAAAAAGAGAGAGGCACAAAAACCCAGCAAGAAAAGAAGATAAATTAGGGTTTAGAAACCCTAAATTCTGACCCCTTTTTTGAAGTGAAAAATCACCTTAGGGAAATACTGAGCCGGCACGACCGGAGTAGTGTGCTCCAAGAACCGATCCAAATTCGTCGCGGAGTCGCTCGCTCCCAAACCCGACCCCGAAATCGAACAATCAGACTTCGTCGAAGAAAGCGACGCGCACTCATCCGAGGCGGTCCTCTTCTCCGACTCCACCGAAGAAGAACCGGCCCTGGACACCGAAGTGGACCTCTGATGCTTCTCTTGCCCTTGCAGTTGCTGCTGCTGCTGTTGCCTTTGTCGCACGTGCGGCGGGTTATAGAACCGGTTCTCACCACGGCTGCGAGCGATCGAGACTCCTCCGGAGGCTGACATTGTCGGCAGGTAGAAGAAAACGCTACGCTTCGTACAGTTAGCGATAGAGAGAGAGAGAGAGAAGGGGGTACGAGCGTTACACAGGAGAAGAATACGCTAGGGTTTATTTATTATTACTATTATATTTTTTAATTGAATAAATATATAAAAATATATATATGCGCAAAAACACAAGGTGAAATTGGTGTGGGGAACAAAGAGCCAGGGCGTGTGGTTGCGGTAGCTTCTTGATGGGAAAGAAAATGAAATGGAAAGGAAAACCAAAACGAAACAGGCGTTTGCAGGAAAATGAGAAGAGTCCAGATTCTAGAAAGTGTGTGTTTGGCTATGTTTTGTGATTTGGGTGCCGTATCCATCCCACTTTCATATAGGAATCTTCTTACTTGGGAAAGTAAAAGATCCTCGGGTTTAGATCAGGGAGAGGACTGCTGATTGGATAGACTGACACAGATCGAAAACCCAAGCCCACATTGTGTTGCATTCTACGAGGCCCCAATATCCCATTTTGTTTTGGCCCAAACTTAAGTGAACGCCTTGTTGAGATTACAATGAAAACAGGCCTATGATCATTCTTAGGAAGGTTTGGATGATGAAGTGAGTTGAGATGAGTTGTGTAATCAAATGCATCATTATTCTTCTTCTTCTAAATTTCTTGCACTCATAAAAGTATTGGCATTAGACAATTACTACATATACAAAAAAATTATATAAAATAAACTCATAAATTAAAATAATTTTACAATCTGATGTACCGTATCAAATCACATCAGTTTGTATGTTTATTTTTATATAATCTGTAACATCCTGGATTTTAGTGTATTTTTAATGAATGTTTATTTTAATTATTTATTACGCAATTCTCTTATTTTAATATTTTAGAGGTTTTATTTTATTATTTTAGTAGACTTTCCTATTTTTATTAATTATTATTTTTGGAGTTTTGGAATATTATTTTAGAATATTTTAAATTGTGAAAAATTATTTTTAATGGGCTTTCTTATTGTTAATTATTGTGGTGAATTTAAATTGATCTTTAATTTAAATTGGGTTGTTTATGTGTTTTAAAATTATTATTGTTTATTAAAACATTTCACTGCATTTGATTAATTTTAATTAGTGATCTGCAATTTAATTCCTCTTTATTTTAAAGGATATTTTTGTTAGAGTTTAATATTTTTACTGTTTTAATTGAGCATTTCTTTGCGTTTGAATTATTTTATTTATCTAGTGGTTTTAAAATCTTTTTCGTTGGATCACTTTCGAAATCACAGTTGAAAAAACTGGATCTCCTTTTTCTTCTTCCTCTTTTTCTTTTTTCTTTTTTTTTTTCTTCTTCTTCTTTTTCTTTCTTCTTTCTTCTTCTCCCGCGCGAACAGCCCCTCCTCTCTCTCTCTCCTCACCCACGCGTGGTTTCGATCTCCTCCATGCAGCACCGTCGCCGACCGGCGGTGGTCGACACCGCCGGTGCCGTTCGGTCCCTCAGCCACCGGCGACCTCACCCATAAATTATCCGGCCGGCTAATGCCGCCGTTAGCCGCCAGTAGCCGTGCGAAGCCGCGGTGGTTTTCGCATCATTCCGCCGTCGTCCGGCCACCTCCGACCACCATCTCCTAGCCACTTCATCACCGGCCCACTAGGAAGCTTTTCCACCCATTTCCGGCTCCGATCTGTCGCCGGAGCTGTCCCATCGAACTCAAAATCTGAACTGACTTTTTCGACCTTAAAACCACTGTTTCGGCCGCCACCCACGGCCAACCATCGCTACCATTAGCTTCACCACTTCCTATAGGCCCTACCCTACCGTTCCCAAGTCTTCGTTTGACGCCGGGTGGAATTTGAGTTTCACTGTATTTCGGCCACAATGTTTTTGCACTGTGACAGCTGCTGTTGTGGTGCTTCCAGTTCCTCCGTAATCCTCCATAAATTATTTTAAAGCACTGTAAGTATTTCTCCAAAAGACTTTTAAGATTTAAATATATTTTTACAATAACCTATTTTATAAACTGTAAATTGGTTATCTGTTTTAGACTGTTGGTTATTTGGAAATTATTGATATCTGTTGGTTATTGACAATTGGTCATTTTCATGGCATTGTGCACGCATGCGTGTGTAGGGGTGATATCGGTCCGGTCCGGTCCGGTCTTGGGCTATTTTGTGGACCGGACCGGACCTATTCGGTCCAGAGAATTTCAACCCTAGACCGGACCGAGTATAGATAGGTTCGGTCCGGTCCGGTCCATCTCGGTTCGGTCCGGTCTATCTCGGTCTCGGTCTGGTCTGGGCATGCCCCAAATGGGCCATTCAGCCCATCTAAATTTGTCTTTTATTGGGCCCAAATTCAATTTTTAGATGTTTTTTATTGGGTCCAAATTCAATTATTGTCAGGCCCGCTTGCTTTGAAAAAAAGCCCATCTAAAGACACTTGAATGATGTTGAATCCTTGATTTTGAATAACTGGACCAAAGTTGATCGGACAAAAAAAAAATAAACTGGCAGTTTATGCCAAATTCCTGGACATTCAATAGCTTGTTAATTCACAAGCCAAGTTAATAATACATATTAAAGGACCATAGAATCAATTCAAATTCCTACTTCATCTGGCTTTAAATAAACATACATTCTTTTTTCTTTATAAGTACTTTAAACAAACACACATTCACACACAGCTTGGCTTCACTTCAGCCTACCCACATTTGTATACTAATTCTACATTAGAAGGATTTTTTTTAATTAATCTACATAAAAAACTAGAAAAACAAAAAAAACAAAAACAAAATAATAATACAAAAGTTATTACAAATTACAAAATACAAATTATAAACAAAATAATAATACAAACTGTATATCCCTCTTCCTGAAAACCCAAAGCAAAATGATATAAAAAGATTAACATAGAGAGAAGAAAGTAAGAAATGCATGCATGAAAAGGATCCCAGTTGACACCAAAAAAAAAAAACAAGTAAACTGCAGAAACTTTGTGGTAGCCTTGTGCGCCTGAGAGGAAGAGAGAAATGCAGTAGTCTGGTCATTGGTGTAATCTTCAAAACTGCAGAAATGACAGTAGGCTTGCACTTTCAGTACTACTTCATTGCCAAGAAAATAAACAAACAAAACAGGTGAATAATAATAATAATATAAAGTAGAAGATCAAACTCAATATAAGCTTCCATTAGCTAGCAAAGACTGAACTTTTCTAAGTGTTCATATGCTGCTTTAATTCACTTCTTAATTGTTTTATTTTCTTAGCAAGGAAAATGATATATAGCTAAATTAATAAAACTTCTATTTGCTAGCTGTGGGGCTGAAGAAATTCTGATGTTCTACTGCTAGTCATCATTTATAATCATCTAGACTAATGTGCCACTAAAAAAGGTTTTGTTTTTATATAGTAATTTCAACAAACTAAACTAAAATGGATTTGATAATATCAAATCAAATTCTAATCAATGCAGCTGCTTTTTACAAAAAAAATTCTAAATACCATGGCTTTTTGTGAATCTGTGATACACAAAAAAAACCATAAAAATCTTCTTCAATCATCTCCAAAAAAACAGGTTATTAATAAAATTATAAACCAGCAAAAGTTAAAAGTTAAAACAGCAACAATTTTCTCACCTCTTCAGTCTTTAATCAAGTTGGGTGTAGGGCCAGTAGGCATTGAATTTGAAGCCTCCACAGAATCAACAAAGTCCGGGTCCCCAACAAGTTCTATCCATAAAAATTTAAAACAAAAAAAGTTAAATAAAATTATATAACATAGAAGATAAAACAAAATAAACCATGAAAAATATCACGTGAAATTTATTACATACCCATATCCAGCTGCTTCTCAAATTCCTCCGCTTCATCCATTAAAGTCCTAAGGCTTATTGGAGTAGAAGAAGAACGAAACCAGTTTTGTGCACATATGAGACCCTCAACACTCATTGGATTTAAACTACTTCGGAAAGGGTCAAGTACACGACCCGCAGTGCTAAATGTAGATTCAGAGGCGACAGTAGATACCGGTATTGCAAGTACATCGCGTGCAACCTTTGAAAGCACGCGATATCTAGCTGAATTCACCTTCCACCAATTTAGAAGGTCAAAATTATCATCTTGATCCTCACATCTTTCAGCTAGATATCTATCAACCTCTGACTTAGTTTCCAAACTGTCTTCTGACTGTAACTGTTGTTTAAATTGGGCCATCAAATGTGCCTTTCTACTCGTACTCCTGTCAGATGAAGGAGATACATCTTCACGTGGGGAACTTGTGCGCTGAGGAGAGTGCCCTTCTTCGTTTTCTCTATATGCCTCATACATGCGGATAAATGTATTTCTCACCTTCCAACTAAAATCAATTTTTTTCGCATTATCATATGCATACATTTGTCCCAACCCAAAATCAAGATATCGCATCTTGTAGCGAGGATCAAGAAGAACACCAACATAGAGCAACATATTCTGATTTTCCAAGTTCTCCCAATACTTGTCAAACTTTCTCCTCATATTTATGGCCATTAATCCCACAACGGGATTTCGTTCCTCACACTCCATATTAATGGCATCTTTAATAGTAACTAACTCCGGAAAAAAAGCATTACAAGTTACATATTCACCCCCCGAGAAGCGTAAAGTTGCATCATGAAATAATGCAAGAAATCTCACAAACGACTTTACCTTCTCCCAATCGGATGCATTAGGAGGCCCTAACTTCTTTGACTTTCTCCGATTGACCACATGATTCACATCTTCATCGTCATCGTCGTCATCATCATCATCCCCAATACTATTAAGGAAACACGGATCTTTTTCATCCAACCGATCAAAAGCCCTTCTAAATTTGGAAGCCCTCTCCAACATAAGATAGGTGGAGTTCCACCTAGTCGGTACATCTAAGCAAACTTGGCTTTTGGATTGAATATCTTCCAATCCCACACATTTTTTAAATATACTCCACCTTTGAGGGGAGGATTTAACATACTTTACAACACCCCTCACCTTCGCAATAGACTCGTCATATTCTTTCAACCCCTCACGAACAATTAAATTCAAAATGTGGGCACAACATCGAACATGTAAGAATTCATGTTCTAAGACCGTCTCTCTCCTAGACTTGGTTTTTTTTTTCAAATAAGTAACAGCCCCATTATTAGAACTTGCATTATCAAGAGTGAGTGCAAGAAATTTTGGTCGCCCCCAATCAATCAAACACATCTCTATACACTTACCAAGTGTCTCACCCTTATGATTTTCAACCAAACAAAATGAAAGAATTCTCTTGTGTAACTTCCAGTCATCATCAATGAAATGTGCTGTGAGACACATATAATTTAAGTTTTGCACGGATGTCCATGTATCCGTGGTGAGGGAAATTCGCTGCCCTCGAAGAGCATTTCTCAACTTTTGTTTTTCTTTCAAAAACAAATTAAAACAATCCTTGGCAACTGTCATACGGGATGGAATCCCTACCCACTTAGGGCAAACCACAAGCATAAACTTTCTAAAACTCTCCCCTTCAACATGCCTAAAGGGCAGCTCATCAAGAATAATCATCTCAGCTAAGGCTTGTCGGCAAGCCTCAACACTAAATGCAATAGGCACAAGTCCCCCACTAACACTACCACTTCCTCCCTCTACCTTCCAACCTAGAGTCGTCTGAGATTTATCCATCTTCTTAAACGGACATTTCTTACACTGATTCTCAATGTGATTCTTCATGTTTTTCGTACCATTGGCCTTCGTATCAGCAGCATACGAAGTACCACAATAATTACATGCAGCCCTAGGTTTAGTTGGATCACCTTTTGGTATGATTGTAAAGTGATCCCAAACAAAAGACCTAATTCTACCCCTTTGTGACCCACCAACTGATTGCTCACTTACATTGGATGGGGGTGGGGGTGGGGGTAGGGGCATATTTTGTGTTGACTCTTGCACATCATTTGTAGAAGACTCCATCTATAAAAAGGACAAAAGGAGAAGTAGACAAAATAATTAGAAAACAAACATTAATTCATGTACATGCAAGACCATATTAATTAATTAGCTGATATTAATTAATTGATATTGGATGATGCATTTTCACATGCAGATTTTAAATACATGCAGATTGAAAGACATGCATATATATCTATATATATATTCAGACATGCATATATGATATATATATATATTCAGACATGCATATATGACATGCATATATATCTATATATATATATATATATTCAGACATGCATATATGATATATATATATATTCAAACATGCATATATATCTATATATATTCAGACACGCATATATATCTATATATATTCAGACATGCTATATATATATTCAGACATGCATATACAACATATAATCGATCCCACTAATTCCCAATATCCAACAATGAGAACTGAGAAACAACATCTATACAACATAATAACACATCCACCCCACATAATCGATCCACAAAACCACAACACAAAAAAAATTCTCCAATCATCCCAAAATTCTTCACAGTCGAGCATTTGAACAAATCGAGAAGAGAGAGAGAGAGAGGGTACCAACTTGGAGAAGCAACATATATACAATAATACAACACAATAAAAAATCCACCCCACATAATCGATCCACAGAATCACAATACACAAAAAAAATCTCCAATCATCCCAAAATCCACTTCAAAGTCAAGAGTCAAGACCATTCGAAGTTCGAACAAATCGGAGAGAGAGAGAGAGAGAGAGAGTGTGTGTACCTACTGCCGAGTCTTGCTGCGACGGAGGGGTCGGTGGGGACGGAGGGTGGCCGAGGAGGCGAGGACGCTAGGGTTTTCGGGAGGAGTTGGGGAAATGGGGGAAATGAAATGAATCGGGATTCCGGGGGGGGGGGGGTAAGAGGTCAGGCCCGTACCTGAAACGGCACCGTTTGGTTCTTAATTGGACCCAAACGGCGTCGTTTCAGGTACGTAAATTGAAAAAAAAAATGGGTTGCGTGAAACGGCGTCGTTTCACGCAACCCAGTTCTTTGTTTGGCCTGCAGTGAGTAAAACGGCGCCGTTTGGGACCCATTTTGAATCAAACGGCGCCGTTTCTGGGAAGACAGCTCCCTTGTGCTTTTTTTGTGATTCTTTTACATTTTTGACACATAAATCAATTAAAAAAATTATTTAAATTAGTAAAATTAAAATTAAATAAACTATTTAATGTAGATTATTTAATTACCTCATTAAAAAAATAATTAATGATAATTATATTTATAATGTTCAATGTTAATTGAGAATTTGTTACTAACTTAGAGTAACATTATAAGTTTATAAGTATAAGTCTATAGTTTATAAGTAACATTATTAATTTATTACATTATAAGTTCATAAGTTTATAAATTAGTATCAGTTTATAATTATAGTCTATAGTTAATAGTTATAACTATACTAAATCATTATAACTTATACTAATTTATAATATAGTTATAACTTATAATAAATCACTATAATATAGTATAACTAAACTAATATAACAACTAATATAACTATTAGTATAACAATATAATAGTATTAGTATAAAGTATTAGACTATTAGTAATATAGTATTATAGTATAGGCTATAGCTATATATTAATAATATTAGTATAAGTATAATATTAATTGTATAAGTATAACTAATAAACTATAGTCTATAGTCTATAGTTCACTGTAATATGGTATAATTAAATTAATATAACTATTGTCTATTAGTATAACAATATAATAGTATTAGTATAAAGTATTAGACTATTAGTAATATAGTATAGGTTATAGGAGTCTATAGCTATATATTAGTAATATTAGTATAAGTATAGTTCTATAAATATAACTATAGTCTATAGTTAATAGTTATAACTATACTAAATCATTATATATAATAAATCACTATAATATGGTATAATTATACTAATATTAGTATAAGTCTATAACTATATAATAGTATTAGTATAAAGTATTAGAATTTAGACTATTAGTAATATAGTATTATAGTATAGGCTATATCTATATATTAGTAATATTAGTATAAGTATAATATTAATTGTATAAGTATAACTAATAAACTATAGTCTATAGTTAATAGTTATAACTATACTAAATCATTTTAACTTATACTAATATATAATATAATTATAATAAATCACTATAATATCGTATAACTATACTAATATTAGTATAAGTGTATAACTATATAATAGTATTAGTATAAAGTATTAGAATTTAGACTATTAGTAATATAGTATTATAGTATAGGCTATATCTATATATTAGTAATATTAGTATAAGTATAATATTAATTGTATAAGTATAACTAATAAACTATAGTCTATAGTTAATAGTTATAACTATACTAAATCATTTTAACTTATACTAATATATAATATAATTATAATAAATCACTATAATATAGTATAACTATACTAATATTAGTATAAGTGTATAACTATATAATAGTATTAGTATAAAGTATTAGAATTTAGACTATTAGTATTTAGTAATATAGTATTATAGTATAGGCTATATCTATATATTAGTAATATTAGTATAAGTATAATATTAATTGTATAAGTATAACTAATAAACTATAGTCTATAGTTAATAGTTATAAGTTATAACTATACTAAATCATTCTAACTTATACTAATTTATAATATAATTATAATAAATCACTATAATATAGTATAACTAAACTAATATAACTATTAGTATAACTATATAATAGTATTAGTATAAAGTATTAGAATTTAGACTATTAGTAATATAGTATTATAGTATAGGCTATATCTGTATATTAGTAATATTAGTATAAGTATAATATTAATTGTATAAGTATAACTAATAAACTATAGTCTATAGTTAATAGTTATAAGTTATAACTATACTAAATCATTCTAACTTATACTAATTTATAATATAATTATAATAAATCACTATAATATAGTATAACTAAACTAATATAACTATTAGTATAACTATATAATAGTATTAGTATAAAGTATTAGAATTTAGACTATTAGTAATATAGTATTATAGTATAGGCTATATCTATATATTAGTAATATTAGTATAAGTATAATATTAATTGTATAAGTATAACTAATAAACTATAGTCTATAGTTAATAGTTATAACTATACTAAATCATTTTAACTTATACTAATTTATAATATAATTATAATAAATCACTATAATATAGTATAACTAAACTAATATAACTATTAGTATAACTATATAATAGTATTAGTATAAAGTATTAGAATTTAGACTATTAGTAATATAGTATTATAGTATAGGCTATATCTATATATTAGTAATATTAGTATAATATTAATTGTATAAGTATAACTAATAAACTATAGTCTATAGTTAATAGTTATAACTATACTAAATCATTTTAACTTATACTAATTTATAATATAGTTATAACTTATAACAAATCACTATAATATAGTATAACTAAACTAATATAACAACTAATATAACCATTATTAGTATAACTATATAATAATATAAATATATAATAGTATTAATAGTCTATATTTAATTATAATATAGTATAATTATATATAAAAAAAATATAAAAAAATATATAGAAATAAATTCGGTCCGGTCCGGTCCGAAAATCACCCGGACCGTAGATCGGACCGAATGTATTCGGTCCTAATAAAATTGGACCGGACCGGACCGGACCAAATTCGGTCCGGTCTGGTCCGGTCCGGTTTTCTCGGTCCGGACCGACCGATTCTCACCCCTATGCGTGTGTGTGTAATTTGAAAAGGCTTTTTGGGTGTGTGTGTGTATCACCCTTAAGCCGAAATGGGTTATTATCTCGGTGGAGCTCCTCTGGGCACTCGGGAGCGGAATATACTGAGTGTCGTCCCCTGGAACTGTTGCTCGGGACTTGGACGAGATGGTAGCACTCTCGATCCGACTCCGTGATCTCTCGTGCTGGTGGAGATCAGAGGATGCTTGGCTATGTACGCGGTGGGCGAGGAACTAGGCATCACTCGTGTTGTATCACTCGCATGGTCGCTACCTGTGGGGTGACGAAGGGAGCCAGGGTATGTGGATGGTCTCTAGGGGAGGCCATGGTGCATACGGGTTAAAATTGGAATAAAAGTAACTATTCCTGGTTATTAATTGTGCCAAATGGTGATTTTGGCGTGCGTGGAAAACTTGTGATTTTCGAGAAATTGTATTTTTTCTCGGGTTTTGCACTTGGATCATCGTGTGCATGCATAATGATCGTTGTATTTATATATTTGTTATCTTGGAGTATTTTTGGGTTTTACTTACCTGTGGTACCATTTATTGGTACTGCAGATTTTGATGCAGGTTTTGAGGAGGTTGAGCCCGACGATGCGGCTCCGCCTAAGGAGTAGGGAATTTGGCTATGTTTTATTTGGTATATGTATTTTATTTGATGTCGTTTTATGAACAACAAAATTGTATTATGTTGACTTGGGGATTTCAATACTATTTTTGTATTGTATTAAATTCTGGTACTTAGTTATTTGACTTAACATTTCCGCTACGTATCAATTGTTGTACACGTGTTGCATTTCTCACACTTGGCACATGTCGTTGGGGTGCGTGACCGTGTTGTCATCATCCCGGGTGTCTCGATTTTCGTGCTTGTCCGTACATGGAAGTTGGGGGCGCCACAGGTGGTATCAGAGCGGTTTGGCTCTGGGTAAATCCACATGTTCCATAGGTGCAGTACCAGAAAGTTTTAAAGTTGTGAGTTAAAATTGTTTGGTTTGAAGTATGTTATTTTTTTTATGGTTTTAATTTATTATTTGTTGTTATTTTTATTGGTTTCAGCTATTTTGTTGAATGTTATTTTATTTTAATTGTTTTATTCTGTGGTCAGGTATTTTATTTGTTTTAATCATTTATTGTGTACTTCTTCGTTGTTTTATTCATTTCTCGCATGTCATTTTATTTATGGAATTTTATTTTATTTTATTTTATTTTGTGAGATTTTGTTTTGTTTTGATTTTATGTTGTTTGAGGTATGTTACTTTAAATGTTCTAATTTATTGTATATTGTTACACTTGGTTGGTTGATATTCTATTTTATTTAATGGCATTCTGTTGTGTTTTAATCTATTTTTCCATACTTAGATTTTACTATGTTTGAGTTGAAAAGTGGGTTAAAGGCTACGCTATGACAGGAAGAAGGTACGACTGTGAATGTCATTGTTAGGCTTGAACATTTAGTGTAGTAGGCTTGAACTCTTAGCGATTGGTAGGTTTTAATATCGAGGCTCGAAGGGAACGTCATGGTCTAAGTGAACTTTATGGAGTAGGAACTCAAGTTGCAGGTAAGGTGGGAATAGGTTTAGTTCGCATAGGATACTTGAGGTCTTAAGTTCCATAGGATTAATTGTTGAGTTTAGGGAGTTAGAGGTCATAAGTTCAACGAACTTCGAGGGTAGACTTATGAGAAGTTATCTAAGATTTGAGGTCCTATAGTTTCTAGGAAATAAGTTTATAGGATCTAAGGTGGTAGGTTCAACAAGCACTTGAGGGATTAATTAAATTAGAAGTTTTAGATTTTGTCGACTCAGTTAAGCACTTTGGTATTATTTCGGGTTTAGAATTTTGCAATGTTTGTAAGGTGAGTGTTTTAGATTTAAGGTCATCGAATTTGAGGATTTCAGGAAATGATTCTTTTTGGTTTAAGGTTTTAGAATTATAAATTTGAAGGAGTGAATTGTAATAAGATTTAAGTTTTTAATTCCTCGAGTTTGGTGTGCTAGCTTGATTTATTTTGGAGACTGTTTAATCTGTGATCATTATAATGAGGTTGATCAAAATTCAGTTATTAATATAGGAACTTTTAATGAGAATATTTCTTTGAAGATGGAAGGTAAGGATCTAGTTCATGTATTTTCTAAGGATTGTAGGTGTCAACCTAGTTTAATAAATGATTGTTTTTAGCTTGAGGTTACAATAGTAGGTTTAAGATTTGATCCATATTAATGTTAAGGATAAATATAGTGTTGATTTTAGAAATGATTCTTGTTGATTTCAAGGAGATAGGTCCAGATGATGGATATGGTAGTGATAGTTCACTTGCACGTTGGAGGAATATTGATTCTAGCTAAGGATGCACGAGATCGACGTGTAACAGTTGTGAGTTTGTAGGGATTTCGGAGAGTACAGGTTCTAGTCTCATTTTTGGCTTGGAAGAAGTAGTTTTGGTAGGTGTTGTAAAGGAGTCGTTACGACAATATTAAGTTCAAGAGTTTTGGTGAGTTGATCGAAAAGTACAGTCGAAGCAGGTTACTCGATGAAATGATGATTGGCAATAATTATTGTGATTACCTAAAGGAATTAATTGTGACTTGAGATCACATAGGAATTTAAATTTTTGAGACTATACTTTCCTTTGGAATGGAGCGTCAAGTTAGGTGAGCTAAGGACATTGTTCTTTGACTTAAAGAAAGATTGATGAATCTTGGAAGTTGAAACTTAGGCAGCAACGGTGGATAGTATAAGCAGGTATGTGAGTAAATAAAACATTAAGATCTATGGATGTTGTACAATAGTTTTTGGTGGATTGAAGATTTGAGCAGTAGGGCGTGCCTTGAGGTTTATTGGTGAGGTGCTATTGAGGGATCTAGTCATGCAAAATTAGCTTATAGGAGTAGAAGTAGGTGGGCAAGTTACCAGGTTTCTGTAATGTTTTAGTGACGTCGTTGGTAGTTCATAGTGAGTTTAGTCGTCGCTAGATTAGATGATATTTAGAACTTGGTTGTTTAACTTTCGGGTTTAGTTTCTCGGGTAAAATTTTTAGATGCTCTTACTGGTTGGCTGGAGTGGATTTGAGCCTTTTAAGATAAGTTCTTACCTAAGTTGAGCATGTGTATTTTGGAATGCTGAGGTTGATTAATATTGATTTTGTTTAAGACAACGGGAGTTAATTTTGAGTATTATGTGTGATAATTCATGATTTTGGAAGAGGATATTTTCTACCAATTGTGGTAAGAGTTTCTTGGTTAGTAGGTATGGAGCTACCCTGTACTCAATGGTGTTATTTTATGAGGACATGAATTTTCAGTATGTGGCGAATATCAGAGTGCGCAGTAGGAGTGTGATACTTTAGTTGTAATTAGGAGTTCAAATTTTGTGTTGAGTTTGAGGAATTAGTGATGACTTGGAATTTTTGAGGAATACCTGTAATTGGAGATTAATTTTTGTGTATGTAATTTCGTCATTGATGGTTAATTTTTGGAAGTGGCCACTAGGTTACTAAAGTGTATTATTCAGCGAAGGTTTAGAAGTTTTTACTATAGGAGTTAATAAAAGTTAGTTCAGAGTATCAGTTGGAGCTAGTAATCATTGGAATTCCTTAGGTGTTGTGTCAAGGTTTTGTGGATATTGAGATCTTGGTTTACCTGGCCGCTCTAGAAGTGATAATCGTGATGTGCCTTTGGGAGAAAGTGCAGACCGCCTTTGTTTTGGGATGAAATTGGTGAGAGTATATTAATTGGGCCAAGTTAATAAAAGAGATGCTAGATCAAGTTCGGGTGATAAGAGATGTTATGGCGGAAGAGTAAGGTTGTCAGAAAAGTTATGCAGAATCAAGGAGAATAGACTTGTCTTTTGAGGAAGGTGATTGAGTTTACCTTAAAGTCCCTCCTATGTAAGGCGTTAGCGTTTTGGTAAAAGAGGAAAACTTAGCCCAAGAGTTGTAGGACTTTTTCAGATTTTAGAGATGAATGGGGCTGTTGCTTACAGGGTTACCTTGCCAGGGTATTTTTTTTTTTTGAAAAAGTTCTTGAGGTGTTCCTTGTGTCCTCGTTGAAGAAAAGTTTTGGTCAGCAAGAGGTGCGCTTTGTCGACCCAAAACGCGTCGAACTTCAACCTGACCTTACTTAGGAGGTTGCCCTAATGCAGATTGTAAATTGAAAGGAGTAAATGTTAAGATCTAAGTCGATACATTTGGAGAAGGTAGCTTGGGGTGATCTACTGGCTTAAGATTTCTCTTGGAAAAGAGAAGCAGATATGATGGAACAATATCAGCAATCGTTCGATTGATCGGCGGTATGTCTTTTAAAACTACTTTTAGTCGCATCTCATGCCTGTCTTTAGCATTGATATTTGACCCTTCAATTTCGAGGACGAAATTTATTTTAAGGGGGGGAGATTGTAACATCCCAGATTTTAGTGTATTTTTAATGAAGGTTTATTTTAATTATTTATTGCGTAATTCTCTTGTTTTAATATTTTAGAGGTTTTATTTTATTATTTTATTGGACTTTCCTATTTTTATTAATTATTATTTTTAGAGTTTTGGAATATTATTTTAGAATATTTTAAATTGTGAAAAATTATTTTTACTGGGCTTTCTTATTGTTAATTATTGTGGTGAATTTAAATTGATCTTTAATTTAAATTGGGTTGTATATGTGTTTTAAAATTATTATTGTTTATTAAAGCATTTCAATGCATTTGATTAATTTTAATTAGTGATCTGCAATTTAATTCCTCTTTATTTTAAAGGATGTTTTTGTTAGAGTTTAATATTTTTACTGTTTTAATTGAGCATTTTTTTGAGTTTGAATTATTTTATTTATCTAGTGGTTTTAAAATCTTTTTCGTTGGATCACTTTCGAAATCACAGTTGAAAAAGCTGGATCTCCTTTTTCTTCTTCCTCTTTTTCTTTTCTCTTTTTTTTTTTCTTCTTTTTCTTTTTTTTTTCTTCTTTCTTCTTCTCCCGCGCGAACAGCCCCTCCTCTCTCTCTCCTCATCCACGCGTGGTTTCGGTCTCCTCCACGCAGCACCGTCGCCGACCGGCGGTGGTCAACACCGCCGATGCCGTTCGGTCCCTCAGCCACCGGCGACCTCACCCATAAATTATCCGGCCGGCTAACGCCGCCGTTAGCCGCCAGTAGCCGTGCGAAGCCGCGGTGGTTTTCGCATCATTCCGCCGTCGTCCGGCCACCTCCGACCACCATCTCCTAGCCACTTCATCACCGGCCCACTAGGAAGCTTTTCCACCCATTTCCGGCTCCGATCCGTCACCGGAGCTGTCCCATCGAAATCAAAATCTGAACTGACTTTTTCGGCCTTAAAACCACTGTTTCGGCCGCCACCCACGGCCAACCATCGCTACCATTAGCTTCACCACTTCCTATAGGCCCTACCTTACCGTTCCCAAGTCTTCGTTTGACGCCGGGTGGAATTTGAGTTTCACTGTATTTTGGCCACAGTGTTTTTGCACTGTGACAGCTGCTGTTGTGGTGCTTCCAGTTCCTCCGTGATCCTCCATAAATTATTTTAAAGCACTGTAATTATTTCTCCAAAAGATTTTTAAGATTTAAATATATTTTTACAATAACCTGTTTTATAAACTGTAAATTGGTTATCTGTTTTAGACTGTTGGTTATTTGGAAATTATTGATATCTGTTGGTTATTGACAATTGGTCATTTTCATGGCATTGTGCACGCATGCGTGGGTGTATAATTTGAAAAGGTTTTTTGGGTGTGTGTGTATCACCCCCAAGCCGAGATGAGTTATTATCTCGGTGGAACTCCTCTGGGCACTCGGGAGCGGAATATACTGAGTGTCGTCCCCTGGAGCTGTTGCTCGGGACTTGGACGAGATGGTAGCGCTCTCGATCCGACTCCGTGATCTCTCGTGCTGGTGGAGATCAGAGGATGCTTGGCTATGTACGCGGTGGGCGCGAAACTGGGCATCACTCGTGTTGTATCACTCGCATGGTCGCTATCTGTGGGGTGACGAAGGGAGCCAGGTATGTGGATGGTCCTTAGGGGAGGCCATGGTGCATATGGGTTAAAATTGGAATAAAAGTAACTATTCCTGGTTATTAATTGTGCCAAATGGTGATTTTTGGCGTGCGTGGAAAACTTGTGATTTTCGAGAAATGATATTTTTTCTCGGGTTTTACACTTGGATCATCGTGTGCATGCATAATGATCGTTGTATTTATATATTTGTTATCTTGGAGTATTTTTGGGTTTTACTTATCTGTGGTACCATTTATTGGTACTGCAGATTTTGATGCAAGTTTTGAGGAGGTTGAGCCCGACGATACGACTCCGCCTGAGGAGTAGGGACATTTGACTATGTTTTATTTGGTATTTGTATTTTATTTGATGTCGTTTTATGAACAACAAAATTGTATTATATTGACTTGTGGATTTCAATACTATTTTTGTATTATATTAAATTCTGGTACTTAGTTATCTGACTTAACCTTTCCGCTGCGTATCAATTGTTGTACACGTGTTGCATTTCTCACACTTGGCACGTGTCGTTGGGGTGCGTGACCGTGTTGTCATCATCCCGGGTGTCTCGATTTTCGTGCTTATCCGTACATGGAAGTTGGGGGCGCCACATAATCACTTTGTGGCTAAAGTATTTTTTTTAGCATTGGCTTCATCAAAACCATCTTAAAATTTGATAAAAAAGTACATGTTTTCCATAAATTCAAAATCTCTTTAACTATAACCCTGCATTAGATTAGTCAAAATAATAATATAATATTATTTTTTAATAATAATTTTTATTTTTTTATATTTTACAATTACACTAACTATATATTAATTAATAATATATTTTTAATTAATGAAAGTAAAAAAGTGTTCGAGGGAAATGAAAACCGTAGAAAACGAAAACTGAAAAGCAAAGCAATTAGAGTAATTTTTACAATAAAATATTATTTTTGAATATGAACAGTACATCTTCAAATTTAAAGATATACTTAAAATCATTATAGTTTATGATTCAAACTTTTACTTTTTGAAGAAATCAATATAAATGATTTTATGTACTTTTCTTCAAATTTTGAATATGCATGCTCTTAAAGTGACTGCTACCCTCTTGTGCCCTTCTTTTCAACATTTTCAATTACAATTGCTGTGGTTCATTTGGTTTTTCGGAAAGATGGGGTGGATGTAGATCATGGATTTGATTTTTTATCCGTTTTTCTTTGTGATGTCCCCTATAGAATAAAAGCCTGATTATGGCACGGATCCATTTTAATATTGCGTGTATGAAATCTCTTGTTTAAGTATTATTATAAATATGTTCACATACAAAGTTTCCACATTGGTCCTTTAGCTTCTTGCTTTGTAAAAATATGATTGCTTGAACAATACTGAACATCGTTTACTTCAATTGATTTTCAAGATAAATATGGATTATGGTTGCCTATTGGCAATGGAAAGAGAAATATTTTAACTATAAAGAAATCTTATAAAAATAAAATTCATAAACTGACGTGATTTAATATGGTATATTAAATTATAAGTTACTTTTATTATAAAGTAGATCTAACGTATCATATGAAATCATATTAATTTGTAGATTTATTTTTGTGAAATATCTTTATGACTGTAGTACTTCTCCAACAGTAAACCTCAATCCTTTCACACAAATTTAGAAAAGAAAAAAACTCAACTTTTTCATTCCCATCATGAACACATACACAAAACACATCCCAGAATTATTTCTCAAAAATTCTGCGAACATGTTCATATATTGTTTCAATGTCAAAGATTATTGGGGATCATCGCCCCAAAGAAAAGCTTCTTCCAACCTCGCCGACTAGTCAGTATTTCGAAGTCAATTGATCATCTTCAAAGTAACTAGCCAATAATTACTTTACTTTTCTAGTTCGTTTGAAGAAATGACATGTCGGAAACCTGACCACACTGTTGAAACTCTCACCAAGTTAAAACATGACATAATTACAAAGGTTTTGTACGGAACATGTCTTGAGTTGTTGGCTTCTTGCATGGTTTGCCCTAGAGGTCAATACTTTGGTTTTTTAACAAAAATATATATTAGGAATGATGGGTGAAATGAAGAAGAATAATGATAGATAGACGGCTATTTTTGCAAGTTTTTTTATAACTATGAATTAAATGAGACTGCTTTTATAAAATAATTATACTTACAAAATAATGATACTTTTATAATTATTTTATAAAAATTTCTTTAGCAATTTGCTAAAAACATTGCACCTGAAAATGGTTGCTATTATTCTTATTTTTCAGTAGAGAAATTCAGGGCTAGCTTGTGAGAATACTTCACTATTATTTATTATTATTTTTCACATACTTTTTACTATTATTTAATACTCTATCATTATTTTTTTACTATTATTTATAAAATATTTAAGATCATCTCATTATCTAAACACAACCTCATTTTTTCTTTTTTTTCTTTTTTTCTTCCAATTGGAGACAATAGAGTACATTCACCCACGTTAGACATACAAAATTTTATGGGGTATATATGGATATAATAGATGACCTAATTTGCTCAATTGATATAAGATTATTATTCTTTAATTAATTATTAAGAAAAGCATATTTTACCCCATCGTCCGGCCAATTAAAATAAGCCCCACCGACAGTGAGGAGAGAACATAGGAAGATTCTTTTATATATTCCCTGGGATATTTTTATAAATTATTGAATTTTATATAAAGAGTTATTTTATTTTTAAGTCATCTAGAACATATCATCTATACATCACTTAAATGATAAAATTTAATTTATAAAATTTAAAATTTTAAAAAATATATTTTAAATTAAATTATATTATGTAAACATTAATTTGAGAATAAAATTTTTCTTTATATAAAACTGCAGAGTGTTAAAAAAAAGAAATCATTATGAAAACCAAAGGTTAAGGATATTGGACTGTCAGTGTCGCCAGCCATTGCTGAATGACAACTGACAAGTCAAGCTTGCTAGCTCCAAGTCTTTCTTTTCGCATAGATGACTTTGAAAAACCTTAACAAAATAATATCAGTAGCTAGCGTGTACTGACTAGTATTCTAGAAGTTGAAGATCCTTTCGATTTTCTTTTTAATTTCTTGATTTATCAGTCATATTTATATAAAAATGTGTCCCATGGATTGTCAAACCTTTCTTACTTTCAGAATCTGCAATATATTATATGTAGCTGAAAAATAAAAATAAAAAAACTCACAAAGGGTTTGTCTCATGTGAAACATGGTCAAATGTTTGACACTGTATAAAGGGTTTGATAGCTTTGTTGAAGGAAGCAAGTTTGGAGCTCTCGGCAGTATTTCGATGTGATTGTATAGTGGCAATGCGCATTTTATGACGGTGAATGAAAAACAAATACACAAAAAATAAGAGTAAGGGACATTCAGATTTATGTGGTTTGGCATGTTGCCAACATCCACGGACATTTGGAGAGAGAAAATCTACTATAATATATTCGTTTACAGTCTCTCATGATCTCTCATTTCTCATTGTATAAAAAAGGTTGGAGCTCTTCCTGTTGGAGAGAATGTCTTCCTTGAGAGGTTGCTGAAGAAGAAGAAGATCTCATTTGGTCATTTGGTCCCTTGCTTTTATCTACACCTCATTGCGTGTGCTTACCTGCCATGATGTGACTGGTCCTTTTGCGCGTTTGTCAGCGGAGGTGAGGCCTAACCCTTGGCGTGTCTGAACGTCCTTACTTTTCCCACTCTTTCCTGACACCCTTCTCTTACTCTTCTGACCTAGCCCTCCTTTGTCTCCCACTCCCCTCCTCTCTATTTTGTTTTCTAGTGTGGTTTCATGGACTAGGTCTAGCCTTCAGTAAGCTGGGTATTTCATCCTCAACAGATGCCCGCGATTCTTAAGGACAATTTTTTCCAACAAAAAATCTTGAGAATTTTTAAGATAAAATATGCAACATAGGTTGTCAGTAAGAAAACAAATCTCAAAAACAGGTTCTCCATTCTCCACTCCGCTTGTGTTAAGCGATTCTGCATCCAGGGGCGAATTTAGGCTGGAGGTGTACTTGACAGCATGAGACCCGAGCACGAACCTCGGATGTGGGGGGAGGTGTACTTGATTGAGTGAGGCGCGAGCGTAGACTTCAGATGTGGCAGGAGGGGTATTTGACAACGTATGATGCGTAGTTTGGCGATGCATCGTTCGTATGATGATCGTCATTGAAAAGTGTATGTTTATTCAAAATTTTTGTTTTCGATTTACTATTAGTGTTAGAGTTTGAGTGAAATAACCCATGCAAAGTGGCCAGAGGTCCGTCGACCCCTTAGGTTCTCTTTGGGTGGTTGTCGAGCCCATCAGCTCATTCCCAAAGATAACCCGCGCTAGGTGGTTGTGGAGTTCGGAGGCTCGTTAACTCGAAGGCTTGTTCCCGAAGGCCACCCGCTGGTAGCAGTTATGCATCATGGTGAGTTTAGAGACTCGGCTTGTAACACGAAAGTTGGTAAGTCAAAAGACTTGTGTCCGACTAGCTATCGATAGGGAGGATTGCGGAAGGCCTTGGCCCTTGCCAATGCATCGTGGCGAATCTAGAGACTCAGCTTGTAGCACGAAAGTCAGCAAGTCAAAGTGTTGAGCGAAAAAATTAGTTGGTTGACATATTCTTGTGAAAACCTGTGTAAAATTGTATTGTAACAAGTGTTGAAGCAGTGTAACATAGAAAGGATTGAAGTGTGCTCAACACAACTCGAGCAGAACTCAACTGACGCTCAAGCGGAACCGTCCAAAGTGATCCACTCGATGTTCGCTCGACTCAATACTTGAGCAAAACCTTCCAGAGAGGTCCACTCGATGTAGCACTAGAGCAGAACTCTTCGAGAGAGTTCCACTCGATGTGCGCTCGACGAAGCGCTCGAGTGAAATCTTCCAGAGAGGTATGCTCGATGTAAGCTCGACATGTCGCTCAAGCAGTTTTTGAAAGACAACCTGCACTCGACTCTACAAGAAGTCTACGAGAAGTTGTACAAGGAATGTGTTAAATTGAGAAAACTCAACAAAGCGCATATTGAGGAGATAGATTTCAGCAAACGAGAAAATGAAGGGTTTCAAGGTAAATTAAATGAAGCCATTAGTCTAGCTAATTAGTTAAAAATGAGGAATGATTCTCTGGAAGATGAATTAAAAAATAAGAAAGTGATATGATTTTGCTGAAGGATAAACTGAAATTTTCGTCCACTGGGAAACAAAAGCTGGATGAAATCTTAAGGTCAGGAAAGCCTCCTAGTGACAAGAGTGGGTTAGGATATGATGTAGAGAAATCTCATGCAGCTACTACCTCAAAAGTCTCCTATAAAATGAGAGGACAACTGTGTTTGTTCATGAATCAACTGCCAATGGGAATGCTAACCCATTTGACAAGGGTAAGAAATCCTCACATGTACAAATGGGTGTTTCGTCTCACGAGAAGTCAAAAGCTCGAAATACAAGCCTTGTGTGCCACCACTATGGTAAGACTAGTTATGTTGTAGCGGACTGTTTCAAATTGAAGCGTGTATGATCATACACCCTCTCAAAATAGAAGTGTGTACTCTCCAAAAATGGGTAAAAATTCCATAATTGCTCCTAAGTAAGCCTAATCTTTCAGGGGACAAAGAGAACTACATGTGCCATAATTGTGATAAGGCTGGTCACATTTGACCAAATTGCTATGAGCTTAGGAGGAATCCCATGAGAAATGGAAATAACGAATCAAGAAGAGGGCATTTGAATCTTTGGAGTCAAGTTAGGGCCTTAACTAGACAAAATGAGAAGCTCAATGTCAAGTTAGACCAACTGTTGACTAGCAAAAGGGGCAGCTCTCCAAAAGTTAGAAACGTGTGGGTTGGAAATGGAGAAAGAAACACGTGCCATGTGGCACACATTACTCTAAAGACCAGAGACATATATATGTGGTACCTTGATAGCGAATGTTCTCATCACATGTCAGGTAATATAAGCCTATTTAAAATAGTTGAAGAGTACAAGTGTGAAACCGTAATATTTGGAGATGGTGTAAAAACTGATATAATTGGGAGGGGTGAAATTGAAATACTTGGACTGCCGTCTTGAGAGAAGTTCTGTTTGTTGATGGATTAAAAGCAAATCTCCTCAGTATAAGCCAAATATGTGATAATGGTGCTGAAGTCTGTTTTCCAAAAGAAATGTGCATTGTTTTAGATAATAATAGAAACTGCATGATGCAGGGAACAACGACATCTAATAATTGTTATGGCATCGCCCTTAGATCTTAATACAGTTGCAATAGTGCTACGAGTGAGGGTATTGACCTTTGGCATCAAAGACTTGGACATGTGAATCACAAAATTTGTCTAAGATTGCCAAGAAAAAGATGGTAGTAGGATTACCTGAGCTAGGTAAACTGGAGACTCCTGTGTGTGGGTCATGTCAATTGGAAAAACAAGTTAAAACAACTCACAAGAACACAATGGCTATCATGACTGAACGACCATTAGAGTTGTTGCACATTGATCTCATGGGACCTTCTAGAATTGAGAGCCTAGGGTGGAAATAAATACATACTGGTAATGGTAGATGATTTCACCAGATACTCCTAGATAGAATTTATGAAAAATGTGAAGCTCCTAACGTGATTAAAATTTTGTGTAAGAAACTTTAGAATGAGCAAGGGACAGCAATAGTCAGAATTAAGAGTGATCATAGAAGAGAGTTTGAAAATTCAAATTTTGAGAGTTTCTGTGATGAAGAATGTATCAGTCAAGAATTTTCTACTCTTATCACTCCACAACAAAATGGAGTGGTCGAAAGAAAGAACAGAGTTATTCAAGAAATGGCATGAGTCATGATACACAGTAAAAATGTAACTACTCACTTCTGGGGAAAAGCTGTGAACACAGCATGTTATATTGTGAATAGAGTCTACCTACGACTAAACACTTCCAAAACTCCGTATGAGCTGTGGAAAGGAAAGAAACTTGATGTGAAATACTTCAGGGTGTCGGATGTACATGCTACATTTTGAGAGATAGGAAAAACTTAGCTAAGTTTGACCCTATGAGTGATAAGGGAATCTTTTTCGAATATTCTAGAAACAGTCGTGCTTATAAGAGCTACAATCTACACACCCAAACCGTCATTGAATCCATAAATGTGGTGGTGAATGATGCTCTTGGAGAGGAATTGAACAAGGAAGAGCCAACTTACTCACTGAGTGAAACTGGACAAGAAGATTTTGGTGCACTAAATGAGAATTTAGAGACCTCTTCAAATGAAAAGGTGAGTAATCAATATGAGCCTTCTTTGAGAGTGAAGTTAAATCATCTCAGGATAACATCATAGAAAACATAGATGAAGGGATGAGGCTGAGGAAGAAAGTGATAAATCAACTGGCTCACTCAAGCTACATATCACAAATTGAACCAAAAAGAGTCGAAGAAGCCTTAAATGACGAGAATTGGTTGAATGCTATGCATTAAGAAATAAACCAATTTGTGAGGAACAATGTGTGGTATTGGTGCCAAGACCAGAGAATCACAATGTTGTGGGCACTAAGTGGATCTTTAAGAATAAGTCAGATAAAAATGGTACAATAGTGCAAAATAAAACAAGATTAGTTGCTCAAGGGTATGCCCAAATAGAAGGAATATACTCTGACGAGACTTTTGCACCAGCTGCTAGACTTGAATCAATCCGGATATTGTTAAACATTGCTTGCCACATGTGTTTTAAACTGTATCAAATGGATGTCAAGAAGAAGTGTATGTCGAACAACCAAAGGGCTTCAATGATCCAAAATATCCTAATCATGTCTATAGGTTGAAGAAAGCCTTATATGGTCTGAAACAAGCTCCTAGAGCTTGGTATGAAAGGCTAACTTCATATCTAGAAGATCACAAGTTTCTGAGAGGAAGTGTTGACACGACACTTTTCATCAGAAAAGTTGGAGAAGACATACAGTTGCTCAAATCTATGTGGATGACATTGTATTTGGATCATCTATTGATGCTCTGGCTCTTGAATTTGTTGAAGAAATGAAAAATGAATTTGAAATGAGCATGGTAGGTGAACTAACATTTTTCTTAGGACTCCAGGTGAAATAGCTAGATGATGGGCTATTCATATCCCAATCCAAATATGCAAAGGATTTGATCAAAAAATTTGGATTAGATAGGAAAAGCCATGCCAGAACCCCCATGAGAACAAGTGTTAAGCTTAGCACTGATGGGTCAAGCAAGAATGTTGTGTAATCCTTATATAGGAGTATGATTGAGAGTTTACTGTATCTTACTACAAGTAGATTAGACATCGCTTTTAATGTTAGGATTTGTACTAGATTTCAAGTCAATCCCAAAGAATCACATTTGGTGCTATCAAACGCATACTTCGCTATGTGAATGAGCCAGTCAATTATGGGATCTAGTATTCTAGAGACTCTAATACTGAGCTTGCAGGCTATTTAGATGCTGATTGGGCAGGTAATGCAGATGATAGGAAAAACATTTTTGGTGGGTGTTTCTATGTCGGCACGAACCTTGTTACCTAGATGAGCAAGAAACAAAACTCCATATCCCTGTCCACGGTTGAGGTTGAATACATTGCTGCAGGGAGCTGTCGCACGTAATTGTTGTGAATGAAGCAAATACTATGTGACTATGGCGTTACTCAAGGTGTGATGAGCATTTATTGTGACAATACCAATGCTATAAACATTTCAAAAAATCCTGTCCAACACTCTAGGACCAAGCACATTGACATTATACATCATCTTATTCGGGACCTTGTTGAAACACACGTTGTGACTTGATTGAGCTGCATTATTGCATAATTTATATAGTTAAAATCAATACATTTTTAATTGTTTTACTATTTTATTATTGATTTTAGATGAAAAAATGATTAAGAGGCATAAATCTAAGTTGCAATTTAAATTGATTAATAGCATAATTTATGCTTGATTTTAATACTTGTGATTTAATTTGATATTGTTTCTTCACATGCACAATACACTTTTAATATTTTAATCTAGTTTTGTTTTATCTTTATTTAATTATTTATTTTCTTTTTCTAGTTTTATTTTTTTATTTAATTATTATTTATTCTGTCTGTTTTATTTTATTTTATTTTTCAGCGCAGACTAAACGACATGTCGTTTGGTCAGCAAACCAAAACGACATGCCGTTTAACTTGGGAATTGCAAACTACTGTCCACTAAACGACATGTCGTTTTTCTGAAAGTGAAAATGACATGTCGTTTATCTTTGAGAATCAAATGGTCGTCTGCTAAACAACGTGTCGTTTTTGTCTATAGACAAAAACGACATGTCGCCTCCGTCATCTTCAACCTCACGCCATGCATGTTTTCGGACCAGCAGCACCTCCACCTGTTGCCTAGCACCAACGCACATGAAGCCATCGCGACCACCTTGAGCCACGTCTTCAATCTCCATACACGGCAGCACCTCCACCTCGCTGCCAACGATCATCCACAACAGCGTAGTAGTACCAACTCCACGCATGCGTTCGGACCGCCACCCTCAACTACACCTCAGCCCAGCCGTGCCCAACCTCCTCCAGTGCACGTCGTCTCCATCATGAAGTACACCGTAAGACACCATCCGAAACTCCCATGCACAGCCCCAGCAGCACCACTCCACGTGAAAACAGGCAGCAAACACTCTCTGTTTTATGAAGAGAAAACAGAGGAAGTTAAGCCTCAAGCCACGTCTGCCCAGCACCTCTCGAGCTCTCTCTCACTTCCATAACATAACTTGCAAACAAGGAGCATTCAAGCGAGGAATTACGGGCTAAAGCATAAGAACAGTTCGGACGGAAATACAATAGGAGAAAAAGAAATGAAAGTGCATGTTGCTACACATGGGCTAAACAAAGAGCAGAAGGCTTGCGGACAGAAAGACCAAACTTTTGCAGGTGGGGAACAAAAGAGAAAAAGCAGCTACCAGGAGACACGGCTTGGTGGAAGAATGCAAGGATGCACTGCAAGAAAAGAAAATAATAAAACACATGTGGGAGTTCTTCACTTTCGGCTAGACGCGAGACACACAGATGAAAGGTCGAACGATAGCTGGAGGTTGGGTGGAAGAATAAAGAAATGAAAAAAAAAAAAGAAACGGAAGACGCACTACGAATCCATGTTGTGATGCCGAAAGCAATGAAAAGAAATAAATACTGAGGGACACTGAAAGATAAGCATATGAGACTTTCAGCTAGCTGAACATACACTACAATAATTCATTCGGTGGAAGAATAAAATAAAGAAAGAAGAAGTGGCAGTGAAGATAGTTGAAGGCTTTTCGGTTCTATATAAAGGGCTGAGGAAGATAGGGAAGACAATAAGATTTTAGGGAATTAATTTGAGAGATTTTTGTTGTGCTTGTGGATTGTTAAGTCCAAGTAAAGCTAGGGATGAACTTGCATAATTGAGGGTGTTTTTAGTTTATTTTTGATTCATGTGATTATTCTTTATTAATGCAAACTCTTATTTATCATTTTCTAATTATCAATAGTATTTTTTTTATCTCTAAATAATTTTGGAATTGATTCCTTTCATAGATTCAGTCATGTTTTTTCTATAGAATGGTTAAAGATCATTGATTATGTTTGGATTAATTCATTGTCTTTATTGATTTAATTTTTTACTGCAGTATTGCCTCCGGGTATATTGTCGTCGCTGGGTTTTATCAATAAGGATGATAATTCACAGAGTTTTAAAAAGTAGAGAATGATTTATCAAAGAGTTATCTTTCAACTAAAATGATTTATAATTATATATCTTCCAATTGGGGACTCTGGATGATGAATTCCCAATTGAGTAATTCACTGAATCAAGAATAAACATAAATACCCGATTTGTGTAAAGAATTCCTGATGCTTTACTATTTATAATTTGAGTGATCCTTATTTTTATTTTTGTAATTTTATTTGTTAAATTGCATTCAAAAACCAATTTTCTTTTATTGATCATTTAATATTTTCCCTTAATTCTTTTTATTATTTGTTGTATTTTCTTTAATCTGTCTCCATGTGGAATCGACACCCCAAAGCTGTGCTACAACTACCGTTATGTTTTGGGCGTAATCATGACTCTTGAGTACATTCCCACCGAACACCAACTAATCGACCTTTTTACCAAACCCTTGGAGGGCTTCGGTTTGAATTACTTAGAAAGGCTATTGGTATTTGTGCATTGGCCTGAGGGCATGCATTACATGCATCACATGCACTACATGCATTTTCCTTTTGTTTGTTTTCCCTTTCCTCTTGCTATTCTCTTCTCTTAAAGTTTTTCTTGTCTGTTACATATAGATAGCGTGCTCATATGTGTGATAAAGATTGTTAATGATGTCAATTCTGAAAATTTTAGATACCTATGTCTTTTGAAATTTGTATCATGTACTTTTACAAGTTACAAAAATTTAAAACATGTGTACTATTTGTAATTTATGACCTGCATCACACACTACACTTCCAACTCAATCAATTATTGTTTTGCCACATGTGAGTTCTTAAGGAGACAATCAAAGGTGTAAGTGAGCTCTACGTGTATACAGAATTGACCATGGGCTAGATGACCTCATGATTATATATCAAAATTCCTCCTGTGCAAAAATTCTTTATATATACATAAAAAAAAGGAAGAAGAAGAAAAAGAAAAAGGGGTCATATTACTCAATAGACCAATACTGATACAGGAATTCAAATAAAAGTATTTAGGTTCTAGTAGTATTAGGTTTTACTTTCTGTATCGTGGAAAGGCTTCCTAAACACTTATGGTTTCATGTTTCAGTCCAACCCCACTCATATCTTTTGGTCGAAACTTCTTGATCGGGTAAGGATTCACAAAACAAGCATGTTCATCTTACCTGTGATGCTCTGTTTTTACTGCTTGCGTAAATTGTGAAAATATGATGCTCTTTTACATTTGATGTGATTTTTAGACTTAAAAATTGACTTCATTAATGGTTGAGTCACATAATGGAAAATTGAACTTATTTTGGGAAAATCTGGGTCTTCGCTCGAGCGAAACTTAAATTCTGCTTGAGTGAAAAGGCTTTAAAGCCTCCGCCCTTTTCTTTTCCCCTTAGACTCGTGTGCTTTTTGCTCGCGCTGTTTCCTCTCCCTTCCTTTGTGCGATTACTTCTCTCATCTACTCTCCAAGTGCATTTCAAATTTCTTCTCCCATTTGTTCTCATTTTCACGAAATCATCTCACAATAAGTTTCTCATCTTCTTTATCATTTTTTTCTTTTTCCATTTCCATCATGCATTTCCATAAGCACGCATTTTGGTTTGGACATTTTGTTTTGGATTTCGAAATGGAGAATGATTTGGAGTGTTTGTTGGTTTGTGATTTAGGTGTAGAGAATGATTCTCTCACTCTTGTATTTAGGAGGTTCATGGAACTCCCATTGAGTTTTGAACTTGGTTTTTGCTTGGATGCACTCCAAGTGCTCGGTGAAATGCCTTAATGGTGTTTGGTTTCTCTTTTTCATCATGCATTGGCATAGCACTGTTCCCATGCTCATTACATGTTTAACCTAGTGTTGGGATAGTGTTGGGATGAAATTTAATTGGGTTTGAAGATGGTTTGTATATGGGAGGACCATGGGACTTCCATTGGGTTTAAAACCCAACCTTGGCTTAGTTGCACTTGAAGTGCTCGATGAAATGCCAAATGGGTTTGTGAAATGAAGCGTGGGGTTGTGAATTCATTTCTTCATTAGCATTTCATAGTGGGTTTGGCATAAATGGGTTTCTAAAACCCAAGTTTGCATGTTATACATTGGTTTACATTAGGCATGTGCATTGGATCATGCATTGGGCATTTAAGACATGCATACATTGGATCTTCATAATACCTTTAGCCTTGTCTAACGGTCATTGATTCTGTCACAATGCTCGGGCACACGAGCTTTATACTCAGAACTTCTCTCACCGTACTCCTATTGTGGAGCATGAAGTCTCCCTTGGTGAGCTTACTGAGACCATTACTCCCCGTATTTTTTAGTCTTGCCAATGGTAGACCTTAACCATTGGTCTTCCCGCTCCTTATGTGGAGTTGATACTGGAGTTTTACTCCAACATTCATGCCATCTCTGACGATGGCTCTTTTGAGGTTAGTCTCGGGAACATCCTCTTCCAGGTAACTCCGAGCATGTTAGCGAACCTGCTAAATGCCCCACGTGTGTCAAATCCAGTGTATCCCTATACACGGACATCTCCTCCTAGTCCGTTAGTCATTGATGGATGTCTGTATGGTGGGACTCGTTATTGGGATGGTAAGTCACCACTTCTAACGGTAAGATTTCTACCTGAATATCTTATTCTTAGTAGGATTGTCCTTACAAATTTGTATCTTACTGATCATCAGAGTGATGTGGGTCTTGATCGCACCACTCTTCTATATGCACTGATTAATAGTGTCTCCATTGATCTGGGGAGTCATATTTTTCGGGTCATACCCGAGACCTTTCAGTCCAACGAAGTACGGATTGGACTACCATTTGCCTGCCTCATCACTCGGTTAGCTCTCTCTCAGTCAGTTGCGTTTCTTCCCCATGAGCCTAGAATTCCTCTTAAGGCTCCTATTGGTCAGAGGACCATGCAAGTTTAGTCGTGCTCACATTACCCCTCACCTTTTGTTAGTTGAGCATCCTCCTGCACCCTCCTCTCAGCCATCTAGCTCTCGACCATCCAGTTCACAACCTCCCAGCTTAGCACCATCCACATCGGCACCAGGTTCGATTGAGCCCAGTTTTCAGCAAGTTCTTGAGTACCTTGCCTGCCTTAATGCTTTGTTTTATAGCCTTGATGCTAAGGTTGATAGCCTGCAGCAGTTTGTGACTTAACACTTAAGCGATATTGAGGAGAGCCTCGATGATAATGATGATGGTGGCAGTCAGAGTGATGGTGATGATTGAGACCCTTGGCCTGTTGTGACAAAAAGGGGAAGTAGTATAAATTTAGGAGGAGTGGTATAGATGTAAGGGGAGTAGTACGAAAGGGAGGATGATAGTTGTTAGGAACACATTTTTTGTAGGGGAGCAACCTTTATTTTTGTATCACATGCTTTATGGGGGAGCAACTTTTGTTTTTGTATCACATGCTGCTTGTGCTGCTGTTGTTTGTCTATTAAAATCAATGTCTGATTAATTGCTTAATGAATATTTTTTTTTATGAAAACTGTGCTTGTCATGTCTGTACGTGTATTCTGGTTTGTGATTTGCGAACAGACATTGATTATACTTATGAGAATATTTCTTGCATATTTTTATTGGTACGTTTAACTATTTGCTAAGTGTTTGCAGAAATATCTTAACGTGTTCAAGACTATGCTTGAATCTAGGTATCCTATGTGGGGTGTGTCAGGATTAGGTCTTATATATAGGTTAGAGGTTTTGTCACATAAATGCCAAAGAGGGAGATTGTTAAGAGAAAAAATTAGTTGGTTGGCATATTCTTGTGTAAAATTGTGTTGTAACAAGTATTGAAGCAGTGTAACATGAAAATGATTGAAATGTGCTCAACACAGCTCGAGCAGAACTCAATTGGCGCTCGAGCGAAAATCTAGAGTGATCCGCTCGATGTTCGCTCGACTCAGCGCTTGAGCGAAACCTTCCAAAGAGGTCTGCTCGATGTGCGCTCGACGTAGCACTTGAGCAGAACTCTTCCAGAGAGGCCCGTTCGATGTGCGCTCGATGTATGCTCGACGTGTCGCTCGAGTAGTTTCTGAAAGACAACCTACGCTCAACTCTCACTTGACACTTCGCTCGAGCTAATGTTTAAGACAACTTAAAATTCAGGGTTTTGAGCATCGTGATCACTAAGGACTATATATAGAACATCTTGTTTCTATTCTTTGGTGTGGAAAAATAGAGCAAAAACCCTAGGTGCTTCCAAGAGCCATTGAGAGAAACTTTTCCCCACATTGTGAATCTCTCTTGGACAAACACATCCCCACCACACCACACTCAAGATCAAACTTATTTAAGTCCATTGAAGTGGACGTGTTCATTGGCTGGAAGAGTCTGGAGCTGTTGTTGATGCAGAGAGCAAGAGGTTCTCGTGGGAAGCTATAGAAAGGTCGAAGTTTCCACACTACATGCTTGTAGAGATCAAGTGGGCCACTTGTGGTGTTGCAAGCCAAGTTTAGCTACTACAAAGGTTTTGTGGGTGTTTCTAAATTGGTTGTAACAAACTTTTTCTATAATGGATTTTAGGTGATGTCTTACATCCAGAGTGTTTTAGAATTTGAAAACGTTCTTTAAATGAGTTTCCACTTCGTGACCAAAATCACTGTATTGATTATTTGATTCATTGATTAATTGTTTGCTTGTCTATAATTTTGAAAAGACCATCAAAATTGGATTGCACCTATTCACCCCCTCTAGGTGTAGTGATTGGTAGAACCACTTTTTTTTCATAAAGAACTTGTGTTCGACTAGCTGTCGATGGGGTAGAGCTCAAAAGGCCCTGACCCTAACCAATGCATCGTGGTGAATCTAGAGACTTGACTTATAGCATATATGTCGGCAAGGCAAAGGACTTGTGTCCCACCCTAGCTGTCGACGGGGCAAAGCTCGGAAGACCCTGGCCATAACCAATGCATCGTGACTAATCCAGATACTCGGCTTGCAGCATGAAGGTTGGCTATTCAAGGAACTTGTGTCCGACTGGCTATCGATGGGGCAGAGTCAGAAGGCCATGGCCCTAGCCAATACATCGTGGCGAATCTAGAGACTTGGATTGTAGCGCGAGGGTTGACAAGTTGAGGGACTTGTGTTTGACTGTTGTGTCGCGGCAAGTCTAGGGACTTGACCTTGTTGGCGCATGGGTACTGAGCCTGATCAGATAGGTCCCGTGCAGAGGAGATCCCTAAATGGTACAACCTCATGCGGTTAAGTCTTGAGCAGATGAGATCCCGTGCAGATGACCCTCAAGCGGAGGAGAGCTCGCTACTGAGTAACGAGCTGAGTACCTTCCATGGTGGTCAGTAGAGGAGAGCCCTGAGCAAAGGAGAGCCCTAAGTAGAAGAGAAGAGGAAAGCCCAGACCCTCGAGGAAAGCCCTATGCAGTTCAGTCCCAAGCGATTGAGGGCTCAGTGCAGGTGGAGAGCCAGTGCGGTTGAGGGCTCGGTGTAGGTGGAGTTCAGTCTAAACCATGCAAGTGAGGACTGTGTCTGAGCCCTACAAGTGGGCACTGCCCGGGCCAAGCAAGTGGGCGCTGTCCTAGACCCATGTATTAGTGGACTATGTTTGAGCCCTGAAAGTGAGCGAGGGGCTGCTCTGAGCCCATGCCTGCCCGCTGCTTCGTGCCAGATGATTCTTTGAGTTGGTGTCCAAGCGTTGTGTCATGTGTATCCAACTCCCATGCAGTTGAGGTGGTTGCCCGAGTGGAGGAGAGCTCGGTGTAGGTTAGTCCCATGCGGTTGAGGGCTCAGTATAGGTGGAGTGCCCATCGTGGGGTGGCCGTGGGGGGCCCTGTGCGCCTCTCGGGTGCACATTGTTGTGCACCCGTTAGGCGCACCATGCTTAATCCCCAGTGTTGAGGATGAGGCTGTGCAAAAAAGAAACTGCTGGCGGACCACGTGGCGGTTGCCGCCGACAGGGACTCCCGATTCTAGCTGCGTTGAGCATGACATAACACTGCGCTTGGAGTGCTTCTCCTTCATGGAGATGCCTCGTTGGGAGTAGAAACCTACGGCAGTCCAAGTGGTGGCCGTTGGAGTGTCAAACAGGCTCATGGCTGGCCGTCGTGAGCCTCTCCAATGCATGTTGGGGTGCACCCATTTAAGGGCATCGCGCGGCCCGGTTGGAGGCAGAACCACCTGACAACCCAAGTGGTGGCCACCAATGGGTTCTTGGGCTCGTGGCAGCATGCTGCAAGCCATCCATCTTCACCATGACATGTACCGATCTATGCATAGCATTGTGTATGCCATGCACAGTCGGGACGTGCATGGCCAGTTGGTAATATGCACTTAAGTGCATAGTACCTGCCTGTGCATGTATCTTGCACTGTACTTGTAAGTGTAAGGGTACTATGTACTTAATTACATAGTGTTCGCCTTCCTATTTGTGCATGCGCATTGTGTATTTGAAATGTATGAGCTAATGTGCATGTACAACTCAAGTGCCCCGAGAGTTTGGAGTCCCGAGCCTACATACTGACGGTAATATTTTTCATAAAAATTAAAGTCAAGAGTTCAAGAACATTTATCTGGGAGAATTCCTTCTATCATGGCGCCACTGTTGATGCGGAAAAAATTGCACAAAGGGCAGGAATGAGAGAAAGTGTCATTCACGACTTACTAGTCAACTTGGGCCTTGATTGGTGTTGTTTGGAGTCCCCTGCGGCTGTACGGTGGCGATGCGTACGTTCATGACTATGAATGGAAAAAAAGTGCACAAAAAATAAGAGTAAGGGACACAAATTTAGGTGATTCGGAATGTTGCCTACATCCACGAGAATTTGGAAAGGAAAAATCCACTATAATATACTTGTTTACAGTCTCTCATGGCCTCTCATTTCTCACTGTATAAACAAAGCTGGAGTTCTTCTTACTGGAGAGGATGTCTTTCTCGAGGGTTTGCTAAAGAAGAAGAAGATCTCATTTGGTCATCTGGTCCCCTGCTTTTATCTCACTTCCCATTGCGCCTGCCTGCCTGCCATGATGTGACTGGTCTCTTTGCGTGTCTGTCAGCGAAGGTGAGGCCTGACCCTTGGCGTGTTTGAGCATTCCTTCTTTTTCCAATCTCTCCTGACACCATTTTCTTACTCTTTTAACACCCTTCTTTTACTCTCCTAACCCAGCCCTCCTTTGTCTCTAGATTAGTGGAAGACGAGAAAGAAAATAAAACAAGAAGAGTTGTGTCTTCTTCAACAAACTGGCGGCACAATTTTATTACAAACTGGCAGCACTATTTTACTTGTAGGATGAGACTTATTGACAATAAAAGGAAAGTCTTATTCTAATGAGAAAGTGACTTAATAACATAGTATTTTAAGTAAAAAAGTAAAATAACAATCAATCAAATAAACGTAAAGAAGGAAAGAAATCATCATGGATGTTGTGCCACGTTGGTGGAATCCGAGTCTGCTAATTTTGGTAATTCGTTTACTGGGCCGTTTGCTCACTATTGTCCTACATCAGCTTGCCCCTTGAAGAAAGACTCATCCTCGAGTCGTTGTTAACATAAAGTGGTTCATCTAGTGGATGATATTCTTATAAATATGCAACATTAAAAGTTGATGAAATTGACATATCCTCTGGCAGCTTGATCACATAAGCATTGTCATTGATTTTTTTAGGACTCGGAATGGACCATATTTTTTTTTTTCAATTTTTTTGTAGACACCCAATGGTAAACGTCCCTTACACAAATAAATCATGACTAAATCACCTTCTTCAAAATCTTTGGCTCGCTTCCGTTGGTTAGCTGTGGGCTTGTATTTCTCATTGGCCCTTTCCAAATTGCTCTTAACTTTAGACTATACCTGTGTAATCCTAGCGGCCTTGTTTTTGGCTGCTGCACTGATGCCTAGTACTTTAGGAAGGGGAACCAAATCCAGAGCATGCTTGGGGACTTGAGTGTAGACAACCTCAAATGCAGATTTTCCAGTGGAGCAGTTACACATACTGTTGAAGGCAAATTCTATATGTGGAAGACTCAGGTCCCATTGCTTCTACTTGTACCCAGATATACAACAAAGCATGTTGCCCAAGGTTCTGTTGGTAACTTCGTTCTGACCGTCAGTTTGAGGATGACAAGTGCTGCTATAATTAAGTGAAGTGCCAAATTTCTTCAATAGAGTCACCCAAAATGACTGAGGAACTTAGTGTCACAATCTGAAATAATTGTTTTAGGGACCCCATGCAAGTGAACTACCTCTTTAAAGAAAAGATGAGCAACATTTGAGGCATCCGACGTTTTTCAGCATGGAATAAAATGTGCCATTTTTTAGAACCGATCAACGACTACAAAAACAAAATCAACTCCATGTTGGGTTCTTGGCAAACTGAGCATGAAATCCATGCTCAAATCTTCCTAGATATTTTCTGGCACAGGTAATGGCATGTACAGGCCTATGTTTTGTGATTGTCCCGTCCCCACTTGGCACACAGGATATCTCTGCACAAACTTGCCAACATCTTTTTTCAGCTGGGGCCAAAAATAGCGCTCTGCCACTAGAGAAATGGTCTTATCCCTTCCCACATGTCCTCCCAAACCTCCTCCATGTAGCTCTCGGATCAGATGCTCCTTCAAGGAAGTTTGTGGGATAAAAAGCTGGTTCCCACGAAAAAGATTTATAGCTTGAATATGGAAGTCTTCTGCAGCTTGACCATTTGAGCATTTGTTCTAGGTGTTGGCGAAGCCCAAGTTGTCGGCATACAATTCTTGCAGCTACTCAAAACCCATAAGTTCCACTCTCAAAGTCACCAACAAGGTTGTTCGACGGCTGAGTGCGTCTGTGACCCTGTTCTGTTGCCTAGACTTATGCTTTAAGACTAGAGTAAATTTCTGCATGAATCCTATCCATCTTGCATGCATTCGGTTTAAATTGCTCTGAGTATTAATAAATTTTAGGGCATGATGATCACTGTATAGTACAAATTCTCGCTGAATTAAATAATGCTCCTAGTGCTTAAGTGACCGAATGACAGCGTATAACTCTAACTTATAAGTGGTCCATTTCCATTGAGATTCATTCAACTTCTCACTGCAATATTCTACTGGCCATCCTTCTTGTGATAGAAAGAGCCAATGCCTACAATGGAGGCATTGCACTCTACTTCAAAGAGCTTCTCAAAACTCGGTAATGCCAACACGGGTGTGGTGGATAGCCTTTCTTTTATTAGAGCAAAGCTGGCCTCCTGATCATCTCCCTAGCAAAATTGCCCATTTTTCATGCACTCAGTAATGGTGCTGCAATGGTTTTAAAATTTCTAATAAACCTTCGATAGAAGGTAGCTAGCCCATGGAAGCTCGCACTTAACCAACTATTATTGGTTTTGGCCATTCTCGAATAGCTCTAATTTTTTCTTCATCTACGTGAATGCCTACTGCACTGATCACAAAGCCAAGGAATAGCAATCGGTTGCTCACAAAAGTGCACTTCTTGAGGTTGACCAGCAATTTGTTGTCTCACTGCATAGATAGCACCTCTCGTAGATGTTCGACATGCTCATCCTCATCTCGGCTATAAAGAAGAATGTCATCGAAATAAACAACGACAAACTTTCTAATGAATGGTTTGAGCACCTCATGCATGACTCGCATGAAGGTGCTTGGTGCATTAGACAAACCAAGCGGCTTCACCAACCATTAGTAGAAGCCTTCTTTAGTCTTGAATGTGGTTTTCCACTCGTCACTGGGTTGGATTCTGATTTGATGGTACCCGTTACGCAGGTCAATTTTCGAGAATACATTAGACCCTACAAGCATGTCGAGCATGTCAATTAAACGTGGAATGGGAAATCGGTATTTTACCGTGATCTTGTTGATGGAGCAACTGTCCATGCACATCCTTTAGCTTCCATCTTTTTTGGGTGTGAGCAAGCCCAGCATGGCGCATGGGCTCATAGTCTCCCTGATCAGACCCTTTCGGATGAGCTCTTCCACTTGGTTTTGTAAAAACTAATGCTCATTAGGACTCATGCGATAATGGGGAAGATTTGGTAAGCTTGCTCCCGGAACTAAGTCGATGTGATGTTGGACATCCCTCATGGGTGGAAGCCCCTCGGGTAGTTCCTACGACATGATGTCCTCATATTCCAATAAAAGGTCTTTCACCTACAGGGAAATATCAGTGACCTCCACCACGTCATTTTCTTTCACCACAAGAGTCCAAACCTCCCTACTTCTTTAGCATCTGCCATAAACTGAGCCTCATTGACTGTGAGGAAAGCATCTCTTTTATCAGCAAGCATCAGACCATGGCCTTTGTCCCCTATAGGAACCAACACTATTTTTCGCCCCTGCCATAGAAATGAATACATGTTCTCGCACCCTTTGAAAAGGGTATCCACATCAAACTTCCATGGTCGTTCAAATAAGACGTGACACACCTCCATCTTTACCACATCACACAACCTCATCCTTATAAAATCTCCCATTGGAAAAAGGGATTCGACAAAGATTATTCAAGCAAGTTTCGGACCCCTTTCGAATCCAACCGATTTTATATGGTCGTGGGTGCTTATTAGTTTTTAAAGCAAGTGCAGCAACAAGAGCCTTAGATACAATATTCTCATAGCTTCCGCTATCAATAACCATGTTACATACCTTATAATTGATGTGCAACATGTTTTGAATATCCAATGCCTCTGATTTTCTTCTTCCACTTTCGAGGCCAACATCACTCGTTGTATTACAAAGTTCACGGGCTCCCCCTCATCGCCTTCCATGAGTTCCCCTAAGTCTCACCTCCACTGTCATCTTCATATTCCTGACCTCCCTCTTCCCCTTCAATCATGTGTATGGTTCGATGTGTAAGACATTCGTTAGAGCGATGTCCAGTTGATTGCATCAAAAACATTTTCCCAACATAGGCCTGAAATATGGATTATTGTTGGTACCGCTCCTTTGCAGTACTGGGGTGCACGATTCCTTCATTGCTAGGTTATTGGTATTCCTTCAGCCGGTCAAACTCTTCAGTGTAGTCGCTAACAGTCCTCATTCCTTGCCTGTAGTTTTTATACTGCTGATATAGAATCTGTTCATAATCCGAAGGGGGAACCTAGCTCTCATCAATCGCTTCATCTTCGGCCACGCTCACATTGGTTCCTTATCCTGTCGTCGCCTATTGTTTTGCATTTGTTCCCACCACGCCGATGCACCACTACGTAATTTATATGCCACTAACTTCACCTTTTGTGCCTTTGGGGTTTGCATGTAATCAAAAAAATTCTCTACCTCCAATAACCACAAGAAAGCTCCGACATGGAGATTACCGTTAAAGCATGGCAAGTCAATTTTGATTCGGAAGTTGTTATTTTGGTGTCCGGGCCCCTTCGATTAGCTGGGCTCTCTCCCTCGAAGCCAGCAACTTCTTCATCACTGGATGAGTCATCTAGTGCTTGATTCTGGAGCCGCAGCCTCCATGTGGGTGATCTCGATTCCTCCTGTTTTCTTGATGCCCATCACCACCAACGTGAACATTGGTAACGACTCTTTGGATTTCTTGCAACATCCTTTCGATTACCTCAAATTGCTGTTGGTTTTGCTAATTTTGTGATTGGACAACGACCCACAAGGTTGGTACTCCACGTCCTTCAACATGGGGGTTAACTTCCTCTCCTGCCATCGAGCCAAGCACAACCTTGCCCTTATGCCAAAACTAGTGTAGTGGAAGATGAGAAAGAAAATAAAACAAGAAAAGCTATGTCTTCTTCAACAAACTGGCGGCACAATTTTATTAGAAACTTCCAAAACATGATCAAAAACAATTAACACCCTTCTCTTCCTACTCACAGATTACTTGTAGGATGAGACTTATTGACAATAAAAGGAAAGTCTTATTCTAATGGAAAAATGACTTAATAGCAGAGTATTTTAAGTAAGAAAATAAAATAACAATCAATCAAATAAATGTAAAGAAGGAAAGAAATCATCATGGATGTTGTGCCGCGTTGGTGGAATCCAAGTTTGCTAATTTTGGTAATTCGGCTGCAGGTAACTCATCTGCTGGGCTGTTTGCTCGCTATTGTCCTGCATCAGCTTGCCACTCCACTCCTCTCCTCTCTATTTTGTCTTCTAGTGTGGGCTGGGTCTAGCCTTCAGCAGACTAGGTATTTTATGCTCCACAATTTGTAATTTGACAATGAATCTCTAAATTTTGTACCCAACAGGATGCTAAAACCTTTGGCATGTTTCATAGAGATTTTTTTTGTGAAATATTCAGGAAATAATTAAGATTATATAGAACGGCATTTGAATTCAAAATGGGGGTGCTTTATTTTTTAAGACAAGATGCTTTCTTTGACTAATTAAATTACAAATCATTTTCTTAGAAAATTGTGTCCTTGTCAGGGTGGGAACATACCAAAAAGAAAGAAAAAATAAAGAGAATTGTTTGTTTTATTTGGACAGTTAGGCCTCGGCCAGTAGCAATTATAAACATTCAGTCTATAAATACCCAACTCCTGGTACTCACACTTCAACACAAAAACTCCCCAAACTCCTTTTCCTTACTCTTTCCTTTTACCACTTCCAAAGTCTCAGTTTTATTCATATCATGGGTGTTTTCACTTACGAGGCTGAGAGCACCTCAGTGATCCCTCCAGCTAGGTTGTTCAAGGCCTTTGTTCTTGATGCCGATAACCTCATCCCAAAGGTTGTACCTCAGGCAGTCAAGAGCACTGAAATCATTGAAGGAAATGGAGGTCCTGGAACCATCAAGAAGATCACCTTTGGCGAAGGTTAATTAGTTTCTAACCACCTAAGACTGCTTGATGAAAAAATAAAATAGCTTAAACTTGAATTGGGTCGATTAATGTACTAAACGACAGCAACTTTGTTGTGTATATATATGTTTTGCAGGGAGCCAGTACAAGTATGTGAAGCACAGGATCGATGCGATCGACGAAGCAAACTTCACATACGCCTACAGCGTGATTGAGGGAGATGCTCTGGCAGACAAGATCGAGAAAATCTCGTACGAGACGAAGATAGTGGCATCCCACGAGGGAGGATCCATTTTGAAGAGCATCAGCCACTACCACAGCAAAGGCGACCACGAGATCAAGGAAGAAGACGTGAAGGCTGGTAAAGAGAAAGCCTCAGGACTTTTCAAGGCAGTTGAGGGTTACCTGGTGGCACACCCTGATGCTTATAACTAATTAAATTCCATGAATCTGCGACTCTGCGAGTTGCTTAATTTGTGGCTTTCATTTCTTTTCTCTATTTTTTCCAGCCAAGACTGCATGCTTTTGGGTTTGATAATAAAGAAGAAGTTTGCTCATGTACCATGGTATTGATTATGATCTGTTATTTTGCTGTAAAACTCGGCTTACATACAAAATATATAATGAAAATCATCTTGGTGTTTTATATCTTATTCCCACATGATATTGGGCATTGAAGCTTCCATTTCTTTTTGGTGGGGTCTCTTTTGTTTCTGGTTAAGTGCCTAATTAGTGGTGCTTTTAACAAAACAATTGGCAGTAAAATTCTTGGGCATCAAGTCTAGGAGATGAGTACGCAGTAGCGGTATTCATGATTAGGAATGAGATTTTAAGATTAATACTCGTTTAGCCGTGGACTAGTTGGTTAATTGGGAAAGGATGATCATCGATCAGATGGACTAGACTAGTTGCATCCTTGCAATGATCAAGAATAATGATATATATGCATGTTGAGCAGCTTTCAATTCAGATCAGACGGAAAAGAGTTCAATCTCAAGCCAATGAGAACCGAAGGGATCAAGCAAATGGACATTGGTAGAATGCATATATATATCGGCCGGTGGCAGCCATAGTTGAAAGGATCGAACCCAAATTCATAAAGGCCGTACTTGATCCTTTGCTTGACTGAATTAAGAATATTTCTGCATTCTGGGGACCGCCAAAAAGAAAATCAACCTTTTTTTATCGACAAGGCGGTGGGAGTCATATTGACACACGTACCTGTAGCATTGCCAAATCCGAATTTTAACTTTGAGAGGTTAATTCATATTAGACTAGTAATCTAAAAGTCAAAATAGTAATATAATATTATATATTTTAATAATAATATTTAAAAAATTAATATTTTGTAAATACACTTATATTTAATATTTAATATTTTGTATTAAAATTAAAATTTAATATTAAAAGAGAGGTAGTTGAATGAGAAAATTATAAAATATTGATTTAGTTATTCTACATTGACTCTCCAAATATGATTAGGAGACCTAAATTATGCACCTCAAAATTTCACAGATATCCATTTGACTAGTCTAATACAAAAATTTTGACTAAAAAAATGCTAAAATTTGGACTTGTAATTAGCAATTGGCAATGCTATGAAAGATCTCTAGTACACCAATATCATCATGATCTCATACGGTACTACGTACGATAATTGCTTTCCCTTTCAACAATAGAAACAGTGCATTATCAAATATAATTAACCCTCTTCCATAGTCTTACATATATATGATCATGTGTCTTCCGAATTTGGCCAAACATATAGTATATAGCTGATACAAATAGTCAACCATGCAAATTCTGGGAAATTCATGCAAAATCTGACATGATCAGTGAATATTGGTGATATCCATTAATTGGGTAAATAAGAATGTGACCTCAAGTACTGAAGTCAGTTCAATATATTGACAATGCACAATCAAGCAACAAACCCAACCAAGGAACTCATCAACAGCCCTACAAATCCTCTTAAAGGAAAGCACAAGGCTTGTTAAAGACCCAACGGCTAAAAAAATACAAAATGCAACTACACAATCAAATCCGAATATGGCAATCACAAAACCAAGTACAAAATCCAGGATATTTTGTAATTTGTAACGTAAATACCCATTTCTATATAAATAATATATGACTCGATATAATGCTCTCACAGTGTGTGAGACATTTTCAGAAACACCTGATTTTCAATTGTCTTTACAATATAACACTTTCTTAGGGCTGGTTTGGGGTATGAGAATTCTCAAAAATTCTCATCTCATCTCAACTCATCATTACACATTTTTCAAATCTTCATATAAAATATAATAAATAATTCAACTTTTTCAAATCCCAATACACCTTTTTTAAATCCCAATTCAACTTTTTCAAATCTCATCTCACTCTCCAAACCTCTCTAATCATCTTGTAACATTGGCTTGATGTACGTAGAATTATTCTTTTCCTAATGCTAAACATGACACCATATATAACATATATATATATATATATATATATATATATATATATTTATATGTATATATATATATATGTATATTTATATGTATATATATTTATATGTATATTTATATGTATATATATTTATATGTATATATATATATATATATATATTTATATGTATGCATCTTTATCACAGATTAGTAAGGCATTAATAACCCAAACATTTTAAGTTTTAGCCTGAAAAAATAATAGTAAAAGAGGAAAAAAAAAATAGAAACAGATCATTAAAAGTGTCGTCATTTATAAGTGGCTTCTAATTCTCTCTTCTATGATCTCCATTTGAATGTAGTATGAACGCATGTTTTTTCTAAGTTGTGTGATCAAGTTTGATATGAAAGTATGCATAGAAGACAAGGCCAAGTCATGTATACTAAATAAAGCATGGTGTTGTGTGACCTTTGCTGGCCGCTATGATGAGGCCAGGCGCAGCCATCCTTGAATCCAAAGTCATAATTATAACTTCGAATCTTGGCAAAATATGGGTCATACAGACTAGTCGACCCTTTTAATTTTCAACAAAAAATGGATATTCAACTATATATTTATCTGCATGGTAATTCGACACATAAATCAATTGCAAATTAGCAGTATTAACACAGTACAATAAAAGTGAGACTATATATATATATATATATATATAAATTAAAACATTATAGCCTCGTTTGTTTTCAGAGATGAGATGATATGAGTTGATATTAAAATTAAAAAGTAAAATAAAATATTATTAGAATATATTTTTTTAATATTTTTTTTTTTATTTGAAAAAGTTGAATTGTTTATTTTATTTTGTATTGAAATTTGAAAAAATGTAATGATAAAATTGAGATGAGATGAGATGTTTTCCGAAAACAAACGAGGCCTTAAGCGTTATGTGCAGAAAGTGCTGATCATTATAAGTTCAAACAATATTGACATCAGAAAAATAATATTACTTACGTTGTTACTATATATTATATTATGTTAGCAGTACCCCTCCGTCCTCATGATTACTAATTTTATCTGATCTTTACATGTATATAATGTTAAGAATATAGTATAAATAATTAAATTTACATATTCCTATTAATCCCATCAATTTAAACTTTTGGGATAATTGATAATTTTACATACGGGCAGAGGTTCTGATTAGTTTGAACCCAGACTCTACACTCTATCTAATTTAATTAAATATTTTACGTGTTGCAGGTACAAGTTGTAATTTCATTAGGAGCAATTTTCTTTGGAATTTAGGAAATTATTGATGATAGTACTACTACATGATCATCCCGAATCAATTGGGAGGATTTTATGTTTATTATTAAAAAATAATATTAACTCTAAATTAGTTACTATTATTAATTATAGTTTGTTCCCAATTCTCAATCGATCCTCATTGTCCCACTTTTTTGACTGATCATTCTCTTTGATATTCAGAAAATAATTTTGTCTTAGTAATAATTACCAGTTGGGTTTTTTAATTTCTATTTTTAAACGATTCCCAATTGTGCTTTCTTTGACTAAATTACAAGTCCTACTAAAAGAAAATCATGATTCAATTTTCATGGTGGGCACACCAAAAAAAAAATGATCATGTGAAACTGTACTTAATATTCTTTGTTCAACAAGCTGCATGGGTGACTTTCTTGCATTGCATGCTAACCAGCTTGGCTCTTATTCTATAAATACCACCATCTTCTATTAATATACGCACTCACATCTCTCAAGCTCAAACAATCTAAAGTTCTCTCGACCTCCTCATTCCTCTTATAACTTTCAAACTCATATAAACTCATCATGGGTGTTTTCACTTATGAAACCGAGTATACCTCTGTAATCCCACCGGCCAAGTTATTCAAGGCCTTTATCCTTGATGGTGACAACCTCATTCCAAAGGTCGTACCTCAAGCCATTAAGACCTCTGAAATAATTGAAGGAAATGGAGGGCCTGGGACCATCAAGAAGATCACCTTTGGCGAAGGTTGGTTCCAATCCCAATATCATTAGTGTTTATACTATAAAATGAGTAGGATCGAAGTTGAAATAATCTCCACGTACTGACGTGACGTGGCATGATTGATTCAAGAGAAAAGTTTCAAAACTTTAATTTTATATTTCCTAAAGCTATCATTGCATTAATTATTTGTAGATAGTGTTGTATAATTAAAAGAAAAGAACTGCTACAAATATAAAAATATTACATAAAATAAACTCACAAATTAATGTAGTTTTATGAAATCCATTAGATCTATTTTATAATAAAAATAACTTTACAATATGACGTATTATATCGAGTTATATCAGTTTGTAAATTTACTTTTGTATAATCCCTTTGTGACTAAAATATTTTTCTTAAAAGAAGTAACAAAGTCTTGTTTTTCTATATTTTGCAGGCAGCCAATTCAAGTATGTGAAGCACAAGATCGATGAAGTAGATCATGCAAACTTCACATATGGCTACAGCGTGATCGAGGGTGATGCTTTAAGCGACGTGTTAGAGAAAATCTCTTACGAGATTAAGATAGTGGCATCCTCCGAGGGAGGATCCATCTTGAAGACCATCAGCAACTACCACTGTAAAGGGGATCACGAGATCAAGCAAGAGCATGTCAAGGCTGGGAAAGAAAAGGCTGCAGGACTTTTCAAGGCTGTTGAGGGCTACCTCGTCGCACACCCTGATGCCTACAACTAAATCTTACTTCTTTCGTTTGTGTATTTCCTAAAGCACAAGAGGTTGTGGCTTTCATGTTATTTTTCTGCCTAGCTTGCCAAAATGGTTTGGGCAGCATGCTAATAAAGGAGTTTGTGGTTGTGATGCTTTATATTTGGAAGAGTTCAATTTGATTAATGTTGTATTACTTTCAATATATACAATAATTTATAATATCTTGCAAAATTATTAAGATGCTTTCTACATCACTTTTTTATTATTTTTTAAATTTCTTATTACCTAAGTTGTAAACTTGTTGTCAATGAGTTATAAAGGCTATCATTATTTATTTATAATTATTGATGTAATTTCACTTTTTCTCTTATCTGTGGCTAAATTGTTTGTTAGCAAAATTAACCAACAAATGGCTATAGCCATAACTGAGCAGCTTATACTTATAAGTTTTGCTATTCATTATTTCGGCATACCACACATCACATCATAATTTTTATATTTTTTTTGGTTTTATTCTTTTTAATTAACTAATTGAATTTTTTTACTCATTATCTATATACTACACATTTGACAAGAGAAAAAAAAAATTATAGTATACTGTATTGTGTTGGAATAATGAATAGAATTTTTCTATAATTATTCAGTAATATGACCTCAAAACAAATGTTTTTCATCCCAAAAATTCTATTAAGAAGCCCGAATAGCACACTCTCGTCTCCACATCAACTGTTGTGAAATGTCTATTTTATCCTCGTTAACACACAACCTTCCTTTCTCACTTGTTGGGAACTATCCCCTTTCTAGAGGCTCACCCACGACAGAAAGCAGCTCCTTTCTACCATCTCCTTTCTCTAGAGGCTCACCCACGCGGAATCACTCAGCACGACTGTATGCACTATTTCCACTCCTGCTTTGTTTGCTTTCACTATTCCCTCTCTCTCTCAGAGCGCTTTCCTTCGTATACAGTTTTTCAGATCACCAACTAGGCAACTATAAACATCTCTCTTTTCCCAACCCCAATTTCAATTTCAAAGTGAAGAAGCATTGCAACACGTCGGATTCGTCTCTTTCTTACTGTGAACTGTGATCCCCATTTAAAGAAACGAAATCGATGGGTTTTCTGTATGCATTCTCTGCACAAGCACAATTTTCCTTTGTATTAAGTGTATTTTAGTGTTTAGTGATTGTTCCGGGCGTTGTTGTTTTTTTAACAGGCGTTGCCCTTGGAAATGTAGTGCAGCTGGGCTGGGCGAAATGCACTTCTGGGCTCAGAAGAATACCGCTGTTTTCAGAGAGATCAGAGACGCACACTTTCACACTTGCTATGAGTTTTTTTTTTTTTTTTTTACCGAGAAATTCTATTTAGAAATCTTATCTTTAACATCCCAGTATACTGTTGATGCAGAAATTTTCCACCTCAACAATTTACTTCGATTTTTTTAAAGTTATAATAAGATATACTTTAAGTGGTGTGCTAACACACCGATTTCTGCGTAAAAAAAAAATTATTTTTATTAATATAATTAGTCCACTTTAGCTGGTGGGCGGCGTGCTTAACAGTTGTATGTTATTTTGAGTCACAAAGTTTTTATTGTTTCTTGATGATTAATGGAAATTAATTATTTTAAAATAAATAAATAAAGAGTCTTCCCTGTAGCACGTCTGTTTTCATCTGGAAGCAAGTTGCGTACAAATTGATCAAATTAATGATTGACCAACTCTGTGAACAACATGACAAGTAAATTACGTTTATATACATGAAGAGGACAGTATGTATCCCGTAATTAATCTAATAGCTGCCCTATCACTATGCCACAATCAAAAAGGAAGAGTACTCCACAGAGTCATGACCAAAAAATGCCTCACAAATGATCCTGCAACTGCAGAATCACTGGCTGTTCTCCTTGCCACCATATAAGCAAAGAATCTACAAACGAGGCCTCTGTTCGATTGTCTACAAGGCTATGAGCAAAGTTGCATCATCAACAAATTGGGAAATTCAACTAACCATCCAGTGCGTTAAGGATCTCCTTGTAGAACAAAAAGACTAGTGACTCTCTTTAAAGAAATGATATATACAAGTTTCATAAAAAAGTGGATTTTATTATGGAAAAAGTATGAAAAAATTACTTTTTCTTCATGGGTCCCATATTTTTACAAAAGACTTATACAAAACTTATGTATTTGAAGCTTATATCTAGATTACTCTTCTATTTACCCCTGTAGTGCAAACACAAGCTGTGTGCATGACCTGGCAACAACGGCCGTGTCTCTACCCTAAAGATGCCTTCCGGTTATTCTCACTTTCAGATTGTAACCTTGTTTTTTTTTTTAAAAATGTTTTGTTGCCAATTTTCTAGTTTTTTCGTAGCAATTAATAAAACTTCTGAAAGTAGGCTATAAAACTTCTGAAACTTGCTGGCTAGCGGCAGCCATCCTTGAACCAAATTGAAAAATTAATAGAGCACTCTATTTTTAAAACTCGAGCCTTTCAACAATCAAGACTTGGCTAGGCATCAATTTTACATGAATACGACGTACGAATATATACGAACATCGATCTACAAACACATGCATGATGCAGCCAACATCAGAGTAGTGTAATATATACGGCATCTAGAATCAGTACTTGTTGTTTGTTTCTTTCATCGAACAACTTCCATGCAGTTGTACTTTCTTTCTTTGACTAAATTACAAATAATTTTCTAAAGATTCAAAGTTTCGTGGTGGGGGCGATCCTAAAATTCTTTGATCAACGGACACTTTCATACAAGGTAATAAGCTTGACCCTCAATCATCGATCATGGGTGTTTTCACTTATGAAACCGACACAACGCCTCAGTCATCCCTCCGGTGAAGTCATGTTCATGAAGGCCTTTATCCTTGACGCCGACAACCTCATCGAAGGAAATGGAGGACCAAGAACAATCGAGAAAATTACTTTTGGCAAAGCTGATCAGATTCCCCACAACATGATCAATATATATTTTCTTAGCATTTTAAAAGTACTTGATCACGTCGTTACATTTAATGCATGCAATGACGTGTAGCAGAAGTAACCCTTTTTCTTTTTCTTTTTCTTTTTCTTTTTTATCTACAGAAGTAACCCTCTTTCTTTCAAAACTTGCAGGCACTCAGCCAATTGATCGAGTATATATGTGAAGCACAGGATCGATGAGGTTGACCATGCAAACTTCACGTACGGCTACAGCTTGATTGAGGGTGATCACGCTTTGAGCGACAAATTACTTGATTGAAGATCGAGCATATATATAAGCAACTACCATGCCTGCAGATCAGGTGACAACGAGATCAAGGAAGAACAGGTTAAGACCGGGAATGAAAAGGCTGCAGGGCTTTTGAAGGGCTGTTGATCAGAGCTATGATCTCTTGGCAAATCCTGATCAAACCAACAACTAGAGCTTGTTTTTTGTTGTTGTGTTTTCACATAGGAAGAGTGAAATTAATCATGTCATTGTTGTATATATGGCTTTGAAAGCGTAGTCATGTAAATTGTGAAAGTCATTTAGAAAATTAGTACTCGCAAATTAATGATGGGTGCGCATAAAAACAATTGTCCTTTTGGACAACTTGTGAGTGGTATTATCAACATGTCAATTGGTAGTGTCTCCATCAACGTAGACCAGTTCCAATATGTGATCATGTCATGTAATTTGGTCAAAGAATTAATATCAGCTCGACGTTGAACAACAACGAAATTACTAATATATATACATTGTCAGGTCAGCTTCATGTGGGAACCCATACCATTTTCCAATCAATATTGGTCATAACTCTCTATCACCGTGAATTATAAATATGATTATAGAACGGTGCTTGAAGTCAATCAAACCTAACCAGGAAGTTCACTTTTTTTTTTATTATTTAAAAAAAAAAAAAAAAACCTTTTTGTGGGGCAAAGAATTTATGTAAAAAAAGTTTAAAAAGTTGATTTTTTAGGATTTTTCAAAAATTGGGAGTTGACCCAAGACTAACGGTAAGTTGGTTCTCAATGTTAAGAATAATTATTTGTATAAATTTTAAATAGACAAATCATGTACAGTTCTTTTATATAAAAGTGGATCTTATTATAAAAAAAATATAAAATAAAATTTTTATTTTTAGTAGGATCTACTTTTTTACAAAGGAGGAATGCTACACAACCTCCTCAACCTCCACACACCGCATTTTTTTAAATTTTAATATTTTTTAATTTTTTTTTTTAAATTTTTTTTGAGTTTATTTTTTTAACTAATTTAATTTTTTTATTCATTATTTATATATTAAATATTTAATAAAAAATAAAAATAAAAAAAGTATGGTGTGGGGAAGTTGTATGAATAGTAGGAGGATGAATAGATTTTTTCTTTACAAAAAACCTTATCTATTTGGGACTTGTACTTCATATTACTGTTATAAAATTCATTGTAATGATACTTAAAATTAAATACTAATATATTTAGTGTATTGATAAATAAATTTGATAATAAACTTTTTCAAATTAATTGGTATCCATGTAAGGTGACTGCTAGTGCCACCGATAGGGTCCCAAGAGTAGGGTTGTGCAAGATTCTAATTTTTCCGACTCCGTCCGAATTCCAATCCGACTCTGACTCCGACGGAGTCGGAGTGATCGGAAACAGAATCGGAATCTGGAGTGGCTCCGAATAGGGAATCAGAGTCGGAGTCGGAGTTCGGAGCTCCGAACTCCTACTACGATTTTTTTAAACAAAATCCAGATGTAAAACGACGTCGTTTTACATTTGGTTTTTTTTTTAAAAAAAAGAAACGACGCCGTTCCCTTTTTTTCACTTAATGTGGAACGACGTCATTTCATCATACGGGGGGTCCAAAACGCAGGACCCCCCTTCCCTTCCCTTCTCCCTTCTTCCTTTTTCGGTTCTTCCTCCTTCCTCCGGACCTCCACCAAGCTGCCTCGTTCCCTCTCTTCGTGAGTCTTTGCTCCTCCGTAGTGCGTGACTTCAATCCGAGCTTCAACCTACAATGAGCACTAAGAACCCGATTCCGATCCGTAAAAATAAATTCCTTGATTTATTTTTATGTATTCCGTTACTCATACAGCATGCACGTCTCGGTATTTTGTTGAGATTGAAATGATTTTATAGTGTAAATTTGTAGTAAGGAAATGTGTTTGATAAAGTATGTAATGTGTTTGTAAGTTGTGTTGTATGCATGCAATGTGTTTGATAAAATGTGTAAGAGAAGTTTGTTACTTTTTTTTCTCTATTTCGCCCAGAATTGAATTCCTCTTTCGCATATAATCGGTAATCTCTCTTTTCAACCTGTTCTATTTATAGCCCCTGTGTAAGAGATGTTTGATAAAACCTCTGTCATTCACGGCGCTTAAAACACTGGTTTTGAAATTCTTGAACATTGGCTCGAGCGAAGGATCGAGCGAGAGTCGAGCGAGAGTCGAGCGAAGGTTAATATTCAGAACTTCGCTCGAGCATTGAGTCGAGTGACCATCAAGCGGTGCATTCTACCTGAGTTCGCTTGAGCTCTGTGTCGAGCGGCCATCGAGCGGTGCACTCTGCCTTAGTTCGCTCGAACTCTGGGTTGAGCAACCATCGAGCGGTGCACTCTGCCCGTGTTCGCTCGAGCTATGAGTCGAGCGGCCATTGAGCGGTGCACTCTGCTTGATTTCGCTCGAGCGCTAATTCGAACGGCCATCGAGCGGTGCACTCTGCCTGAGTTCGCTCAAGCGCCAATTGGGTCTGCTCGAGCCGTGTGAAGCACACTTCAATTCTTTTCATGTGAAATTGCATCAATACTAGTTACAATACAATTTTACATAGGTTTTCACACGAATATGCCAATCAACTAATTTTTCCCTCAACACAATTTTACTAAGTTTTTGCTTCTAATTTATTTTTTCAGGTTCATTGACATTGTGATATGGATCCTATACCTAGTGGAGATGATCGTCCATAAGGGGATGTGGCGGATGCTAATACTACAACTCCTACACCAGTAGGTACTTCCACCTCTAAAGCCACATTTAGGGCAGCTACATCATGTGCGAGTAGTCGACTACCACTCCCAGTAGATATAGAGGATGAGGATATCTTTAACGAAGAGGAGGAAATACCCATTGAGCAAGATCAACCAGCACGACCTTCTAAAAAGAGATCGTGGACATGGGAGCATTTCACCAAAATTCCTGGTGATGTTGCGAACCCGGTAGCAAAATGCCATTACTGTGGGCAACTTTGTGAATGCCATTCGAAGAAGCAAGGCACCAGTGTATTAATAGCACATCTAGGTGGTTGCCAACGATATAAGATAGCGAAGGGATTGGCGGCCACTGATCAGACCAACCTCAGTTACCAAACTTCTACAGCCACTGACAGTACACAGACTAAGAAATTGGTCATCCCTCAATACAGTGAGAAGATGTTGAGGGACATGCTTGCAGAGATGATAATTACTGATGAGATGCCCTTTACCACGGTCGAGAAAAGAGGCTTTTGAAAGTTTCTTAACTTTGTTGAGCCACGATTTCTCATTCCATCACGGTATACAGTGATGCGAGATTGTATGAAGAGGCATGCAAAAGAGAAGGCGGAAATGAGGAAAATGTTTATTACCACTGGCCAGAGAGTGTCGTTTACGACTGACACATGGACGTCTATACAGAACGTCTGCTACATGTGCATCACAGCACACTACATTGACAGTGAGTGGATTTTGCATAAAAAAATTATTGACTTTAAAGATATTGTGGATCATAAAGGTGCATCCATTGGGGCGAAGATGGATGATTGTTTAAAAAACTGGAGAATTCGAAAAGTGTTGTGTATTACAGTTGACAATGCCAGTGCCAATAAACAGCTATTGATTGGTTTAAACGGAACACGACGGTGAGAGATGATGTGATTCGTACCCACGAGTTTATTCACGTTCGATGTTGTGCTCATATCATCAACCTTATAGTTGTTGAGGGGTTAAAAGAGGTTAATGATTCCATTAGCCGAGTCCGCGGCATTGCACGATATGTGAGGGGTTCCCCTCAAAGGCTTGCCAAGTTTAAGGCAATAGCAGAAAATCTTAAGATTGATTGTTCTAGTATGCTATGTTTAGACGTTCCGACTCGATGGAATTCTACATACATGATGTTGGATGTGGCACAGAAGTATCAAAAAGCATTCGAGCGGATGGAGGTCGAGGATGGGGGCCTGAGGTATGCTTTGTTGGAGCCAGCAGGACAGGGGCTCGGTGCGCCGGACGCACATGATTGGACCAGTGTAAGCTACTTTGTTGAATTTTTAAGAATTTTTTATGACATAACCATGCGGCTATTTGGATCCAAATATACGACTGCGAATTTATTTTTCAGCGAGCTCTCGGAGCTTCACTTCCACTTGAAAAATAGTTGTACTGACTCTGGTGGATTATTATCTAATATGGCTATGAGAATGAAGACCAAATATGATAAATATTGGGGGAATATTGAGAAGATAAATAGATTGCTATTTGTGGCTGTGATTCTTGACCCTCGATATAAGTTGGCCGTTCTAGAATTTTGGGTCAATTCCGTCCTCGGAGCAGTGAAGGCTGCAGAGTTTATTAGAGTGCTAAAAAGTGATATTGATGACCTATATAATCACTACATCAATAGTAATCAGCCTTCATCCGCAGCTGGTAGCTCCTCACATTCGAGGCTGACGGGGTCGACAGCTTCCTCAGGTGATACTGACCCATCTGTAGGGCTTAGAGGCCATCGTATTATACAACAGTATCATCAACTCATGTCAACAAGGAATATTATGCATTGTACATCTGAGGTTGAACGATATTTTATGGAAACTGTCGAGGCACCTACTGATGTATTTCAGTTATTAACTTGGTGGAAAGTTAATTCCACCAAGTACCCAGTCCTTTCCCGTGTAGCCCGAGATGTGCTAGTCATTCATGTCACTACGGTTGCCTTAGAGTCGGTATTTCGTACTGGAGGTCGCGTGTTGGATGCTTATCGAATTCATTGTCACCGTCAACCGTGGAGGCCCTCATTTGCACACAGAATTGGATAAGTGAAATGCCCATTGGAATAGATTCCGTTGGCGTGGATGCCGAGAGCTATAGATTTGAATTAGGTAAATTTATATGCTTTTAAATGATTATTTAATTATTTTTAATGTTTCTAACTTCTATTTTTTATGATTTTATAGATCTAATTGTGAACCCTAACATAATTACTGATGATTGAGAGTCTGATACGAACGCCCCTTAAGAGTTGGGAAGGAATTGAGAGAATCCCCTTTCTTGGTAAGAATCAAATTCTACTTTTACCGTGTTCAATTTTTTATTATCAATTTTTTTCATTTATTGATTGCAACTTTCTATCTTCATTTTAGGCATGACCAATGGACCAAAAAGCATTTGATTGAAATCTGTGTTTAATATTTATGTAGTTATATTTTAAAACTAAGTCAATGTTGTTATTACGTTATAAATGAGATTGTTATAACTTATGGCTACATCATATATGTTATTTAGGTTTTAAACAATTGTATTTAAGGTCCCTTTTGTGTTTTTATTTTATTTTATTTTATATATATATATTTACAGATTTGGACTTGAGCTTTGGTGATCATATTTATGCAGTTATATTTATATAGTTAAATTACATTGTGCTCGATCCGAGCAAAGACTTAAATAGGGACCCACCACGTGATACTCTGATAATCTTATTTAGGCTGCATTGATTTTTGTCTTTTTCTTTTTCATATTCTCCAATATTAATTATTTTCTTTGCAATTAGGATTTTGGCCAATTGAGTCATGTTGCTTAAAATTTTTATTAGTATCAGATTCTTCATTCTTTTGTTGGTAGTAAAATTTTGAATTTTTTAATATATATGATAGTATTGGCGGCCCAAAGACATTTTAATTTATCTCCACAACGTCCTATATACACAAACAAAACAAATGCCATAAGCCAACGTACAACTCCATCTGTAAGAAACGTAGAGAAATAAACGGTTCGATTCCGATCAGGGGGTCGGAGTTTCGATCGGAAGTCGGAAGTCGGAGTTCATATCGGAATGATTTCCAATCGAAATTCGGAGCTCCGATCAGACGTCGGAGCTCCGATATTAATTCAGAGCTCCGATCAGAGGTCGGAGTTCCGACACTTTTTCGGAGTCGAACTCCGACTCCAGTTCAGAATCGGAGTCGGAGGGACAAATTGACTCCGACTAGAGTCAGAGTCGGAGGTCGGAAAAGACAATTCCGACTCCGTCAGAGTCGGAGCTCAAGCCTACCCAAGAGTTTCGATCGAGAATTGCAAGAATGTACTTTTTTATTTTGTGTATTTTTCTTCAAGTAATTTTTAAATCATTTTAAATAATTTTTAAAAAAATGAAAAAATTCACAAACTCATTTAAAAATATTTTCTTAATCATTAAGTGAAAAAAACCATCATCGACAGCCTTTCTCGGTGGCTTTCCTCGATGGGATAAGCATTTCCCTATTGTTAATGCCATTACAAAAGGGCAAAGATGGTTAGAATTTTGTCAAATTGAATTGATTTAATATAGATCAGAAATACTTTGTAATCACTCATTTATCAAGTAAATTTGTAATAAATAGCGTGTGTAGTTTGATACTTTCCTTCAATCCCATAAAATCATACAATTTAATACAAGAAAAATGTATATTTATAACGAGTTATTTATAATAAAAATAATTATTTGTGATGATGATAGATTTATTTTGATAATAAATAGTTATTTTCATAAGAAATAACTGGCAATAAATATGCAATTTTCATGTAGTGATATTTTTGGTTGAAGTGAATTCTCCAAAAAGAAAATAGATTAAAAGATGCTTAGGGAATAAGATGAGATGAGAGTTTTGTAAATAATAGTAAAATAGTTTGTTAACAGTAGTGAGATAGTTTAAGTTTAGTATTTTTTGAATTTTGAAAATTGAGAGAGAAAAGTTATATAAAAAATATTATAAAGTTAAAATAATATTGTTAGAATATAATTTTTTAATATAATTTTTGTTTTGTGATTTAAAGAAGTTAAGAATTATTTTTTGTTTGAAAGTTTGAGAAATTTGTAATGTTTAGTTTGAAAAAATTGTAATAATTAGTTTGGAAGTGTTTGTATTTGAGTAATATTTGAAAAGAAAATAGAATAAGATGAGATAAGATAAGATAAGATAGATTAATGAGAATTAATACCAAACGCGCCCTAAGAGAGCATGTGACTTGAGCTATTGATTTGAGGCAGGAACATGCCATCATTTACTTGTAATAGTAATACTATAGGTGTTACACTTACGCCGCTGCCTCCTCAACCCATGAAGTGTTATTTGGGCATTTAGAGCAGAGGCTATCTAGTTTAGTTACACAATTGACATAAAATGAAAGTTAAAAATTGAATCTTATTATAATTTTTTTTTTAATATTTAAAAATTTGAATTATTTATTATATTTATATAAAAATTTAAATTAGATGAAAAAAAATGGTTGATAAAAACAAACCAAACCTAAGCCCCATCACAAAGCCAGCGCTGGGCTTTAGTAGAGGCCTCACTCATTCCTAGTTCATAAAAGGTCAGAAACCGCCGTTTCTTAAATTAATCACTCAATTAGGTAACTAATAATATCATCTAATTACTCAAAAACCGTTACGGGCGACGAAAAATAGAGACCACCTCATTTTACTAATAATATTATTTCTAACAAGGAAAAATAAACAAAGATTTCATATATAAATATATGTATGTATGTATGTATGTACATACATGGGCAGGCTAGGCTGACCGGCCGGCCATGGTTATTCAAAGTCAGCTGCCAAAGTCTATGACAACTTGCAAAATAGTACAAACTAGCTAAGTTTAATTTCTAAGAAAATACAACAAAAAAGGGCATCCCAATGTTTTTATATGCCAAAGCAAAAGCCATTTTTTTTTTAATTATAATCGACATATTTGGTATTATATCAAACACAAAAGCTTTTACTATGATAGCAAACCGACAAGATCCGCCAATTTGTTCTTCTCTTCACATGTGTGATAATGCTATTTTTTCTTTATTAATAATTGAGCTTAGTATTACAGCATCTAGAATATTCATTCATCTTTTAAAATAATAATAATATTATTATTATTATTAAATATATTATTCAAAGGTGCTTTTCTTTGACTATTTCGCAATCCATTTGATTTAAAAAAATAACATTGAAGTTTCGTAGTGGGGACTTTAAAAAAAAATAAAGACGAAAGTAGTTAAAATTCTTTGATTTGCGAGGGCCTTTTCATACAAGGTAATGATCATGAGCCTCACCCTATAAATACCAGCCTCTGGTGTTCATATTTTCCACACTCAAAGCTCCGATCTGAATTCATTCAACCAACCCTCTCCTTTTCCTTCTTCCTCTCTTCATCACTTCGAACCCAAATTAGCTCATCATGGGTGTCTTCACTTATGAATATGAGACCACCTCAGCTATCCCTCCACCAAGGTTGTTCAAGGCCTTTATTCTTGATGGCGACAACCTTGTCCCAAAGGTTGCACCCGAAGCCTTCAAGAGTACCGAGATCCTTGAAGGAGATGGAGGCCCCGGAACCATCAAGAAAATCACCTTCAGTGAAGGTTAGTTTTTAACATTATGGATATAATATAGTGGCAGAGACAGACACATAAATTGAACTTTACATGAGTATTTATTGTTATCCGCATGAATTTTTTTTAAAACATTATATGTTTAATATATGATAACTGTTACATACACAAGGAGATTATACAAAATAAACTTATAAATTGATCTGATTTTATAGAATTCGTTATATCTACTTTACAGCAAAAGTAACTTTATAATCTAACGTACCACATCAAATCACATCAATTTATAAAGTTTACTTTTATATAATTCTTTATGTGATTAATCTATTTTCCTTAATAAATATTGCATGACCCACTTTATGTGACCATCCCTTTTTCATTTGAGATCGAGCTTGAGAAAATCCAAGTCCGACAACATTTGATCATATTAAGAGTTGTAACAAATCTTGGGGAACATTCTGCAGGTAGCCAATACAAGTATGTGAAGCACAAGGTCGAGAAGATTGACCACGCAAACTTCTCATACAGCTACAGCTTGATTGAGGGGGATGTTTTGGGTGACAAACTCGAGAAAATCTCATACGAGATCAAGCTCGTAGCCCATGAGGCAGGATCCATCGTGAAGAGCACAAGCCATTACCACACCAAAGGTGACCACGAGATCAAGGAAGAGCATGTGAAGGCTGGAAAAGAGAAGGCCGGTGGACTTTTCAAGGCTATTGAGGCCTACCTCGTGGCACATCCTGATGCCTACAACTAAAAAGATTTAGCTTATCTTCTTGTGTTTGGATCACATGCAGGCCTATAAAATCTCCTGCATCAAGAGTCATTAATGTCGTTGTTGTGGCTTTCAGCTTGTTTTGTGCCCCTGCAGTCAATCATTTCATTAGTCTTGGCTTGCTAATAATGGAGTTTGTGGTTGTGGATTGTATGCTTAATTTCTGGTGATGTTCTGCTTCATGAGAGAGAAAAAAAAGGCTATTGGTGTAATAATATAGAAAGAAAAAAAAAAGGCTATTGGTGTAATAATTTCAATACATTATATGTATAATAAAAATGAATCATAGTAATATTACTTGTAAACTTCATTCCATATTTTAAGAATTTGTGATCCTCTGCTTCAAGTTATTTTTTATGGCTGCCCCAAATTTTTCAGTCCCTAGAGCTTTTGAACCTTAGGACATGTTCAATATTTTTCTAATAGATAAATGCTTTAACTACAAATAGATTATACGAAAATAAATCTACAAATTGACGTAATTCAACGTGATATGTTATATTATATATAAATCTATTTTATTATAAAATCGACGTGGTACGTTAGATTATAAAATTATTTTTATTATAATTAAAATAGATCAACGTATTATATAAAGTCAAGTCAGTTTATAAATTTATTTTTATAAAAATTTTTTACGACGGTATAACATTTCTTTCCAAAATCAAAAGACTTTGGGTTTTTCACATGAATCTTCGTTCAAATTCATTTGAACAGCTATATATTTACTGAGAAAATTAGATGTTGAAAATATTTCCCAACAGTACTCGAGGACTTGGAAGGTGAGGTCAATGCATGTTGTCCTCTCCCCTCTTCCACCACCCTTCACGATAACTTATAATTGATTAACCGTCACATCAATTAATAAAAATTTTGTTGATTGTTCAAATGCATCAATCAATCCATAATCTCTTGCGGTTTTAAAATCATTTTCTAATCTTGATCTTGGATAAGAATAAATATTCTGCTAAAAGTCAAAGAACCCTTCTGTCTAAGCAATAGAAGCTATTTTCATGTAAATGGTAGGGTCAAATACGATATTGCCAACTGCCATGAAGATCGGTGATCTGGCTTCTAGAAATATGGTTTTGAGTTGTGATAATTTTAAATAATTTTTTTAAGTTTTTAATAAACTAAATAAAAAGTAATTTAAAAGAAGTAATATTAGTTTATATAATTAAGAATGATAAAATTTAGGATAAAAATAATAGTTTTACCAAACGTATTTAATACATGTTTCATTAGAACCAGCTTGATCAGTCTCAATTAGGACTATATCCATTAAATTCACACTATATAGTATATATCGCATAATCCGAAATACATTAACATACGTGACGTAAATCCAACGGTTTGGGTGAGTACTTGCACTTGTACGTGTGATAATAGACTCACTTTAAAGAACAATATATCGGATTAATAAGGTTGATAAGTGATACACATAAAACTATTTCATATGTACTATTTCATAATTAAAGATCAGTAAAATGATTTATGAATAGTAGTGAAATAATTTAAGTGAAGATGTTTTATTGAGATTTTGGAAAATGAGAAGAAAAAATTAAATAAAAATATTATAAATTAAAAGATTGTTATAATATAATTTTTGTTTTAGAATTAGAAAATTTTGTATTGTTTTTTATTTTTTGTTTGAAAGTTTGGGAAAGTTGTAATGATTAGGTAATTATTAGATAAAAAAAACTTGAAAATTTAGGCCTTGTTTAACCTGATTACACAAATGAGATGAGATGATATGAAAAATATATTAATAGTAGTGAGATAATTTGTAAATAATAATGAAATTATTTAAGTTAAGTATGTATTTTTTTTTTTTTTAAAAGTGAGAAAAAGTTGAATAAAAATATTATAAAGTTAAAGTATTGTTGGAATATAACTTTTTAATATTATTTTATTTTTTAATTTGAAAAAATTGAATTATTTTTTGTGTTTAATTTGGAAGTTTGAGAAAGTTGTAATAATTAGGTAATTGAAAATTTGAAATTGAAAAGTGTTTGTATTTAAATGGTGTTTAAAAATATTAAGATAAGATGAGATGAGTTGAAATCATCTGTGAAACTAAAAGGGGCCATTTTCCATTAATTTGTATTTTGTTTTCTACCCTTGTATTAATTTGTTTGGGGGTATGTATTGGAGTTCTCTTCCCTCACCTTTTGTACTTTTTCATTTGTTTAATCTTATTATCTTACCCCTAAAAAAAATTGAGAAGAAATTTATTAAGAAGTGTGGAAGTTCTGCAATTGTTGGATGTTTATCATTTTTTAATTTTTTTAAAATGTTGTTTCTTCATTGACGATGCTTAGGACACAGCTCATAGGCAAGACTAAACCCCACACAAAAGGATAGAACACAAGATCCGTATATGCTCTCCCATTAGATAGTCTAAATTAAACTATGAGAAAGACTACTTTGCCCTCCATATTTGCCCACTCCATTTGACCGCTCGGTCAAAAAAAAATTTATTTTTTTACTTAATGATTAAAGAAGTGATTTTAAATGTATTGATGTATTTTTTTTAATATATTTAAATATATTAAAAAATATGAAAAGTAAAATGAAAAAAAAAAAATTTACACTAGACGGTAAGCCCAGCGATCAACATGGGGCGGCAGAGTAACCGCACCCTTAAACTATTTGTCTTGCACTAAGTGTCATGATTTGACATATAATTAATGAGTAGTGTTAATTAATTTTATTTATAAATATCTTATAAAGATTTATTTTGTTATCTTTTAATAATTCAAATTTTAAATTTTAAATTTTATAATGTTCAATATATATTAAGCTGATATATGGAGAAGTAGTTTTTTGTAAAAAAATTTCAAGTACAGCTAACATTTTCCATGATTAATATATATTAATTTTGACAACTTCTTATTTAGGTCCTACTAACTAAGGTACGTTGTGTTTGGTTGTGAATCAAACTCAACTTATTTCAAATCAATTATTAATAAGACTTATTACTTTTTTAATTTTTTATAAAAAAAATTAAACTCATTTTAACATACTTCATACATTTCAATTTAAAAAAATAAACTGGTCTCAACATAAAAAATTAAATTCATATATTCATAAAATATTACTATTTACAATTTTATTCAAGTCGTGTCAACGTCCAAAAGACTGAGCTAACTATCAGATAAACCAAAGAAATTGATGTAATGTATGTGGACGATATTATATCACATAAACTGTCTATTTGCATTAAATAATGGTTCTGGTCACAATTAATACCGGTCCCGTGCAATTGAATTCACTGTTTTTGTTCAACCTCAATCCTTGTCGATACCAAGTTGTAGGTGTGTTCTCTTTTCCATCGTTCACGAGTTATCTGACCATGTCTATAAAATATATATGACCATTTATTCTGATATTTTATAAAATTACCATTTATTTAAAAAATTAATTTGATATTAATAACATATTTAATCATTTTATATTATATTGTTTAATACATCCTAATCTCACCCATGCACATTACTCACCCTTCTTACCAATTTGGCTCATCACTCTTAAAAACATCGAACATGTGTAATAGTTGAAGTACTTTTCCTATTGGAATGTGAATTTCATTACCCTCTATTTTGCATAATTGATGTAACTATATTATGCTTAGGGATATGGGTTTATTGAATCAAATATCCTCTGTAGCAATAACCTAATCTTGAAATTCTTGTATATCAAGTTTAAAATCTTACTCCTATCCGTCATCTTGTTCATACATTTCTCGAATACAAAACATGTCGTCTTTCCCGTGCTTCTTTATAGCGCGGGAAAATCAACCTAATGTCCTTTTATACTAATTAATTTCTCATCATAAGAAGTTAATGAAATCCCCGTCACAACCAATTAATTAACTTCAGTTAATTAGTTAATTAACTCTCGACCATAATCAGTTAATTAACTTCTAGGAAAGGTTATACACGTGGTAAACAATTGAAATGACCGTATTGCCCTTGGTAGACTTATTTCAAAATCCCCTTAAGTACTCGACCACCCATATTAGCACCACCCTAAAAGCTTAAATTCTTTTCCTTCAAACTCCAATCCTCCCACACAAAAACTCGAATCCTTAAATAAAAAAACATGCTAGAACTAGAGTACTCGAGTCATATCCTCCCAAAAAATTAGCCGCAAAACTCGGTCTACTCTCCAAGAACCTATTGACTATATGCTGTACATGATCACTCCATCCCAAATTAACTAATATATAGTTTTTGGCTTGTAGTTTTACTGTGGTCTAGTCCACAACTTCAAAGGTACTCAAACATGGTTTGCTTTCTCCTTAAGAAAAGGGGAGTGTTTATATTTTACAACTACCTATTGTAAACTCAAGCAAACCAGTTATATCCCATGTCACAAATATTTCAATACAAATATATAGAATATAGGGAATGAGTTGTATAGTCTTAGAATGTGTAAGGTTTGTGCACTCTCGAGTAGATATAGAACCCAAATAAAAGTGTATTTTTTTCAAAAGAATTGCACGAAGTTTATATATCCTAAATCTGTATTAAGCATTGCTTATAGAATATTGTTGGGAGTTGGTAGACTGGTTGGCTTTAGCCCATGGCTTAATTCTACTAAAAATAGATTCGGATCAACCCAACTCAATGTCTATCTGACAAAAGTCCTAAAAAGTAAAATCACAAACAACATTGTTTTATCATATCTAACAAATGATGATAAACATTGACGCCGAATGATCCACAATATATCATTATTTATGAAAACTAATTGTTGAAATATTAACAAGTACGTGATTGACAGGTGCCAGTTCAGAGTTCTCTTGTTTGAAGATCGAATTAGTAATGTTTATAATCAAATGAACAATAAAATAATGTCCATTTGATTGCAAGAGTTTAATATTCTTGCCACCAATCTAAAAAATAAAGAAAATTTCAAAGTAGAAACATTTAAGAAGTACAGAATAGAGAATCATATAAAATTATATAAGGAAATATAAGGATCAAATGTATTTAAAAAGAGTGTTACTTGATAAGAATGTTATCGTTATCTTTTTATTTATCATTATCTCATATATCCAGAGACGAAGTCAAGATTATAACTCAATTGGATATATAGTTCAATTGGATTTTTTAAGGCACACCACTAACTTTCTGTGTTAAATCTTATCTCAAGGCAATGGTACTTCATCTTCTTGGTAAATTTCTAGCAGCTGATTTGCCCACACTCACACACACGACCATCTTTTGCACAAGCATGCATAGAAACGGATTTATCTGCCTCTAGGGAGGATATGATCTGGATTGGTATTGGAGATGATGGATTTTGGCAGAGAATTGAGTATGAAAGATCCACTAGATGTTGTAGGCACTGTAAACTTCAAGGGCATGATTTTATGGATTTTAGAAAGCTTTTGGGTAAGGCCCCTTATATTGTTTCTAAACATGAGAAACCTATTGTTGAGAATGCCAATAATACCGAAAGACATGCAGCTGAGAAAATATGGGTTCCCGAAAACAAACCCTAAGAAAACTCAAGAATGCCTTCAACTGATAATCCTAGGTCCTCTATAGAACCTACCCCATCATTAGGGGTGTAACTAATCTGGTTCGGTCCAGTTTTGTATATTTTTTAAAACCAAACCAATATATACCAGTTTTAAAAATTTAAGAATCAATACTAGACCGATTCACTATTGAAACCAGAACTTCTGGTCTTTCCAATTTCGGTTTGGTTCAGTCGGATTTTTTCAATATTATGGATTATCTATGTTAGTAATAATATTATATTTACATATACTAAACTATTAGTCTATTTATATTATAGTATAAGTATATTATTTTATAATAATTAACACATACTAGTATAGTGTTAAATTTAACAATAGTCTCTATAAGTTCTAGACGTTTTATATGATTATATATGATCAAATGTGTAAAAATGTATTTATAAAAAGAATATATATTTATAATTTATTATGCCAAAAATATATTTATCATTGATATATATATCAAAGATAAGTTTATATTAATAACTTAATATTAATATTTATGTTTAAAATTAAAATTTTACGTTATATTAATTTTATATAATAAGATTAAAATTTAGATGTTATATCAAATGTTATATTAAAAATTATAAGATTAATTTTTATGTTATATCACATGTTATATTAATTTTATATTATAAGAATAATAGACTTGAATAATAAGATTAGAATTTCATGTTATATGAATTAGCAATTTAACATATAATATACATAATATAATATAAAAAATTATAAATATATATACCGGTCTGGTTCGATTTAAATCGATTTTCAAAATATGAAAATTGGTCCCACACCGGTTTAGGATTGGTTTTAGTTCTTTAGAATAGGTACCGCACCAGACCACTTATAAGCTGGATCCGGTTTGGTCCGCTTTTCCGGTTTTTTTCTTTTTCTTTTTTCTTTTTTTTTTTTCTTTTTTCTTTTGTTTTCACACCCCTACCCATCGTCACAAGCCCTGAAATTCCCCAAGACCTTCAAGCCACACACCAAAAACCCCAATCCCCAGACTCTACTTCTATCATTGTAGAGTCATCCCCAACGGGCCACTCTCAATGGGGATACTAAATTGGTGGAAGTCTCTGATCATCAATTAGCTATGGTTTTTCAAGGTGCTCCTCCCTCAGAGGATGTACCTATTTACAACTCCTTTTCTATGCTTGTTAATGATTTAAACCTTGACTCTACTTGTACTATTCCTGAGGAAGATCAACAACCCTCTAAAGCTAATCACTCTGACTCGGAGATTATGCTAAGTTCTGGCAAAAAGAAAGGCAAAAGAGTTACTCGAGTTATAGGTATAATTCCTAAAACTAAAACCCAGATTATATTGTTATGAACTCCTTTTTAATCTGGAATGTGAGAGGCATAGCCAATAAAGGTTCTATGCTTCACTTGAAAAAACTTGATTACTCTTTATAAACTGCCTTTTATTGCTCTTTTGGAACCCATTACCTCTTTTACTAAGGCGGCTAACATTGGAAAAAAAAACTGCTTATTAATCCACGTGCATATGACAATAAAGAGGGCTTATTAACATGCACTTTGTAGGATGTATATTTGGGAGTAAAGAGGCCTAATTCACGTGCACTTTGTAGGATGTGTAGCAGACTATGAAGAGGCAACAAGCTGGTTTTTAACTGCTCTCGATAAAGTACATTTTAAGAACTTTGAACATGTAAACTTTGCCAAAATATATCAAATATCTTCCTAATTTAACAAAACAATCACCTAGAGATAACAATAAAGTCCAAAAAGTACTGACAACAAAGTTTCTAACAACAATGTCCCCAGTAATACAACCATGTCCACAATACAAGTGGTACACCCAAGATCATATCAATATACATAAATTGGATATAGACTCCAGCTAGAAACTAAAGTCCCTCACAACAAAGTACCAAGTAATTGGTCCCCATTACAAACAAGTGAGCGTCTGGTTGGTCGAGATTATATACAACAGCAAACCAACAAAGTCCCTAACATACGATGTATAAAATCCCCATTAATTAGGCCTTCACTTTGATTGTATCAAGTACAACCAAATAAATATGCAAAGACCCCAATACACACGAAGTAGTGTTAGTGAACATCGCATGTCTGCTTCTTGCTTTCAAAGCTCGACTTGGTCATTGTGGAGTCTCAACTCCCTCTTCCCAATTTCATCCTCTCTCTTTTGAATCTCTTCCTCATTTCTTAACAATTCAGTTTCTCTCTTTACAAGTTCTCTCTTTGCATTCACTACTATCTGCCCATTTGAAATAGTTGTAGTATGTTAATCCCTAATTATACAAAAAAAAAAAAAAACAAGTAGGCTTGACGTCAAAACATTGAAAAAAATATTAATACGTCAAATCGAAGATTGTGTCTACCTCTGTATTATATTTTGGACACCCAAAGAAGGGTCACCCCAGATCTTTTTGAGTATTTGATGTTCTAAGTGGAGTTTTAAAACTGAAATGCACACTCGTTCCTCAAAGTAAAATTAACCACTGATGATGAGGAACCTAATGATGACATTCTAAGTCTGTCACCAGGAATTACAACGAGTGCATCTAACGACACTGAGTGAGTATGGTCAGGCAAAAATAATAATGTCATAAAATAAAAATAAAAATAAAAAAATCTATAGTTCTGGTATTTCACAGACTCGCCCTACAAGTATTTCTAGTTTAATGATCTAATCTTGATATTATCTAGAGTTCAAGTATTTCTAGTTCACAATACAACAATTCACAAAGTCACTAGAGAATTAAAAGGGCAGAGCAATCCGTTCAAGATCCACAGAGTCAGTTCAAGTATTTCAGAGTCACCATACAAAACCTTGCTCTGCTCAGCTGTTCCTCAAAAAGATAATTGCAGCCTGAATTACAATCATGCAGTGCCAAATGAACTTGAAACATGAGACTGCAACTCGTCTTTCCTCCCCTTTCCGTACTCTATTTAATACCACAAATTATTGGAATTAATGTGTGTTAGGATGCATAAAAGTTCTTCCCATTCTTTTACATAATGATCAAGCAATTAAGCCTAGTTTGTTTTCGCAGATAAGATGAAATGAGATGAGATGAGATGAGTTGAGATAAAAGTTGAAAGTTGAATAAAATATTATTAGAATATATTTTTTTAATATTATTTTTGTTTTGGTATTTAAAAATTTTGAATTTTTTATTTTATTTTGTATGGAAATTTAAGAAAGTTGTAATGATTAGATGGGATGAGTTGGGGGACTTTTGTATCCAAACCAGGCAGAGTGCTTAAATATCTTCCAATATTCAAAGAAGAGGAAGATTATTGTGATGAATTGGTGCTGCTTTCGTAGAAGAGATAAGTCAATTGATCTTTGTCTTGCACTATGAGGTGGCTATTGTTTTATTGGAATTCTATTGTTGGGTTGTTTGGGCAATGAAAAAGGCTGGGAGATTATAATTTTGGAGATTTTCTCCACTCCCAATACCCTCAAACGGTATCCAACTAGAGGGTTTTATCACTTTAACAAGGGTAATTGATGGAGGAGGCGGGGAGATAAGTTTGTAAAGGAGCTAAATTTGTTTTCTTTGCGATCCCTCTATGTTGGAACTTGGAAGAACTGCTTTCGTACCGGCTCTTATATGTTAATGCTTATGTTTGCATAAGTATGGGGATCCAAATCAGTGCTTTGAATTGCACATCCGTATGAATTCTTCATATAGAATAAGTGATTTTCTTTAGATTTTAAGTTCTGATATCAATGCTTCCATGTTTAACATGCATCAATAGATTATATCCTTTTCTTGGTTCACGTATATGGTCCTTTTTTCTGCTTAATATTGCTTTTTTTTTTTCCTTTTTTTTTTTTTTTGCTTGATATTGTAGACCAGAGATGGTTGTTGGGTGGTACCATTCACATCCTGGATTTGGATGTTGGCTCTCAGGAGTGGACATAAACACACAGCAACTTGGCTCTCAGGAGTGGACATAAAGTCACTCAACCTCCACACCCCAGGGTTTTCAACATCTCTTAGATCCATCAATACATCACTACCTCTCCTTTCATTGAAAGGGCCCGCCCCAAACCTCTGCCCCTTGGCTGAGCTTTCACTGCATTTGATTTAATTGGGAGTAGCATTTAGAATTTACTTTAATGTCGAGAGAGAATGAGAATGAGAATGAGAGGGAGAGAAAGGGAAGAGAAGGGATAAATAGCAATGGAAAAAGCAAAAGATAAGGTTGAGGTGAAAGAGCATCCTACGAGAGTGAATGTGTGGAGCATGTCTTTTTCACTCAAAATTGTGGAGTCTTATCGGCTTTTCATCAGTTCATTTTTTTTTTTTTTTTTTTTGAAACTTGTTTAGTTTAGGAAAAATAGGTTGTGACTACATTGATATTTAATGGTTATCTTTTAGATGAAATATTATTTTTGTTCATGAATAAGAAGATTTTATTAAACCAAGTAAAAGCCAAAAGTCTAAGTACACAGAAAGTATACAAATTCCGAACCTAGTTACAAGTCAGGAGCTAGAAAAAGAAACAAAAAACTCATGGACACTAGTTCCATTAAAGGTAATGGCCAAAGCCCCACTGATTGTTCAACAGTTTGTATTCTCTCGATGATTAGATTTTTTAAAAATTGCGTAGCACCTGTATTCTCAACAGTTTGTATTGATGTTTTTCTTTTCCTTTTTTTTCTTTGGTGGTGGCTTTTGTCTTTCATAATCCTGAGCAAAATGCCTATCGTATATTATTTATATACGATAATATTATTTCCAATTCTCGTATATGCATGATATCCCACGAATTAAGCAGAAACTGCAAACATCTTGATGGCGTATTTTCAGTGAAGATGTCAATTGAGAAAGAACAACATGCCTTTTACGGTTTACCTCAATTAGCAGCGATGCCACTGTCAATTCTCCCTGTTTTTTTTTCTCATGCTGCCGGCATTTATCCCTTCATTGTACTTTCATGTTTCATTGCTTTAGATTATTTTGATCCACATTTTTGTACATGTGCATACCTGTCCCCAAAAGCCGAAAGGGTGTCATACATATGCCATCGAGATCCATAATTTTGAACTTTGTGTTCGCATTTTTCTAGCGCAAGGTGGCCAAGGATGGTTCCGTTTGGATATAGAAATATTCTCAACCCATCTCATTTTATCTCATTATTATAATTTTTTAAAATTTTCATATAAAATATAATAAACAATTTAACTTTTTCAAGTCTCAAAACAATAATAATATTAAAAAATAATATTCTAATAATATTTTATTCAACTCATCTAAAACCATCTCATATCATCTCACTATCCAAACGAGTCCAAAAACTCTTTGAATTTAAAAAATATTCTTTGTCCAAATTTGAAGGGTTTAAATGAGAAAAAAATAGACATATTAACTGAATTTTACAATATTTATTGATGTTCATGAATGTTATGAAATTCGCTTCATATATCTTTAAATTCTACTTAAGAACAAAATTTTGTATACGAAGTTGAGAAAATCTTGATTAGAGTTAACCTCGAGAATGACAATACCTTTAAATAGTCATTAATCTAATGCACACCCTGACAACCGAAAGGAGACAAGTCCGGGAACAAGAGTGCCTTGACTCCAAACTATAAATAACATTTCCCTCCTATATTCCCTGTCAAGTTCAAGAACCTCAACACTCTCAACCCTTCCTCTTTACAAGTTAAAAGTTCCCAGCTAGTTTTAAAGGATATCATGGGTGTGATCACATATACAGATGAGTACATTTCCCCCATCACCCCAGCCAGATTGTTCAAAGCCCTGGTCCTTGATGCTCACAACCTGATCCCAAAACTCATGCCACAGGCTATTAAAAGCATTGAATTCATTCAAGGGGATGGAGGCGCTGGTAGCATCAGGCAGATCACTTTCGCCGAGGGTAACCAAGCTGGCATATGTTATTTTATCATTATAAGATTTCACATCTTTAACGAGAAGAATTATGTTATATACCGCATTCTCATCTCACTTTTGTCAGACTGTGCTGATGTAACACGATTGTTATATATGCAGGTAGTCAATTCGGCACACTTAAGAACAGAATTGATGAGGTGAATGAAGAGAACTACTCATACAAGTACACTGATCGAAGGTGATGCATTGGCTGAGAAGCTGGAATTCATTACTCATGAGGTCCAATTCGAGCCAACACCAGATGGGGGCAGTAAAAATAAGATGACAACAAATTACCATACCAAGGGTGACATTGTGATCAAGGAAGAGGACATCAAGGCTGGCAAAGAAAAAACAATGGGGATGTACAAAGTTGCAGAAGCCTATCTCCTCCAAAACCCTGATGCCTATGCTTAATCAGCACTGTTTTTTTCTTGAATATTATTGCTCTTTCAACCAGTATATTTCTACTTAATGGCGTGGCTTATGCTTTTGTCTGTCTGTCTGTAATAATCATGGATCCGCACTGTAATAATTCTCAGTCACCAGTGATTGTGGGTGTTAATTATTGTAATCATGCACTGTTTCTTCCAATAAAGCTATACTCTCTTGAGAAAGTTAAAGCCTGATTTGGATGAGAGCTAGACAACATAAACATGGTTCCTGTGGTTGTTTCATTTTGCATTGAATAGGTTTCGAATGAACTAATAATATTAATTAACTTCTTTTTTTTCATTCTCTCCGCAGAAATTGAAAATACGATATATCACTCGATAAATTAAGAGGCCAGGAACCATTTCATGTGCTGCTTGTACATTGTACTTGAATGAAATTTTATTTTCTGAAAAATGGGTTTTTTGCTTCTTCTTTTTTTTCAATTTTGGACTGATCAAATAAAGAGATTAATAAAATCTAAAAGAGATTCCCATATTAAAAAAGAAAGAAAAAACAAACAAACAACCCATTTATACAAGACCGTGTGATGTTTCCTATACAATTTATTACTCCCAATCCTAGAACATGAGAGAGAATATATATATATATATATATATATATATATATATCTTATTAGTGTTAATATATTTTTCTTCTAATTTGGTCCAAATTCCCCAACAGAAATATTTTGTTTTTCCTGCTGAAACCGGCCTACCTAATCTGAAACCATGGACACTCCGTGTCACAACTCGTGGCCCTGGATATTTTTGTTTCTTAAAAAGAACTGTTCCATCCCGTGTTGATATGGTTGACTTCACAAAGAGTTCAGATTCATGTTATAATTGAACACCACAATGGACTTTGAACATAGACCAATATTACAATATTAAATCAAGCTAAAGCCACCTACCCTTGCCCCAATTTCTGCATAGCTACAAAAATAAGGTCTTGCCCTTCCCCTCTCAATACCATTCCCTCACTGATCCCCTTCATTTCATCTCTTTTTTCATAGCATTGCCCTTGGTTCGCAGTTTCAGCAGTTATGGGTGTCATCAAAATCAGCCATTCTTTTGCAACTCAGGTTACTCCGGACAGGATGTTCAAGGCCTTGATCATGGACTCCCACAACATCTGCCCCAAGCTCATGTTCTCATCCATAAAGAGTATTGAATTTGTTGAAGGCCAAGGAGAGGCTGGGAGCATCAAACAGATCAATTTCACTGAAGGTAATTTAGCAATATCTGTATTTTGAAAACAAATATGTAGTGATATGTTAGTTGTAACATAATAAAATGGTCTGTTTGTTACAATATGCAGCAAGTCCTTTCAAATATGTGAGGCACAGGATTGATGCAATTGATGAGGAGAAGTTCACATGCAAGCACACTTTGATCGAAGGCGATGCATTAATGGACAAGCTTGAATATATCACCTATGAGGTGAAGTTTGAGGGATATGGCAGAGGAGGATGTATCTGTAAGTTGAGCAGTGAATACAAAGCAAAAGAAGGTGTAGAGATCAAAGAAGAGGATATTGAGCTTGGAAAGGACAGAGCCATAGGGATGTACGAAGTTGTGGAGGCCTACCTCTTGGCGCACCCTCGTGCCTATACTTAAAACAAGTTATATATGTAATGATTTTCGGCATCTGGTTTTAATGGATGGATTCTATCTGAGTGTATGTATGTGTGTCTTGCTTTCTTTCAAGAAATTTTCTCTTTTGTTCTAGATTGTGCAAAAGATAATTAATATGTGAATTACCATTGCCTTGCTGTTGGTGATTACAACTCGATCTGTTCTAGAGCGATTAAAAAAAATGGGTGTTCTAGCAGTCTCAACAACTTTATTAATCAACATGGGCTGCGAGCTCATTGACATTTGTTTCAGTGGCAGTCTGTATACTTGGACAAATGGAAGATCAGGCAAAGTCAACATGAAAGAGAGACTAGAAAGAGTCATTGCCACAATCCCATCTGACTCAATTTAATTCCTAAATTCTGCACCTCTTCAGACTCCCAAATACTGCTGGTGTTGTGATCTCTATCTTTCCCTGGCCAATTTATTTGAGGAATCTTCCTTTAAGGCGATGTCGACAGCTTGGAATCAACCTTTTGGTGGCAACTTTGCTCTAATACTGTGTAAAAAATTATGCAAGTAAGTATATTTGAGAGAAGCTTTACTACCACCATAAGAAAACAAGGATGGGATGTATGTTCCCCATAATCCAGGTCCAGCTAAACTCAAAGCCTAAACCTTGGGAAAATGATAAAGATATACCCCTTTTTACAATTATTTCACAACTTTATTTTAAAGTGAGGATATTTTTATAAAATAAGTAGTAAAATAATTATGCGATTATACAAAAATGCACCTCATTTAACAATAACTTCCGGTCTTCCACAGTCCAAATCCCTTTGTATGAAATCTATAATATAAAATGTTGCATATGCTCCTCTCCAGAAATAGCTTTTAGTCAATGAGTGCTTAAAAAAGCAACACATGTCCAGTAAATGGGGTGTAGAACAGATGGTTTAGTACTCCATTAATGTCGAGGGGGCATTTGGTAGGCAATATATTGGAGTCACCAACCTTTACGTGCCTGAAAAATCATCTGCATTGAACCTCGCACCATGTTCAAAATCAAGAAAGAATGGCTAAATTGAAGCCAGTAGGGATCAAGTAAAGCCCCGTTTGGTTGTTAAACTAATCTGAGTTCAACTCAGTTCTGCCTAATTTTAAACTAAGTTTAACATCCAAACACTCAACTCTCAAATTACTAAACTCATATCAACTCAAAACCTCTTTACACGTAGGACCCACAACCTTTTTCAATTCAACATTTCTTTACACATGGCACCCACAACCTTTTTCAACTTCTCATAAATACATCTAAACTCATCTTAACATCCAAACACATTTAAACTCATCTAAGGTAGACCCCACAAAACTCACTCTACCATCTCAACTCACTATTATTCATAAAGAACTCAACTCAACTCAACTCAGCTCAATATCTAAACACAGCCTGTAACTATATGAAGGAATCTCCAAGTTTAAGCAGAAGTACTACCTCTCTAACAAGCAGCAATACTAGGCATAATTTAAAGCGGATTCACCAAGTTGCTATCAAGCAAAAAGTAAGCAATGGATCTCAAATAGCTACTTGAAACTTACAAATACAAAAAAACTGAGCAGTTCTTCACGGATTATGCAGCAAATTCGACTGTTCGACAAGTTCGAAGTCAAAACTGCCAATTCATGGTACCACTTAAAGGTACAGCAACTTATTTAGCATAAAAACAGAATCAGTTGGCTCAAATGAATTATCAAAGAAAAACAAGCATTAGTACCAATGCACTAATAAAACTAACAGCAAAATATTTAATTTCCTGAGTCAATTTCAGTAGGGGAATCTTATTTTCAATCTCTATCAACCTTTACAACAAAAATGGCAGAAGGTTTGTGCCTTCCAACTCCAAAAATATCATTAAAAAGATAAACTACATCTCTATAATCGCATTGAAAATTTGATAGCGGTTTCTTGTAACAAAAGAATTCCTTGATATCCTTCAGCCTATAAAGCTGCTTTTGATTGTTTGACCCAAAAAGCATGCATGCAAGGTTTTTTGTCATCTGCTCAACTTAAACTATTTTGCATGGTCGGTTTTGGATATCCTAATCTGTCTCTTTGACGTCCCCTGATTATAGATGGCCATCCATCATAAAGTAAATTCCCTTCGAAACCCCTTTCTTGAACCCACTCCTCTATGCTTTCTTTATGAGTTGACGATGACTCCTGGAAGATAATCAAGCTATCAATGCCCTTCTTTCTTCTATAAAGAGATTCCTTGCATGTCCCACACCTTTTGCTTTCAAAGTATTCCAACCCCGTGTACAAATAAATGCCACCTATTGGATTCTTCATTCTCACTTCATCATCTCCGATACGCCATACATACCAAGCACGCATCTCTTTGCTCCTCTATCTTCCTTATTGCCTCATGATTCCCGAGTTAGAGGTAAGCCTCCAAAACCACATCACCTATATCATTTTTATGCAGAATATTTAATTTCCATAATGTACATTGCAAGGCATTTTCCAACTGATTAGTCTTTTTCAAATGCAGAAACCTCGAGTCACTGAGATACAGGTCCGAATGGACTGCAATGGGTGTGTACAAAAGATAAAGAAAGCACTACATGGCATTAACGGTAAGCAACTGATATCAAGAACGCTCCTCAATTATTGTCTTCAGAATTTTCCTTCATGGTAAACAGAGAATCATCTACAAAATTAGGTGTGCCTGCTAATTCTTGAGTTGGTTTTGATTTTCCACAGGTATATATGATTTCTACATCGACTTCTCTCAACAGAAATTAACAATAATAGGGTGGGCAGATCCAGAAAAAATTGTCAAAGCCCTTAAGAAGACAAGGAAAATTGTTACCATTTGTTCACACATGGTACCAACAGAGCCCCCCTGCTCCACCAACAGAACAAGCACCTCAGGAAGGTGGTGGACCAGCCCCTGATGCACCGAACCCTCCCCCACCAGAAGCACCGCCAGCTGAAGCAGCCCCACCACCAGATCCACCAAAAGACCCCCCAGCACCGCCTGAGAATCCTCCAGCAGATACTGCACCACCACCTGCGGCTCCAGACAATAACGCAAGCCAACCAACAGACAAACCCACTGGACCAAAAGACGGAGGAGAGGTCCATGTAATATACCGCCATCCACCTGACTACGGCTACAGATACAGTTACAGTCATGGTTATAGTGGAGATCAGCATAAGTACCATAAAGGCCAAGGATTGCCACAAGAGCCACCTCGACCCATGTATGTTACACACAGCTACAACACATACAGGCCATCACCTTATGTCACTGAATATGAGTATGTCCGGTCACCGCCACAACGCATACATTACAGTAGGATGGACCACTACAGTGATGACAACAATAACAACAGTAGCAATGGAAATATCATATCAATATTTAGTGAAGAAAATCCAAATGCTTGTAGGATAATGTAGAAAAAAATAAAGGCCTGTCAGGGAGCTCCTTCCCATGCCTCCCAAAGAGACTTGGAAGAAAGTTAATGGGGGTTTATCAGCAAAAGAATAGAATGTAATGGAACAGTAATATTTTCTCATAAGCATGTGAGAAGATTTACAAAAGAATTGGATTCCAGGCTTGTGTGTGCTAGAAGCTTTCCTTATTTTTATTTTTATTTTTTTTTTCTGGGTTGACTTCTGAGGTCCAGCAGGTACTACATAGTATAAGACGTGTAATTAAATTAACATACATTGAGTCATTATGAAATAAATAAACTTTTAAAAGAGTCTCAATATTAGCATCTCAGTCTCTAAAATCTGGTTAAGCATCTTATGTTTGAATCCTGGTTAGTCTTCTCTCCCCTTACTATCCCTATGTTTGTATTTTTCCTTTTTCTTTTTTGGGTAAGTTCAGCTCCATATAAGGAAAATACCCAAGTACAATACCAATTGGGCCTACCTTGGTGTGATGCATACATGCGCCATAAAATGGCAAAAGAAAATGCCTAAGAACAACCCTAAACCCACAGGACCCGGCTTTGCACCACTTGCATGGCCTTCATGCAAGTTAACAGCACAACCAAGAAAAAGCAGAAAATTCTCAACCTTGTAGCCTAATGCACAACCCAACAACCAGAATGCAGAAGCCAACCATGGCAAAATAAAGTGCACATAACAGAGAGGAAAATCAACAAGCACAATGCAAAGGGATGGAAGGCAACCTGCCAGGCTGCAGCAAGGGATAGAAACTGCATGTCCAAAGTACGATCAAAAGTGCATATAGCTCAAACTGCATGTCCAGCCTGCACAAGTGCAACTGCAATTAGCCCACACAATTTTCACAGTTACACGAAAATAATCCACAAAAAAACATGTTAACTGGCTGCAAAGGATGAGGTACTGGCATGAAGAAAGTTGCCATCATGAAGGCCCCAGCTATATGCCAGCTTCCAACTGGATTGGGAGCCATGAAATCTAGTCATCAATTTTATCCTTTCTCTAACAAAGTAGAGAATACCAAAGTATACATGAAGCTGTTTTCTAAATTTAACCCCTTAGAGTCTAGTATTTAGAGTTTGAGTGGAGAGAGAGAGAGAGAGAGAGACCAAGAGCCCATTTCATGGTGTGTCAAAGTAACTCTAATTCAAGTAAACAAATGCCCATTCCAGCATTGGATCAACACTTAGTGCAGATTAACCCAAGTCTAATATTTGGTCTTTAACTCTTTATTAAGTGCCCATACTGCAATCATAATCTAATCGGCATCCTATGTATGCATGATACACTTTCAAAAATGGAAGAAGCAGAATAAAGGATCAAAACAGGCAAGCTCATGTTTTTAACAAAATTGCTTGGCCTTTCAGGAATGATACCAAATATATGGTTACAAAACTGTGCCCCGGTAAAAATTACAGGCAAAAATTAATAAAGAACAAAAAGAATAACACTTGACTGGAAACTCTAAACAGAACCCAAATCCCCTCCCCATGAGCAAGGAGGAAAACTAGACCGACAAAATTGTAGGCAATAAGGACAGGGAGAGACAGCCTGGCCATTGAAAGGTTGAAGCCGCGGTTAATAAAGGCACCTTCAGTATACCACGTGCAAATTGATGTATATCCTGCAACATGTTATGCCTCTGTCTTGATTCCTCGCTAAACTGCTAGAAATGCACAACCCATACGACATAATAAAATAGTTTCTCATCCACAAATTTGAGCAGCTCTACCAACACAAGGGTGTATTGAAGAAACCTTAATGTCAAAGCTCCAAGTACCTCATCAAGCCTTAACCAAAAAAATGTCAACCAATCATGTTTGCCTACTAAATTTATGAACTTCTAGAACAAGTAATATGTAAAGCAAAAGAATATCGTTCTTATAAAAGTATTTACCTCTTATGATACAATGCACCTAGCTATTTTCATCGCTGCTTATTCAGATTCCTCATCTTCTTCTCCAAAAAGAAATTTCGTTCACTTTCATTGATTTGGCTATCATACGCCAAAATGTGAGTTTCGTTCTGTGAATCCCTGTCGGTCTGTTAAAAGAGCATTAAGAGTTCATTTAAGCACCAACAAATTCATTAGATAATACTGCATTGAAGAAAGGATGTAAAGTTCAAAACTGTGTTATCACAAGTTGCAAAAGACCAGATATTGCAAAAAACTGTGTTTGGATGGCAACCCTTCTGGATTTGGTAATCTGGATGAAGAACACATGATTTAAGCATGTCACAGATGGTGGAATATTAAGGCAATAGAAAACCCAAACCCATTTCCATGCCTATGTTTTTTTGTTGGAGTATTTTACCGATGTTGAAAAAACGAATCCTCCTTTTCAACACACAGCTAACCGTCTTCTGATTAAGGTCAGGTTTAGTAATCAATTTCAAACACAAAATTTTCATCTCATCTCATCTCATCTCTTATTCTTCTAATTTTTTAAAATTTTTATATAAAATATAATAAACAATTCAACTTTTTCAAATTTCAATTTAATTTTTTCAAATCTTAAAATAATAATAATATTAAAATATAATATTTTAAACTCTAAAATTAAAAATTTTCATCTCTCCAAACCTAACTAATCATCTGGGCCGAAACAAACTTAAATCGGTAACCACACGACAAAACTCGAGTTCATCCAATACGGGTTAAAATGAGTTGATATAAAAATTAAAATTTAAATAAAATATTATTTTTTAATATGATTATTTTAAAATTTAAAAAAATTAAATTATTTATTATATTTTATATAAAAAATTAGGAAAGTTACAATAATTAAAAGAGATAAAATGAGTGAAAAGATTTTTTATATCCAAACTGTCAAGATATGAAGATGCATTTTTAGACGACTTGCAAGTAGAATTTTTCTCTTTTTTTAAAAAAATAAAAAATAAAAAAATAAAAATAAAAGGAAAAGAAAAAGAGCAGTTATTGACATTTTCCCCACTTTTTGAAAAGGCGAAACGTCTCCTTGACATAAAAGTCGCCGTTACAAGTTCCTTTAAAACGCCTAGATTTTTGTAAAGCTTTTTCAGGACTTGGGTTCCATTTTCCAGTCCGAGTTTAAGCAGGCTTTCACAACTGGGAAGTGGGAACAATATAACATTGGACATTCTATCGAGGGGGTGGGGGGAAGACAATGGCCAATAAAACAAAATAATATTAACGGAATACAGAAGGAAAAAGTGATAAAAACTCGTACATTCTATCTTCTTTTCTTAACCATGATAACCCAAACCCCTTTATTCCGATCGCATGGATCCTCTTGAATTTTCCTTTCAGATTTTCCATCTCACTTGACATGTCACTCCACATTAAAATAAACAATGAAATTAGACTGCACTACTAACAGCATCGGATTACCTCTGCACCGCCACTATCAAAAATTTCCTTACACATGAATGAAGAAATGAAGCTGTACAAATAAGATGCACATCGCATCATGCATGAATGCAACTATGGGGATGAAGAAACAAATAGTGTAGACATGTGTCTTATTGGAAAGAATGTGGCCTAACTTGAAATGGTAAATGGTAGACGAACTTTCAGTTTTTTCCTCATGGTAAGGTAGGGCCGAAAAATATGATTGTAGTAGTATGGAGGGATGGTATCATAAGAAAGCAGCTTTTCCATTTGCATGCAGGAGGGAAAGGCAACCTGAGGAAGAAGTTGGATTTGAGCTCTTAAGGTCAGGGCAAGCTTCGGGGAGCACGGACTCCGAAAACCCACAAACATTGGAACATACCCAAGAAGTAGAAGATCCAGAACTAATCGATAAGGAGACATTGAATAGACAGATGGAAGTAAAAGGAGATTCTTCTATCCCTGTAAAGCTTCCAGCAATTGTGATATTTGTTCCAATCACATCCTTCAAGGTCATCTGATCTAAAACAGGGAGAGCATTAGGATCATAGTTGTTGTCTGGATGGGATCCGCACTGACCAGTGGCAGCAAATCCCAGGTAGATGTTTTCCATTTCAACATCTGATATAATTATTCTCTTGATGTAACCACCTCTACCCTTGGTGGTTCTAAACTCAATGCCGCTAAACGAGTTGTACAGGTGGACCTGCTCAACATGCACATCAGAAATGCCACCAGACATCTCACTACCAAAAGCAAGGGAAGAGCCTGAATATGATTTTAGGTGGACCTTTCTGATGTGAACATTAGTGGTGGGTCTCCCATAAGCAATGCCATACTCATCCCAACCACTCTTGAGGGCAATGGCATCATAGCCCATGTCGATGATGCAATCCTCTATGCACACATTATCAGAAGAATCTGAAAGCACAACAGAATATAAATGTGTGTGAGCAAATATCTTCTCATGTATTCATTCATTTTGAAACAAAAAAGAGGAACCCCAAATGCATGCTAGCGAGAGAGAAAGGGGGATTTTAAATCAACTAAAGGAGCAAACAGATAGTGACTGACATGTAATTTCAGAATATGGACTGTGAGACCTTAATCAAACCTTAACATCACAACAAATTTACAATGCTTCTTCAAATGGTTAGATGCTATCATCCCAAACAGAGCTCGTAGTTACAAGATACGGTTCAAATAGAGAGGAAACATATGCAAATGTTTCTATCTACTATTTTTTCTCAGTTCTCACCTAAGAATCGGGACAAGATAACATCACAACCGCTCTGGGTTTCCTGGCGCAACTAAATTGTATAAAATTCTGTAATTAATAGCTTTCTATAATTAACACTGTAGAAAAGGCCAGGTACCTGGCCCCGATATAGACTTATGAAGAAAAGGCAGTTGATGTGAGAGTAAGCAGTATTTACACCTGATACCATTTCTCACAAGAAACCAAAAGTGGTGAGTCAAATATCATTACTGACCTGGGACTACACCAAGAGTGTAGGGGGAACCAGGAGGAGAAGAGATGGAGACATTTAGAACATGCACATTACTGCATTGAATCCAACAAATATAAACTCAAATCCCTCAAATTGTTAGGAAATAAACTTATATTTTAGAGAAAGGACGTGAACGAGTAGCTAGGGCTTTTATAAAACCTGCAATAGACTGGATGGATGTTATATGCAGGGGCATTCAAGAAAGTAAGATTTGAAACTACAACATATTCAGACGATATAAACTCCACTAGATGAGGACGGCTGTAATTCAAAGAATGACCACTGTACCAATCCCACCAAACCGAGCCCTGCCCATTAATGGTTCCGTTATCACCTAATGCAGCAAACATAGGATGTCTAAATGAGGCACAGCTTACATAGAAAACATATTCAAAATGGCAAAAAGAAACTTAAAGTTAGATGTACCTGTAATCACCACATCGTGTAACATGTATCCATTTATCAAGCTTCGATATCTTCCTCCAGGAAGATCCATCCCTCTTCCATATGATGGTAATGGCTCAACAACTTCCCAATGAGATGGATCCTTAGGAAAAGAAATTACTAATATTGTTAGAAGTATTTCTTGCACAATATCTTCAAACTGGTGCAGAAACCAATAAGACAGAAATGATAAACATGTGGTGCAAAAGGGACGGGCAGAAAATTACCTGAGATCCAAGAATGACAGCACCTTTTTCCAAGAAGAGCGTAAGGTGGCTGGTAAGATTGAAGCTTCCTGTAAGCCATCTTCCCGGTGGCACATAAAGCTGAGCACCACCCTTATCAGCAAAGGACTTGAGATAGAAAATGGCATTCCGGAAGGCTAGGGTATTCAATGTTTTACCATCTCCCACAGCACCAAACTCCAAGATGGACACGCTATGTGGTCTCGGCTCCAACGTCAGCTTGTAATCACACTGTCCATCACTCTCTTCTCCCTTTGTTTTGACAGCATTGCTAAATGCCAGCAGCAAGAGCAATGCCACCTGCAAGGCAGAAAAAATAAATTGGGAAGCAACCGATTCTCAGAAGAATTTCTACAAGCAAGAGTTTTTAATTTCTAACACGCAATTCGAAACGGAAATGAGAAGATAAGATGCACAAGCATAAACAAAAATGAAGAATTTGATCAAATGGATACCATTGGAGGATTTCAAACAACGTACAAATCAGTTACATGAAAGAGAATCGACCAATGCTTTGATTATTTATCAAAATAAATGAGAAAGAATCAATACAAATTCCAGAGTCAATTAATCAATTCTCATGAAACCCACAGAAATACATTACACAAGTAGAATATGCTGCCCATTGAATTGTCACTACGACATACGAATGTAATCTGCATTTCTCAACCGAAAAGACAGAAATTAACCAACTCTGAACTATTTAATAATTTGAGAAGTTCGTAAACGAGTAAACTGGAAAAAATCTGCATTCATTAGAAGTTTTGCAAGATCGGACAAACTTCGATTATATCAAAGATCATCCATTAAGAAGCAATCTTAGAAAAAAAATCAAAGAGATTTGAGATTGTACACATAGAAAGACTGATAGATTTAACTTAAATCGAACACCTCCTTCAGAACTATTGACGAAAGCAAGAAGAATTTGCAACAGTCAACACAGATATAGAAAAACTAGAAAAAAAAAATATGTGGGCAATTAATCAAACCAAAACAAAACAAACGAGTTCTGAAATACCAGGTTTAGCAAAAAAGGAAAAAATAAGAAGGGAAAAATACAATAAACCCAGAAAAAGAAACGTACTTACTAGCATCTTCATTGGACAAAAGCCTTGGGAGCAGTCACTGACCAAAGCGACAAAGAACAGAAAGGGAAGCCCAAACACCGGAAAAGAACAAAACAGCAGAAGAGGGATGGAGAAAAAAAGGAGAAGGGTAAGGAGGAGACGAAGAGGAGGAAGCACCCACAAAAACAGGGGAGCTCTCTGCAAGTATAGTTTGTATAGGTGCTTATTATCAGCATTGATTATGTAAATGACACTAAAAACCAATGCTTATAAATGGCAGGGAAAACAACAGTGGCATTGTTTTTTAAGGGAAAAAAATGACAGCTTTCCATGCACAGAAGCGGAAATCAAGCTCAGCAAAGTGCAAAGAGAATATAATATTAATTAGCCACTAAATTGGTAAGTATTTCTCCCTTCCAATATGATTAATAACGTCTCTCGCCGACAGAATTGTTTGAAACGGCCCCATATTAGAGAGAGAGAGAGAGAGAGAGAGAGAGAGAGAGAAAGCCAACAGAGCCAAGGAATTGTCAGCGAGGGAATAGTGGTTTTGCTTGCTTACATTTTGTTATGAATTGATGAGTGTAAGGACAAAGAAGAAAATGAGAGAACAATCCCATTAATTCGACTAAATTAAATCATTTAATAGAAATAGTATTAAATATTTATATAAATTTATACTATGTTGACACGTGGAGTGATGTCAAGGGTGGTACGGGGAGAATGCGTGAAACTAGGGGTGATGGGAGAAAAGGGCGGAATAAAAATAAGTGGAGGATGCATAGGGCATTGAGACCGCATGTGGATTGACAGAGCAGAGAGAGAGAGAGAGGAGGGTGTGGGCCACCTCAATCATGTCGTAAGTCTGCCAGCCTGGCATCAATCACTTTGTCTTTTGACAGAACATAACACACGACAACACACCTGATCAGGATCTCTCCTGGGTCCCTAGTGATGGTCCGAATTCTGCCACGTAATCTATCCTTCAGCTAATTTTTTTTTTAAAAGACAAACGGATCCTATGGCAACAATTCATTTGGCCTAAGTTTCTACATTTTCTTTAGTCATTTTCATTAAAAGAAGTAGAAAAATGGGATCTTTTATAAATTCAGTTATACATGAGTGCCAAGGGGAATGCCAAGTATCGGCATACCACATAGATTTAGAAACAGCAAAAATAAGATTGGATTCCAAAAATGATATGATCAATCTTGTTTATTTTTATAGATGAGATGAGATGAATTGAAATAAAAGTTAAAAATTAAATAAAATAATGTTAGAATATATTTTTTTAACATTATTTTTATTTTAGAATTTGAAAATTTTGAATTGTTTATTTTATTTTATATAAGAATTTGAAAAAATTATAATGATTAAATAAGATGAAATGAAATAAATATAGTTATAAAAACAAACAAGGCCTCTTCATCAAACATCATCATAATTTCTAAATATGGTTTTATAATTATTCAGATGAAAAAATAAATATTAATATCATGGTGAGAGACTTATATCGGCTCGTTTTAGGCCTAGTTTGAGTATTAAGGTAGTCTCATATATTATTTTATCTGAGAATACTTCACTATTATTTATTATTTTATTATTATTTTTTACTTACTTTTTATTACTATTTAATATTTTATCATTACTTTTTTATTATTATTTACAAGATATCTTAAAATACCTTACTACCCAAACGCAACCTAATGAAAGAGTCTGGCAACTTGGTGTGGTTGTCACTTGAATTATCGAGGAGTCTCAATAGTGTCTTAGTCCATCCTATTGAAAAGTTCTTTTCTTACTGTACATATTTCTCTTTTTATTGTTAGATATTCAAGAACAATATCTTGACTAATTTGGAAGTGTACAAGTTTTTAATAAAGAGTTTTTCACAAACATACCTCAGATAATTCAAAAGAAAAATCTTCAAATCCTATAATCTCTAAAGATTATTTGCAACGAAAGAAATTTGAACGAGTTAAGGAGCATACCTCAAATTTCAAGATATTTACCACTTAAGCTAACTCAGACAGGTTTGGGAGGTGAGATGAGAATTCTTGATCTTATATCAAAGTTTAAAATATTATGTTTTAATATTATTATTGTTTTAGAATTTAAAAAAGTTGAATTGAGATTTGAAAAAGTTGAATTGTTTATTATATTTTATATGAAAATTTAAAAAATATGTAATAATAAGTTGAGATAAGATATCTCATCTTACCCCCAACCTACCAATAGAAAGAACCATCCTACAGCTTGGGACTTCAAACCCCGTAATTTCTGAAAATCACAAGAGAAAAAAACAAACAATAATGTTTGCATGAGAAAAAAAATATGATTTTCATAACTTTGCTCCCAGCTTCAAGACAGAATGGATAGCAATCTTCGAACAGAGCAAGAAAATTAAGGCTAGGGTCGGAGCTTTTATGATGGAAACTGCAGAGACTGACAATAAAGAAGTAGGATGGCGAATTACGAGACAAAGAAACAAGAAAAAAAAAAAGAAGGAAAAAAATAGGACTAGAAGTTGGACATGAAGCCCTTTTACCGAAGAAATAATGTTGTTGGGTGAATGTACGCACAACAAGCTAGCTTTTATGTCGCTACCACAAGTCGTTGATTGCAGATATATCCTACTTTTGACATTAGAGTGAACATCGATGTCGGGCAGTGTGAACTGTGAACGGCTAAATGCAGCTAAGCAAACACAAAAATCCCACCTTCCCAATGATCTTTTTAAGCGTTGGAATGCAACGAAAAAGTCTTGGAGACACTGCCTAATTTTGGACATCTTGGCTCATCATGTTTGATAATTTTGTTGTGCTTGTGGGGCTTGTATGGCTCAATCTTTTGCTCTTGTATTTCTGTTGGGTCCGTATCCCAACTCCATGCAAGTCTTTTTCTGTCGATGAAACTTGGGTTTTACTTATAACCCAAGTACTGTCTAGACTTGAAATCGATCCAAGGTTTGATTTGGTTTAAAATCAAATGTAGGAAGTCTGTCCAAGTTCCTGTTTATCATAATTTCTAGTGACTGCTACATTCAGACCAGCCTAAGTTCTTGACCAAAATCGATATTCAAACCCAAAACATCCAACTAATAACCAAACGTCTTCTAGTGAAGTAACACGTCAACATCCCAAACACGTGGCTGGCACTTGTTTTCTTCAATAATCACAAGAAAAGGAGCTGGAAAAAAAAAAAAAAAAAAAACAGTGATTGAGATTGGTTATAAGGTACTGGGTTTTGCCAACTCGTACAGACAGCTCATTGTTGCACCAGTCCTGCCTGAAACTGAGAACACCTCCAAAATTCCCATACCATATTTGTTTGGGACAATGCAATTTGCATCTGCATTAACATGTTAAAGTCACTTTTGTAGGATTCCTCCAAGTAATTTTCTTATCTTCAATTGATTGTACTACATATAATTGTCCTTTCAACTCTTTTTGTTTTTTTTTTAATGCTTTCAACTCCTTTTCTTTGGGCTCAAAAGAACTATCATTACTACAGCACTAATATATATTGGTCTTCCCAAATATAACCATTCCATGCATGAAATACATTAGGGAGCTTTCACCATGACTTGATTGTGATGTGCATACTAGACATAAGATAAGAATAAGCAGAGAATAGGCAAAACTTCTAAACCAAACTAGTTCCTGTTGTCTATAAGACACCCTTACAATCAAAACCTCTTTAAGAGTAATGCTACTCATCATCCCAACTTCCATCATCCTCCCATCATCTTATAATGTGGCATTAGATGATTAGAGATTATGTATTATATTTCACCTGTGAACCTATCATCTAATGCCACATTATAGGATAATAGGAGGATGATAGAAGTTAAGATGATGAATAAATTTTTTCAAACAAGAAATATAGACTTCTTACTCCTTTTCTTTCTTTTCCCCAACTATTTTATTTTCGTAATTAATCATAGATCAACAAAGCAACTGAATAACGCATATGAAGTTATGATATGAACTAAGGAAAACCACTCGAACGTAATTCCAGACCTGGACAGAACTTGACGAGAGTATTTCTTTACCTGAAGAAGAAAAATAAAACAAGCAGTCATGGCAGGTTTTCCATTTCTTCATTCCCTACAAAATCAAGTTTCCCATAAATTCTGTTGTCACCCATGAATTAAATTCAGGCACACTCCAAGGCGAACAACATTGCAGCTTGCGTCACCCGCAAATCAAATCAGCCATTGTACACAAAGACAATAAGTATCACTTCCACAAAGGGGGTAAATATACATCTGCAATTCCAAATTTTGAGTATTCAATATGCACAAATGCGCACAACCAACAAAAGCAAACTAAATAAGTGAATAGGCAGAAAAGTGATTTAACATTGTAAGAAATAATTAAATATCTATTCTGTCAGACCAAATCCATATAATGTACACAAATTTATGTCCCCTTAACCCATTTTCCTATGCTCACTCATTTGGTGAGGCATATGTGAAATGCCAACCAACTAATGTTATATATTATACATGAATAACAAATAAATGAGGACTTTGGAATGCACATGTTTTTTCATCTTTGGAGCTGCTCGGAAGCAGTAACATTAGTAGTGGAAGATGAAGCTGTCCTGCCATTCTGCATACCATTATCAACAGGCACTGCCACTACCCACTTCCCCTCGGAATCTGAGGGCTCAATAACTTTAACACATCCATCGGTAAGTCCAACAGCAAATTGATTTGGATCCTGGGGATGTGCAGCAAGGACTAGGGGGTATAGAGTTTGGCTGTCACAGAGTGATACATAAATGAAATTAAACACAAATATCACAAAATAAAATGAAATGTTGTTAGTCCAGCAAAACAACTGTAGGAAAATGCTATTAATCATCACTAAACGGTGCCCTATTTTTCTCTTAAACACGCATTTTGCATGAGTAGAAATATGTAGATGCACAAAACATAGGTCCTACCATAGCACCAAATAAATAATACTGCATTGGCAGTTCGGTAGTGCAGTAGAAAGGCATACCTGTTTGACGATGCATGTGAGAGGTATGCGGATGCAGCAATTCGACATCTCAATTTCAGGTTATTGGCATCAAAAACTCCAACATTACCGTCAGTGAAAGTAGCATAAACTAGTTGGCTATTGCAGGAATATGATGCACACGATATAGGTGCAGATAATACATCTTGTGGCACCCACTGCAGTTTAAGAACATGTCAAATAGTTGTTTCCCACTAACCAATGAACATAGATTGCTTCTAAGCAAAAGAGTTTACCTGCTGAATCCATTCCATCTTCAAAGCATCATACACTGCTAGCTGGGTCTCATGGCATACCAACACGTGGATTTGATCAGAGTGGAACTGCACTCGAGTGTCACCAACAGGCACCTTTCCAGCAGGCAGTTCAATTGTAATTGATTTCCTCTTCTCCCAGGATTCGGTGTTCCAGAAGCAAAGCTATAAAAAGGAATTCATTGAATAGATAACAATTGATGAATTCCATGAAGAGTAACACTACAACAAGTACAAGAGGATATAAAAAATATCAAACCATCAAAATCTTACGTCTCAGAGAGTGCATCAATATTCAGGCCAGTCTAAAGCCTGGTTTGGTTTCACAAACCTTTCAAACCATCTCATCTCAACATCCAAACACCATTCAAACACAAATATTTTTCAAATTCAAATTTTCCACTTTTTCATCTGATCATTACCTAATTATTACAACTTTCTCAAACTTCCAAACAAAACACAAAAAACAGTTCAAATTTTTTAAATCTCAAAACAAAAAATAATATTAAAAAAATGTATTCTAACCCTCTTTTAACTTTATAATTTTTTTGTTCAACTTTTTCTCTCGTTTCCCAAAGCCCCATAAAAATCTGAACTCAAACCATTTCACTACTATTCACAAATTATCTCACTACTATTTACAGATTTCTCATCTCATCTGTGTAACTAGACAAGGCCTAAGGACATATCCATGTACAATTTTTTTTAGAAATTATTCTTTTTGAAAAACAACATGTGTCCCAGCACAAACAGAACTTTATTGATCTAAAAGCTCAGTCCGTTCATTTTGAAGCAGATTAGACAACCAACCCAACTTACATGGAACAAAATCATAAACAAGCAGGAAAAAAAAAAAAGGCAAAGAAGAAGAATCATTGGTGCAAAATACCTGAGCATCAGCCCCTGATGAAACCAGGACATTCAGGTTGGTTGAAAAAGCTAAACCAGTGATGTGCTTCTGGTGACCTTTCAGTTTTGTTTTGACCTAACAGCAAAGCAGTTAACATCTCGTGACAATCAACAGAATTCAAATCCACAACATCAGACATAAGAAAATGCTTATACTAATTACCTCATCCACCCTAACATTGTAAATGTGAATGGTTGAGTCCTCCATTCCAATTGCTATGATGTTATTATCGTGAGGATGAAAAGCAAGAAAGGTTGAGGCCGGTGGAGGTGGCATAAAAGTAGTCATCACCTGCAAAAAAAGTGATTTTGACCCAAATAAATACTTTGTTGGTGGTAACAAAATTAATGAAAACATATAAAGCTCACAAAAAAAGCTTATGGTGATTCTAAAATCCAATCCAATACACACATTTGCTCCTAATTTACATTAATTTTTTCTTATCAGTAATTTACCTTAAACGTCATCATATTAAACAGTGAAACTTTCCCCCCACAGGCAGACATTACATATGAATCATTCTTTGAGAGTGCCACACATGGAACTGCATCTTCAGAATTCTCTGGAACATCATTAGTCATAACAAGACCGCTGCTTGGCAGCCAATGTTGTGGAACAACCCTGGCAGTGGCCTACAAACCCAACAAGGAATCAGAAATATTTCATGGTAATTTAAACAAGTATTCTACTCAAATTATGCTGAAACATATGGCACTTACATATATATACAGATATATATGTATGTATGTATGTATGCCTTACACAGCATAACAGGAACTTAAGCAATCGTGCATCATGTATATGCATAGAAGTTCTGATACTTAGAGGTAAAAAGCCATCACCTTTCCACTTGGGTTTTGTTCACAACGGCTCCATTTCCAAAGCCTCTGGACTCCAGTTGAACCAAGTGCCAGGATTCCAATACCAGAATTCGTGTAAAGAAGTCGAGCAACCTTAAAGCAAACAAGACTATTTTTAGATAATAAACTTGGTGGCATGAGATCAATATTATACTCTCAAAAAATTAAAATCTGTATAGAAATAGGAAATTACAGCATAACCTTTTTAGCAGGATCTATGCTATCTGGCAAAGCAATGGCTCGACACTGAACAGGTTCAACAATTTCGACCAGTTCCCAAGGCTTGGATTTATCAGATACATCATCTAAACTTCTTTGCCTTTCCATGCTTCTACTGATAGGATCTACTCCATTCTACGGAAAAAAAAAAAAAAAAAAACAATCATTATTAAAGGCAATGGAAAAAAATTATTGAATACCTTGAGAAGACAACTAAACTATAGCATTCAACTACAGGTATCAAATCTATTTGCTAGAAGGCAAGTCTTTGGACCAAATGGCATCTCCTACCCATGAACAATGAGTGGAGGTGAGGTCACAGGTCAAGTTCAATTCCCAATTTTAACTATATAAATATAAAAGAAAGAAGATGAAGAAGGTGGTCTAATTAACTATTTCCAGTTTGTTCCAGCCTATCAATAACCATTAACTAATTGTCACTATATTATAATTAAGCTTTCCAAAGAGAACCCCAGTATTAGACTTATGCCATTAAGATGCCATACAAGGATCGGAGTAGGCCTAGCAGGAGAGCTTCTGTCCACACGTTCCACCTTAGCTACAACTGGGTTGATATTTCCAACCATAGAAGAACCAGATACCTGATCCATGAACATTCAACAAACCAAATTCTGAGCACAAATACATCATGCAAAAGAGAAGGGTGAGTGTGTTGGCATGTGGGTGGAAGATAACAACCTTCATCTCAATAGGTGCCCTGGATGCTTCATAAGAACGACTTTCAATTGTTCTCAAGGTTCTGAGACCATCAGCATTTGCAAGAATCTTGAACCCATTGTGTGCCGTTGTAACAACAAGAAGAGTTCCCTCCTTATTGAATCTCAAGCGAGGAAGAGCCTGTAGTTGTCCCAATAATGATAATAAAGAATGAACATAAAAAAACTAAGGGTCTGTTTGGACACAGACAATTTTCAAAATTTCTCATAATTTCATTCTCAAACACAAAACACTTTTCAATTTCAAATTTTCAACTTTTCAACTTTTTCATCTAATTATTACCTAATCATTATTCAAACACAAAAAACAATATAAATTTTGCAAACTTCAAAACAAAACACAAAAATCAATATAACTTCTACAAATTTCAAAACAAAAATTATATTCAAAAATTATATTCAAAAAATTTTTTAACTTTATAATATTTTTATTTAACTTTTTCTCTCCTTTCCCAAAATCCAATAAAACATCTTCACTCAAACTATTTCACTAATATTCATAAAATTCTGAAATACCCCAAGTCTTCAAACATGCCCTTAGGTCCAGTTTGGATTCAGAAAGTGTCTCATCTCATCATTACAATTTTCTCAAATTCTCATACAAAATATAATAAGCAATTCAACTTTTTCAAATCCCAAAACAATAATAAATTAAAAAATAATATTATAACAATATTTTTTTTCATCTTTCATCTTTCACCTAAAATCATCTCATCTCTAAATCCAAACCAGCCCTTAGAGTAATGCTACATGTAACACCATCGGTGTAACACCCACATAACACCACTAATATAACAAACATGCATTAGCTATAAAAAAAAAAATTGAAATTAAAAAATAAACCATAACCTCGAATACAAGTGTTCCACATTAGTAGTTTTACTTGAGCGCCACATTGGTGATGTTACAAGTAGTACTATTCAAAAATTAAATGTATCTTCTAACAAAAAGCCGTATATACAAATACTTACTGGAAGCCCACCCTCAGCATCCGTACTAGTGAGAACATTGATATTGTCTGTATCCCAAAACTTTATCTGGTAATCTTCACCAGCAGCCAAAATATGATTTCTTGTTGTGTCAAATTGCACTACACCAGCAGATTTCTTTCTAAATCCAGAATATGTCCTCTTTATTGCTCCTTCAGTTTCATTCCATTCAACTAGGAAAGAGTCACCATCTTTACTTGTTCCACAAGAGAATAGTCTGAAATTTCAGAGAGGACAAATGCAACTCATGAATCTTTTTCAGAAAGTAGATATAAGTCCCATATCACTTATGATAAGCACAGAAAATAAAAAATAAAAAAAAACCAACTTATTGCTACTAAAATGTGGCTCTTTATTGACTTACCTGCTTCCATCAGCACTGTAGAGCATTCTAGTGCACCCATGTCCAGGTGCATCATAGTCAACCCTGGAGCCCGAATGATCATACAACCAAGCCTTAATTTTCCCGTCAACAGCAGTTGAAAATATAAACTGCAGAAACATGAATAGAAAACAAGAGATATGAGGGGAATGCATCTTTAATGCAACAACAAGCTTCAAATATGAGCAATGGAACCAGTTTCTTGTCTAAGATATGTTTGTCTGTTTTTGTTGGTTCTAATAATATTATAGACAGGATTTAAGACATGAAACAAAATCAAAATCACAACACCATTATTCCATTATCTGTCAAGCTGTTGTACCCTGTACGGAATACAAATTAAGTGGATGCAAAAAAGTTGATTATTGTTACTTCTGCCATTCTGTAATATATAGTAATACCATTATACAGCTGATGTTTTCTCAACCAATCACCGGGATTGCAGTAAAATTGTAGAACCAGAACAAAGAAAACATTAAGATCATTCATCAAAGATGATCTCTTATCATTTGCCAGACATGATAATTTCATCTAAACTTTGAGCAAATGATTGTCTTACCTGAATATTTTCTTTTTGGTGAGGACAAATGGAATAAACAGGTGCTTCATGACCTTCAAAGTTAAAAAGTCTTCTTCCAGACAAATCCCAAACCTGCCAAATTTCTTAAAATTCAGAGGAAAGAAAATACTCGTCGAGTTAAAAATAAATATATTCACAAGCCAATTTTTATTCTAGTCCTTACCTTTATTAATTTATCATCTCCACAAGTTACAACACACAATTGCTTGTTTGGGTGTGAGAATGCCAAGTCATTCACACCACCAACGTGAGCATCAATCTGTAAGAAAGCTTAGTGCAAAACGTCAGTCTGCCATTGCAAATAATGTTCTATTGGATAAATAAATCAAAAATAAAAAAACATGCCTCCAAAAGCTGCCGTAGATCATTTGACCCATTGTAAGAATGCAAGTGTATCAAATGTTTGTTAAATGCAACCCCTGCAACAACAAGAGAAGCACTGTAAAGAAACATGAATGTTCACCAATTGATGATTGAGTTATTTTACTAGACATACCAATCAAATTTCCATCAGGACTCCATGATACACGACTGACAGATATGGAAGAATCTTTGACAATAGCAGCCTGTAAGGAACTCTGCGTTACTAAACTGTGTGTTTAAGACCAAAGGTAATCTTCAAGGCATATGTAAGACACACGTTTAAACATCTTTTACAAGCAAATCAACATTTAAACATGGAAATAAAAAAGGTAAATTAAATGTTTTCAACTCAATGATGAGATCTAGACCTGGAATAGCCCAGAACAAGCAGCCATATCATGCAACTTGAATGGCTTCGATACCAGTTTCTCTCGCAGCCCAACTTCCCACAGAGTAACTTCACCATTGCTGCAACCAACTACTCAAAACACATATATTAACTCAGATAGCCATGATTCTATATCTATACGCCAATGGTTTGACTTTCTGGGCTTTTGATATCTAATCTTACCAGCAAGTACTGTCTGATGAGAAGGATGGAAATCCATGCTTGTTACAGATAACCCTTGATTAATGGTACAAACTACAGTTCTTGGTACTTCATCAAGTGAACAGGAAGTTTGTTGGGGAGGAGCAAAATATGAGACCTGAACTTGAGAAATAAGAGCTTTCTTAATTACAGGCAATGAAATATTCAAATATCATAACCATGAAACCTGGAACAAAGCACTTAGAGCTGCATACAAACATATCTAAGCTGTCAACAACAATACCTCATCAACAGCTTGTGTGGGGCGCAGACGTTTCATTAATTGTTCGTGTTCATTGCTTTGATAATCTATTGTTCCAAGAGCATTTGAAGATGATCTTGGATGCTTCAGACCTGAAACTGTTATGAAGAAAAAGTAAAACGGGTAAGCTCTACCAATGGAGGACAACAAAGAATGAGGTACGGGTTGTCTTGTCTGATCATCCTTTGAGCACACAAAAAAACAGATGCTCAGGCATTTCAACAATGCCAAACTAGTTCAGTATTTGACATTGTAATCCACAATTGGAAACTTGGTGACATGTATGATTAAAAACTAGATTTAAGAATGTACCCCTGGCGTCTTAATTATCAGCATATTTGCAAGTGCCACAATAGCCACCACAAAGATAACAAAGACCTAACCTTGATTGGGTGGAACCTGTATTGATGAAGCAGCAGCAACAGCTGATTGTACGGATGATGAAGGATTGGCATTCACCATCCATCCTGCTAAAGTGTTGGCATTCGCAGGCACTGCAGCTGGTGGAAAAGGCTGCACAAAAATAACAAAACAAAAGGCATCCCAATGTTAGAACCAGATAATCACAGTGTCATCATAATTCATAATTTAGGTTATGCATATTGGGATTTGAAAAAGATTTTGTATGGAGATTTGAAAAAGTGTAGAGATAAGATGAGATGAAGATAAGAATTTTGAATAAAACATGTTTTCCAAACATAACCTTAGAGTCATGAGGAAACTCATAATCTTACTCCTGCATGTGCTCCAAGAGGAGCATAAGTTAAAGGCTTTGGAACAGCTGCACCTGGTGGAAGAGTGACCGGAGTAGGCGCACGTGCTCCATTTGGAGGAGAACATGTGTGGTCCACGAACAAGGTCTTGATGTCGGGGTTTTGCCTTGGGTTCTTGCAAAGCTGATGCTGCCAATTTAAGCTGCATAAAACATAAATGAACATTTCAGGACCCAAATATACCTCGACAGACTCAATGCTGCAAAACACTACACCAGCCAATGTGGAAAAAAGAACCAATGATATTGTAGACAACGATTATTGTATCCATCTTGCCTTAGAAATACCGCAATGCATAGATGAAATTCAAAATTCATTAATGAGAACATACAAAAACATTAAAATCACCTTTGATTGATAAGAGTTCGCAAGCGGGACGCCTTCAAACTGGGAAAAGAAAGTTTCTCTCGGAAAAGAGGATTTGCTTCTATAAGTTTCTTAAGCTCTACAAGCATTATGCCTCGAGCAGATTTAGTATCACCATACTTCGATAACTGCTCATTTTCCCTGAGTGAACAAAGATTCCAGCATCGGTACGTCTCAAATTCTAGATTTCTTCTTTATTGTTAGAAAACTACGGCACATATCCCTTTTTTTGGGTAAGTAACATAGCCAACTTCATCACAAAATATATGGGACTAAAATTAAAATCACCTGAAGTTTTCAAGAGTCAAAAGCTGAGTAATTTCTTTGTACAGATCTTCATTGAATGTAGAAAAAACTTTCAAATCCTTCGCTAATATCTCGCAAGCCTTCGCTCTATCATTCCTGAGCACATAATTTTATTCTTCAATTTCCAAGGAAATAATCAACATGAACCAAAAACAGCATATATATAAAAGACATAGAGATACAGAGTGTGAGAGGGAAATTGAAGTACCTGTCGAGAGCTTCAAGATACTTCTGCTTTCTGATCTCGAAGAAAATTTTCATGGAGTATCTGTTATCGTCGACTTTGGTAAATCCAGAAAGGTACTTCTCAACCTCATCCCATTCTCCGGCCAAAGCTTTCTCTTCGAAGTACTTCACGTTGAAGAAGAACCCAGACTGTTGCTCCAGCCTAAGGACCAAAACGACACCGTAATCAAAACCAACTATACGGGAAAAAATAACAAAATAAAATACCGATGACAATAAAGGAGAAGCTTACTCGTGCACTGCACTCTTGTATTTCTCTTCATCGAGAAATTGGAGAATCAGAAACACCAATTCCCTGCTCAAAGACGACATTTTACTCCCCGGACGTGTTCAGAATTTGAAATTCAAATTAGGAAATCGACCGGGAGTGAATTTTATCCGATGTGAAAGCTTTACAGATTTCTTGCCAGATAAGGGTTTGAGAGGAGCGAGCTGTCGGTGAAAATTCAGAGCTTGAATTTCGGCAGAGTCGGCGACGAAAGCGACGACGTTTCTCGGAGTCTGGTGGCTTTATGGTGGAAAAATAATCGTACAAGGACTGGTTTCTAGGGTTTCTGGTTCCACATACTGTGTTTCGACAAAAACTGTGTAGAAGAAAAGCTGCCAGAGAAAAAAGAAGAGAGAGAGAGAGAGAGAGAAACAGAGACGACTTGTTCTCGCTTTCTTCGATGCGTTTTGCAGGGTTTCAGTTTCACACGGACCTATCAGTGATACGTACGTTGAATTATCAATATATAGATAAGTCATTCTACTTATCACTTCTTATACTTTGTGAGGTCAAGAACTTATAGTTGGGATTTGATCCCGTGGTTATCGGAAACATACAAAACCATCTCCTTAACAAACGAGATAAGTTAGTGAGGGTAAGCAGTGCAGACGTGGGGAGTGCTCATTGGTAGTGAGAGATGATTAAGGAAGGTAGGTAGAGTAGCTGAGCATGGCTCACAGGAAACGCATGCCCTGAGGGAGAGGGGGGATGTTTTGGCGGTTGTGTCGCGGAATCGAAGCCGAAACTGAAGTGGATTGAATATACTAACCTTGACGTCCACCACATCGTGTGACTTTGTCGGGTGCGGTCAGTGACGTGGCCCACGCGTCCGATTCTCCTTTTGGACCAATCTCTTCCTTCCGGCCTTTCCAGTGTCGTGATGGGTTTTACCATCTCTCTCCAACAAAGGCAACTTTATTAGTCAATGCGTGCTTGCTAAGGTAACTTTTGACTGTTCTTAAGAGGAGAAATACTTTTCTTTTCATTGTTATTTTTATTGCATATAATATTATTTTTTTAATATCATAATTAAAAACGAGTTTTTTATTATTTTTATTGGTTTTTTTTTGGACAAATAATTTTATTAATAATTGTTTGACCAAACACTTAAGCTCAGTTTGGATATACAAATATTTTTATCTTATTTCATCTCATCTTATTTTATCATTATAATTTTCTCAAATTTTTATATAAAAATATAATAAATAATTTAATTTTTTCAAAATCAAAATAAAAATAATACTAAAAAATATATTTTAACAATATTTTATTTAATTACTATTTAAAACATCTCATTTCATCTGAACTGGCTATCCAAACCCAACTTTAAGGATTGGGTCAAGTGATAAAAGTTTTAGATTTGGAAATATGCTCCCCTCAAGTCTAAGGTTTAAATTTTCTTGAATGTAAACAATTTTTATGAGCTATCAGACTGAATAATTTTTTCTCTGAATAATTCGAGATACACTTGTCAAGAAATTGTGCACCCTCCAAAATTAGTCGAGACGCTATTCTTGAACATCCGGTACCAATCAAAAATAATAATAATAACTGTTTGACCGATCCAACAGATAAATTACTTTTACATGTAGAGATGCTTCTAGAAAAAACACTCCATTTTCAAATGGCCAGCTCTTTTTTCCTTTTCCTTTTTTCTTATCTATTGTCGAACGTTAATTGTAGAGTTCGTAACCTCAAAGAGTCAAAAACCTCACGGTACCATAAATATATGATTAGTTTAATTGCTTGCCTGATGAATTTAAGGGCCCCAAAAATTTGACAAACTCCTTTTCAAATGGAATATTAAAAAAAAAAAACAAAGAATATAACTTTTATCTACAAAGATGTACATTCTACAGCTTAGGCGTGCATGAATTCAGGTTTTAAGCAACTGTACGTGCTTTTTCTTTCTAGTTTATTATTTCGTTGACAAATTGATTTGCTTTGCCTTGACTTTCTAGTTTTAATGATCTTGAACAAGTCTTTTAGCTATGAATACTAGCAAGATGAAAAATTTTATTTTATTTTCAAGTCGGTCGAGCAGATTTAGTAAAATATTTACAAAGCATCATTTGATTTGAAAGATAAATTTTAAAATTTAAATATTATAAATCAAATCTTAACATTTAATTGATATAGATGGTATGTTTTACATACTGGTTTTAAAATATTATAACTCAATAAAAATACCTTTAAAATAAAATGGAGGATAATTTATCAAAAATAGATTTTGTCGTAGTTTTCATTTAAAATGAAATTATTAACAGATTTAGGTCTTATTTGTTTTCAAGATCAAAACCTAAAATTTTGAAAACTTTGAAAACCTCATATTCCATCATTACAACTTTTTCAAATTTTCGTAAAAAATAAAATAAACAATTCAACTTTTTCAAATCCCAGTACAAATATAATATTAAAAAATATCTTATAATAATATTTTATTCAACTTTTCAACTTTAATCTCATCTCATCTCTGAAAACAAACGAGACTTTAGTATTGATATCATAATTGATTACTTTTATTGTATTGTGGAGTTCAATTAGCACTCATAAAAGGCAATCTTTTTTATATGGATGACTTCCTTGAGAAAGATTCTCACATTAAACAACTCAAGGAAACCTCTAGTCATTGTTATGGATTGATGTTTTATATGTGGAAATAATGGGAATATGTTTCTATCATCTATCATGTGAAATGAATTTTTTACCTGGTTGAGACTAGTTTGGGCGATGCCGAGAAGGGTGATTGATCTCTTTAGTTTCTTGGAGAGGCCTTGGGGCAGTTCTCATATCGCACAATATGTCTATAGTGATGTATTTGGAGAAAGAGTAACGAAAAATACTTTGAAGAACGAGAGCAATTAATACTTCACTTCATTGATCAGTTGTAATTATCACTAACTAGCACGCATGGGCGATATTCTTATATAAATTTTTATTTACAAATTAAATGATATCATGTAAATGATGTGTAATGTAAAGACCTTCAAATAGCACTACTCGTTTAAAAAGACGGAGCTTATATACCAAGTTGGAGAAATACCTCATTGTCCACACAACTCTCAAGTGTTTCTTCACTTTCAGCACTTTAGATAGAACTTCTCTTAATAATGCTTTTAACTTTCCAAGTCACACTTGAAAAGCCCCCAATCAAATCCTCCATTGTAGCGTTACACGATCTACATCAACATTGGAATAAAGCCAAGGATAAGGCCTAACTGATCAGAGTTACTTTTGGCTTTCTGAAACCACAAACCTATTCTTTGAAACTGAGTCAGCTGCATCACAAATCTCACATCCATCCCTGTTGAAAAATATTCTCACAGTCTACATATTTGCACATTGATGCCAAAGGAATATGAAGCCTTTGGATGTCCACATCAAAAGGAATGCTATTTTAAAGCCTCTCCAAAGAAAGGATTCGGGTCTTTATGGCCAAATTTTTATTCTCTCGTTTGTTTTCACAATTCTTCTCAACTGATCTTATCTCATCTCATCTAATCATTATATTTTTTTTCAAATTTTCATATAAAATAAAATAAACAATTTAACTTTTTTAAATTTCAAAAAAAATATATTAAAAAAATATATTCTAACAATATTTTATTCAACTTTTAACTTTAATCTCAATTTATCTCATTTCATTAAATGCCAGATAATCAAAATTGTCTATGCGAAAATCAATTTTAACCGACATAGTATCATATAATAAGATGATAGTACAATGTATTTATATTCTGATGATACCAAATAATTATTTCAAATCAAGATATCTGAGACCCTTATGAATGAAACTAACATAACTTGACTAGCCATACCCACACCTAAAAACCTCTGAAAATATTCCATATTCCACCCATTTGAATATACTATATCAATATGACAATAACCTCTTAAGAAAAGTTGATGTTGTCTTTCTTTAATTAGCCAAGTAGTATATTCAACTATTTATTGAATGGAAGATAAAATTTACTTGTACATCTTGGAATCAATCCATGAAGCATAAATGACAGAATGATGAGCTACTTTTATGTACTTTTCATGAAAAAAGATTTAGGAGCTGTGTTGGATAGTGAGATGAGATGAGATATGATGGTTTTAGATTAAAGTTGAATAAAATATTATTAATTTATTATATTTTAATATTATTATTGTTTTAGAATTTGAAAAAGTTGAATTATTTATTATATTTTGTGTAGAAATTTAAAAAAATTATAATAATAAGATGAGATAGGTTACGAGTGTTTTTCAATCCAAACGACGCCTTAGCCTAAAGAGAAGAATCATGGCTCCAAACCTCCATGTGAGCTTCATATGCAAAGATTTTTGGCTATGGGAAGTCACATTCCAATTCATCCTTCCAAATTATCACTTGACCATTAAGCTATTAAAATTAACACTTGGGTTTTGGTAGCGAGAAGTGTTGTGAATATAGATTAATTATATTTTAGTTATACATTAATTATACTTTACTATCTCTTTAAGATCTAATTGTTATCGACCAAAAATAGGGGGCGTGATATGATCACAATGGTTAGATCTTAGACGAGACAGATTGTAAAATAAAGTATAGTCTAAAAATAAAGTGATAAGATGGTTTAATAATTTTTTTGTAAAAATATTGATAAGCGAAGAGCTTAGATTTAAAATCTTATCATGATATAATTGAAATTTTTTTTTATCACAATATAAAGAAGGGCATGCTAGATATAATTTTAAGATGTACAAGTCCTGCACATTTTTATTGAAATACGTAGATGTTGCGCACTATATGACTCTACAAATCATTTCTCTATGTATAAAAAAAAAAGATATCACATTGTATTTGTTACGAGCTTTCCAATATAGTATTGAAAATATTTATAAATTTTGTTACATAGATATCTATAAAAGAAAAGTTCTAAAAATACAAACAAAAGATAGACTACAACTTGTGAAATCAATAATGATATTGACACAATTATTTTGCAATCTATTTCACAATCCGTTAATGTGATGAACCGATGGTATCATTTTTCCTAAGAACATTACTTTTTTTAATTAAAGTTTCATCTTATTTGAATAATTTTACATAATTATTTTCATTTATATATGGTTGTAAAAACAACAGTAAAAAAGGTTGCGCATGTATTATGATTTTTTAAATTAAATCATATCACGTAGATGATGTGTGGGGTAAAGATCTTAAAATGATTTACTCTTCTTTGAAAATTTTTTTAAGATATTAAAAAAAAAAATTTAAGATGTATGGGGGTTCCGAAGATCGTCTTTACAACTGAAGCAACCGCCGCATTAGCTACTTCGGATTGTAATAAGTTGCCACTTTGAGGGTTAATGGTCGCTTTAATAACATCCATCTTTGGTAACGCATGCTGAAGACAGAGAACTTCATTTAAAAAGGCGCACACGTCGCTGTAATTGTATAGATGGAACAAGGGCGAAAACGACCCGTTTTCGCGACCTACCCGAAAAGAACATCCCCAATTCCGCAAATAGAAAAAGAAGGGTTTTTGAAGTGCTAAAACCCCCGAGACCGCTCAGAGGTGAGCTGCGAGTCCAATGGCGGCTAAGTCCCACCAGCAGAGCAACATGACCAAAAAGAGGAAGCAAGTTCCTGGTGCTAATGCCAAAGCGCCGGACCGCTCCACCTATTCTAAGAAGCCTAAGCTCGTCTCCCCGAGACTGTCAGGTCCCAAGGGCTCCAACAAACCGTTCAAACCACTGAAATCGAAGTTCATTAAAACGGAAACCGGAGAGGAGAAGAAGGCTCCGATGTCGAAGCGAGAGCGTCGCCTCCACGCCAAGGTCGTTTACTGTCACATTTTCATTCAGTCTTTTTGCATGTGTCTAATGTTATGCTTTTAGCATCCCAATTTGGAGGTAAATTCGACAGGTTTGTTAACTGCATTTATGTGCTGATTCAGAAACGAATAAGTCTTTTAGTAGTCAAATTAGCAAATTTACTTATAAAAAAAAAACAAATTAGCAAATTTGATTGAAGTTGGTGAAGGGAAACCGAAGCTGGTGGACTGCGATTAGAGGGTTTCATATTTAATTAATTTAAATTTCTTGAGCTGTTATGTATCGCAGGATCTGGCAGAGGCTAGGAAGAAGAAGAGGAAACGATATTACGCTCTTGAGAATGTGAGTATTATTTACTCATTTTTTTTCCTGCATTTGTTCTACTAACCCATGATCCATAGTGGTTTTCGTATAGGCATCTGATCACTAAGAACTTTTTCTTATGAGATCGTAACAGTCTAACATGTATTTTAACATTCACAATGAGTTTTTTTTAATGGAATGATTATAAGCGTTCCTATGATTATAAGCGTTCTTCTTTTAGCTTCAACTAGTTCCTAGCTTGTATTTAGGTGTTTTCTCTTGTATACTTCTTGTGGACTTGGGCTATGACTATTTACTTGATTCAATAAAACTTCTTACTAATAAAAAAAAACGTTGTTGTAGCATATACTAATATTATATATATATATATTTGGTTAAAAAGCTACTAATATTATGTATGTATTTAACTCTACCAATAAAAGCATTGTAGCATGGCTTTCTTTTTCCACGTGAAAACAGAATTTGCCTAAGGCCTGTTTGTGAACCCACTTGCTGAGCTCATTGTGGCTTTTGGCTCATTTATTTATTTATCTCTAATCTTCTGTAGGAGCTTGCATTTCTGTGGGAAAAGATGAGGTGCCACGATATTGCGAAAGAAGACAGATCCAAGTATGCATGTTGTTACATCTAACAAGTGATTAAAATTTTGACTTTGTGGCATATTCTTTTATCCATCTTTTCTTCCTTCATTTTTACTTTCGTTATGACTTTTATTATCTGAAGGTTTGTGACTGAAGCTCTACAAAAGATGAAGGGCAAGATTTCTGAAATCGCTGGGTCCCATATTTCTTCTCGTGTTCTGCAGGTATCTTTCAGTGTTTACTTTGCAATGGCATTGATTTCAAGTTCCATTTTTGGTTCGGAGTAGCCTGTAACATTCTGTTTATTGTACCATAGACTTCTGTTAAGTACTGTTCACAATCTGAAAGGGATGCGGTGTTTGAAGAGCTTCAACCACATTTTCTTAATCTTGCGTGCAACACCTATGCAGTTCATCTGGTGAAGAAAATGTTAGACAATGGTATGGGTTAGCCTCAAAAATTAACTGAGAAACTAGAGGGCTTTTCTTACAATAATTGTTTATTTGCATTTTGTGTCCACGTTTGAGGTCAAGTTACTCTATTTTCTATTTGCAGCCTCCAAAAAACAACTTTCAGGGTTTATCTCCTCCCTCCATGGGCGTGTGGCTTCTCTTCTTCGCCACATGGTTGGATCAGTTGGTATGTTTTAACGATTTCCAGTGCAGTTTTTCTCTGTTCTTGAGTTTCCTTCCAAATAATTGGATTAGCAGGAGTGATATGACCCAGGCTATAGCTCGAAATATGGGCATTTTTTATTTTACTTCCTCTCTGTTGTACTCACCTAAGTTATGATTGATTTAAACTATTCATGTCCGTGTCTTGCAATGTCTCAATCACTTAATAAAGGATATAAGGTCTTTCTCCTGTGACATAGAATGATTACATTTTATGGGAGTTTGAGAGCCATAAAAGTAGAAGAACTATATCACTTACTTGCGGCATTGACACTACCTATTAAAATTTTAACATACAACTGATGTAATTCCTAAAGGTGATACCAATGGATGTATTTCCAGTAGATAGTCACCTACATTTTTCCAAACCTCAGAGTTTAAATATTCTTTTAACTGTTGGTTGTATTCTTATTTGGCAGTTGTTCAACATGCATACGAGTTAGCAAATGCAGCACAAAAGCAGGAATTACTGATTGAATTGTATTCTACAGAGCTTCAATTGTTTAAGGACCTGGTCTCAATGAAAGAGCGCAGGTAAAAGCTTTATCCTGCCCTTTTTTCTTCTCTCTCAACCTTTACCAATTGGTTGGGTGTTGGTTTACTCTCTCTAATTACATTTCTTTTTAATACTTCATTATAATTTTCTGTTGACAAGTAGCCCCATATACTTGGGCTATATGCCTATCTATTTCACCAAGAAACTCTTGTTTACTGTTCAAAAAAGTTATCTGTTGATAAGTATTGCTTCATTATTTTTTTTGGTAAGTAATAAGAAAATATTATTGAAAAATACAAAAGGCAAAGCTCAAGTACATAAAATTTGTTCAAGAGAAACGCCTAATTGGAAATAGAAGAAGATACGAGGAAATTATGAAAATTGAATCCATTAAAATCTTTAGCAGCTGCCCAAACGAAAATTTTAAGTTCATCCATTACCCCTTGAAGTCTTCAAAACTTCTATCATTCTTTTCCCTCCCTATACACCACAATAAAAATATGGGAGCCATGTTTTTACACTGCTTGGATGCCATGACTCTCTCCATCTTGTGAAAGGAAATCCAACTATAACAAAGAAGTCATATTCCACAAGGCTATGGCTGCCTTTTAATGGAGTTCAAGGTGGCCGATATAGATTTCCCACTCTTTCTGCACACAGAACACCAATCAGCCACAATGATATGGAGTTTCCTTAGATTATTAGTGTGGATCTTTTCTAAGTAGGCTGTCCAGGAGGGGAAAAAATGCTCTTAGAGGAGCTTGCTAAAATACTCCTCCAAGGAAAAGGTTAGTATTATAAAGTATAAAGTCTTGATAGAAAGAATGAACAATTAACTTCCCTTTCGGTCCAAAGGGTCTTATCTACAAATCCACACACAATCTATAATAGAGTACAAAGGATTAAAAAAACCTGTGAAGGCATCAACTTCCCAGTCATGAGCTGTTTTGAAAAAATTGACATTCCACTAAGGGTAGCTGGTGGATAATTCCAATTAGGGCTGGGAGGCAGGTCACCGCTCCCCGCCACCCTGCCGTCCACCGCCCTGGTCAGCCTGAGCGGCGCGGGCAACCCACTTGCTTTTTATGACAGAGTAAGAGACAAAAAAAAATCCATTATTTAATGAAGATTTATGACTTTGGATAATTGGTCAAATGATTGGTATCTTCACTCATGAAAGCTGGCAACATATTCTGAGATTTGCTCACCTTTTTTTGCCTTGTTTTAGATAACATACTTAAAATGATTCTGGTTGTCATGCTACTGTAGTTTTTTGTTTTTTTAATGTTATGTTGTCATTCAGGTTAGTGGATGTAATCTCAAAGCTGGGCCTACAGAAATCTTCAGTCTTACGACACATGACTTCAGTGATTCAACCAATTCTAGAGAAGGGAATAGTTGACCACTCTATCATACACAGGATGTTAATTGAGTACTTCAGCATAGCTGATCAGGTGTTTTTGAGATTTCAAAATGCACCATAAATTTTTTAGAACTTCAGAATAATTTTCTTGCTAGCCTTTGTGGCTTCTGCTTGTTGTCTTTCTTTTGTTTTCTAAATCAAGTTTGTTGGAAAGTCCTCTGCCGCAGATATAATCCAACAGTTGTCGGGTGCACTCCTTGTTCGAATGATTCATACCAAGGATGGATCCAGGATTGGGATGCTGTGTGTCAAGCATGGAAGTGCAAAGGTTTGTCACAATTGGTCGTAGAATTCTACTCTTAATAAAAAAGATTTAAAAATGGGCAAAACAGTCCTGTCATTGCTTTGTGTTACCTTACTCTTGTGGAGTGCTGAATCTCTGATCATTGTTGACTTCTGATTTGTCCTTTTTTCCTATTTCTACTTTAGGAAAGAAAGAAAATTATCAAAGGAATGAAAGACCACATAAGCAAGGTTGCTCATGATCAGTGTGGGAGTTTGGTAAGGACTTCAAATTTCAGGGTCCTGTCAGCTTAAGCGTTACTCTTCTGGCAAACATTGCACCTCTAGCTTCCATACTTCGTCTTCTGGCATCTATCTCCTAGATGTTATTTAAAAGACATCAGTTAGTTGTTATTGATTTTAGTAGTATCTAACTTCTTAGTAATCATTTACCAAAATCAATGTTGAGGGTATAAATGTTTTGCCATATTCTGAAATTACATTGATGGTCATATAGCTAACATGTAGTATCTCACAAAATTCAAATAGTTTTAAGACGCATTTAGAATGAATTTATTTCTTTTAGCCATGTCTCTTAAGTTTCCATTTGTTGATATGTAAAAGGGAAGTATGTTGCTAAAGAGAATGTTCTTACATGATGTGAAATTGGGTTTGCTACAAAATTGAACTAGTTGCATTACATGAGATGCATGGTGCATGCTAGCCAGCTCACTACCTGGAAAACAGCATTCTGGGATGGCAAATAGGAAGCCCATATCTTCAATAACTAATCATCAACTTTATTGTGCTTCAGTTCAGACACACTGGGATGGGAGTTTGGTGGAAGATCAATCATTTTGTTGATCTTCTCTATGGCTTCAAGTGCAGAATTCCTGATGAGGAAAAACTAATTGGCTAAAGGCTTTAACCTAACAAATTTTCCTTCCCCTCCATATTAATCTCTTATTAATGCATGTTCTTAATCTAAGAATGTGACTGAAATATTTATATCTTTAAGTTTCAGTGAGAATGAATCATCCAAGTATGCTCATGAAGTTCATCATCTTTTTCATTTGGGTGATAATTCCTTACATTATATTATTGCAATTGATGGCTAAATGTCCATGAATTTCTTATTTCGGTTGTAAATCCTAGTTAAGTATTACTCATGTATACGTCATGTGCACTTGGCTATGCCTATTATCTTATGAATAAAACTTCTTGATTACCTATCAAAATAGTTATATGATTGCAATTGACTTTTCAGGTGCTTGTCTGCATTTTATCAATAGTTGATGATACAAAGCTAATAACAAAGGTTGGATTTTGTTTTTTCATTATTAGTTGTTGTGACATCTACTGCAATATCACTTTCAAATGGAGGCTCTAACTTAACTCTCTTGATTACAGGTTGTGATTCGTGAGCTTCAAAAGATTTTAAAGGAGCTTGTTTTTGATAAGGTTCTCACTCTTCTGATGTATTTACATATGGTGCTAAATGATTTCAAAATATAGTTAACATCATATAATTAACAAATATGGATGTTCTCCATGAGCATTTGTTTAATGTAGCCCACACCCCTTTCTTATAAATAATAATGACTTATTTATCACTCAGGACTTATTTATTTATTGTGTGTAGTGTAGCTTGTTTGTCTATCATTTGCTTTTTACAATACTTTTAGAGTATCACTTAGAGATGGATCTGAATTACTAAGGGCTTCTTTTTTATCATTTGTAAATTTTAGAATGGAAGGCGTCTGTTACTGCAGCTACTTCATCCAGACTGTTCACGCTATTTCAGTCCTGATGATCTTAATTCTCTCAATTTATCAATTCCTTCTCTCAGTGCCAAGGTGATTTTGAAGCTCTTTATCCTTTTAAAGAACCATATGCTAATGGTGATGCAGCTATTGGATCTAACTCTGTTTTGTTGCCACTGGCAGAGTGAGTCAGGAGCAAATTCTGAAGCAAAATCCTCAATCGATGTAGAATCTAGTGACGACGAGGCCAAGCATGAGACCGAAGTGACTGTGGCCGAGGGCAATACAAGTGCTGCTGGTGACGATCTTCACCTTGTTGAGGGAGGAAAAAAAGATCCTTTCTTAAGAAGGCAAGAACTGTTGGTCAATAGTGGTCTTGCCGAGGTTTGTTGCTTTCTTTCTGGATTCTTTAATAAAATTTCATTTTAATTTTACTTTTTGATGCATCATTCTATTAACTTCTTTCAATCAATAGAGATATTGTATAATGCTTCGTATATTATCATTGTCAATAATGATGATATTTTGAACATCTAACAATATACCTAAAGTTAGCTAAAAATACTTGTTAAAAGACTAACCTTGAGTGGAAAACTTGGATGCTGGAATGCTTGCAGGGTCTAATTGATCTATGTATCGAGAGTGCAGGAGAACTACTTAGATCAAATTTTGGCAAAGAAGTCTTATATGAGGTAATAAATATGTTTACTAGAGTTATTATGTTAATATAGTTCGATGGTTGTCTAATTCTCCCTAATGTACATTAATAAATCCCCATTTTATCAAGATAAAAATTTCCCCAATCTTAATCAGTTGTTATTGTGTTTGTTAACTTGTACAATTCCTATCAGACACTGTTTCCTCACCAGATCCGTACATCTTTCCGAAAATTAGACACGATGAAATTTTTATGTTGGTAATATGATTCTTCAAAATCACAAGTTGGTTCTTGAAATAAGCTGCCCTTTCTAAATTCTTAGACTTTCATATTGCCTCGAGTGATTGTTGGTCATACATGCAGGTTGCAACCGGGGGTTCCGGTGGCATTCTCCACCCAACTTTGGATGACAAGTTGAATGCCCTTCATGAAGCAATAGCATCTCTAGCAGCAACGGCATCAGGAGAATCAGAAGAGGAGCACGTTCTAAACAATTTCCATTCCTCACGGACAATTAGAAAACTCATCTTGGACTGCCCCACATTTGCTCGTACTTTATGGAAGAAAGCTCTGAAAGGGAAGTGTGAGTTGTGGGCCCAAGGTCACAGGTTAGGCTACACAATCTTTCAAATCTAATTCATTGAACGTGAAAAAAACAAGATGTGATTGCTGATATATTTGGGGCCTATTCCCTTTTTTTTTTTTTTAATGGCAGTTGTAAGGTAATTTGTGCATTCTTGGAATCTTCTGATTCTAAAGTACGTGAAATGGCAAAAAAAGAGCTGCAGCCTTTGATAGATGGTGGCATTATCAAAATTCCCGAGACCAAGCAGGCAGTCAGCAAATGAGGCTTAATACCAGTCATGGTGAGGAGTGGACATGAGATCCGGCGCATTGCTGCCTGATTCGCATTCGTATGCAGGTCGAGTCATCTAGGGATTTCATGTAATTTAAAGAATACGTAGAAGAATTCTTTGGACTGACAAAGTCTCTTAAAGGCAAAAGAATGAAATTTTGTATGGAGTGTCTCCTGTCATATAATCAGGATGAAAAGATTTTTTAAAGTATAAAAAACAGCAAAATTCCTCTGCATTAGTAGTTTTGGAAGAGCTACTGATGGTTTTATTCTTTTTCTTACAAAGCTTTGCCTGTATCATTTTGATGTTGAAGAGAGATGTTTGATCCTGATATTTAGTTATGTTCTAGGTGAATTTACAAGTAGTATTCCCCAGCTCAACACACTAGCTCCATCACCACTGTATGACTATGTCTTGTCAGTGCAACGCTTTCTACCTGGCTTCGAGCATTCATAACCAGAATCCTTAGCCTCATTGTCATAAGAAAAATAATTCAATTACATCGAGGTTACACAAAAATAAATTCATAAATTGATGTAATACGTCAAATTATAAAATTATTTTTATTATAAAATAAATTTAACGGATTCTATAAAATCACGATAGTTTGTAAATTTATTTTATTTAACCTTTTTGTATCTGTAGAAATTCCCTTATCATAAACGTGAACATGTTAAAAAAATGAGACTTCTTTTTCTTCGCAGCAGATGTGCATTTATGATACTGTGGCGTGTAATTTCTATACAACAATAATTAGACATTAATACATTCGGTAAAAGATTTACCTCTGATTTGTCATATAAAAGAGTTGAAAATGAAAATGAATATAAATAATTAGATTATTAGTATACAACATCGAGACCCTCCCTTCCAGGGGGGAAAAATTGGCAGGGATCTTCACTAATCTGGCAAGTTATACCTAATGAAAAACTTGAGAAGACGCATAATACTCACTCTCGTTGAACACAGGTCTTAAATCTTCTTTGCACATAAAATCGAGGGGGAACGAAACGAGATGCCCCCTCACAGCCGCTAATCTCTCCATGGGATCGCTTCTCTCGATATCTCCATTATGATACGATTCTAACTTCTCTGGGGCTATTCCTAAATCAATAGTAGAATGGCCGAGTCTCTCCTTCGAAAGGGCCATGGTTTGTCTAAGTGCAGCTCTGCGAAAGATTGAAAATATATAGTTGTTAGCACAGAGAAGAAGGAAAGGGGATAGAGAAAGAATAAGAATTGCATTATACCTTGTATGTATAAGATCGTTAGGTATGCAAGAGAAGACATCTTGGTAAATTGCAGTATTTGTCTGTCAAACAAATCACCGTTAAATGGTTATTACTTAAAAAACAAAGAGTAATGATACATACGCAATACTTTTCACAATACATGACGTAAAATGTGGGTATTTTTGTAAAATACCCTCATTTTAGGTCATGTATTGTGAAAAATGTTGTGAAAAGTATCGTGTTTATCATTTTTAAAAAACAGAAGGCATCAGAGAAATCCTAAAAACCCCTCAGCCAAACTCTAATGCCAAGGATATGTGTGTGCATGCGCCCCAATTGACCGAATATAATCTGTGCATGTAAGAGTTTATTACCTTTTTTATTTTTTTATTTTATTTTATCCTTTATTGCTTTTTTGGTTATTCATATAAACTTGGCACTTCAAATACATTCTAAAACTTTAAAGAACAAATTCTACCTCAGATTAGGATTTCCGACAACTCTTTGACTCAAGTAATTTATAATTTAGAGAGATATTGGCACAAGATGTAAACCCCATTGAATTTAATGGTGCGTTCCACGTTGCCCACAAACAGTATTTGATACTAAGGGATCCATAGACTGTGTACTCTCTCCCAAATGTAGAAAGTGTTTGGGTAAAAACTTGTAAAGGTTCTTAATCCACCTCAACCAGACTTTTACTTCGACTCGCATGAGAAGCCCATTAAAGGCCCAGACCATTTCTTCCTACACTCTAGTCAGTGGAAGTATAACATGCCACGTTAATATTAGATTTTAGTCCAAGTTTTCTTTAACGTTTTTGTATATTATTTCTTGTAGCTTTCTCACCTTTGCAGTTGCCATCCAAATATCCTTGTAAGTTGAATCAGCTACAGGGTCAATTATTTGATCAATCTAGCAAAATAAATATAGAGGACCGAGATCAGCTAACTTAATATTATCAAAAGAGAGAATGTATTCATTGACTGTTGCACTGGAAAAAAATAAAAGCAATTAGATTCACCAACCTCTCCTGAGCGAAGGCCAAGGTGTTCAGACCACAGTGACAAACGAAGCGTAAGAGAAAATTTTCCAGCCTTCCATGGTTTTCCTCCCATGTATGAATTGACTGCCTCTTTGTCCTCAATAAGAACACCAATCTGAAACAAATATTTGCAACAATCAAGGGAAAGCTAGTTTAGAAGTGATGCAACTAAAGATAAAAAAAAGTGATACAACAAAAAATACTGATACCAATAGGTAAACATGAGAGAAATTATCTTTGAAAATAAGTGAAGGATGGCAGTTTTTTAATCTATTTTGGACACAAGGAAAGCAGTTTGGTTATAAGTACTTATTAATTCATTTTATTGATCAAATTACGCAATCGCTTAACAAGTTATACAAGCTTCACAAAATAAATATCTAGCTTAGGCTATGTTTGGTTAGTGAAGTGATCCGAGATCACCTCAGACTTCCTCATTACTATTCACTACTTTTTTTTAACAAGAGGTAAATTTTATTCATACGAATGAAATAGGCATAACCCGTGTACACAGGAGGTATACAAAAGAACACCTAAATACATTCTAGGATCGATAGAGTAAGGACAAGAAGTCATGAATATTGTTTCCATTAAGCATAATGGCCAAAAACCAAAGCAATAACGTGTGTACAAAAAATTTATGAAGCTCCACCATTGTACGCTCCCTATCTTCAAAGCACCGTGCATTCTTTTTCGACCAAGTACACCACATAATGTACAACGGAATCATCTTCCACACTGCCACCACTTGAGGACAGCCTTGAATCTCCTTCCAACTAGCCAGTAAATCAACCCCCTCAATGGCATTACCCAAGTGACATCAACTCTTCTAAAGATCTCATCTCACAGCACCCTTGTCACCTCACAATGCAATAGTAAGTGATCCATTGATTCTCCATGCTTTTTAAACAAATAGCATCAATCCATCACAATGAGCCCCCTCTTCCTCAAATTGCCCGTGGTCAAAATCTTACCAAGAGTAGAAGTCCATACGAAAAAAGCTACTTTGGAAGGCACAAGAGACCTCCAAATATTCTTCCACGAGAAAGAAACATTACCTTGTGATGCCAATATTTTGTGATACGCCTTGACTATACACTTCTTGTTGCCCTTGGACCTCTACTGCATCCTATCCCCTTGTGCCGCTGTATTTCCCGTAGAGTATATCAATCTGAAAAATTCTAAAACGGTGTGCAATTCCCAATCATGAATATCCCTATTAAATAGGACATTCCACTGGTGAGAACCATGAGAAAATAGACGCAGATCCGCCACAAAAGCATCCTTGTTAACTGCAATAGGATATAGAGCTGGAAAGGCCCTATCAAGAGCGCGATCTCCACACCATACATCATGCAAAACCTGATTCTGATACCCTCTCCAGCCACAAAACTATATGATTTTCGAAACTCTGTCATCCCCTCCTAATAAATTTCCATAAGCCCACGCCATACCCCCCCCCAATTCACTTCATTGGAACACCAGCCCCCCACTATTCACTACTTTTTTACCACTATTCACAGATCATCTGAGATCACCTCAACATACAAACGTAGCTTTAGGGCAGGTTTGAGGAGTGAGATGAGAATTTTTTGTTTTAGATGAAAGTTTAAAATATTATTTTTTCATATTATTATTATTTTGGGATTTGAAAAAGTTGAATTGTTTATTATATTTTGTGTGGGAATTTGAAAAAGTTGTAATGATGAAATGAGAATTTTGTGTTTTGTCTTTGCCCCCAAACCTGCCCTTAGTCTAATGGTATGACATGAGTACATTAAGTTATAATAAGTTTCAAAACATAGAGTAAATACATAAATCCTCAGTCTCTATAGATCTTATTGGTTTAACATTTTTTGTTTCCATTTTAGCTCCTTTCTCCCATACAAAGAAGCTCCAAATCTCTGTGCTGCCAAAATCAAGTGACAATCTCCCGTATCTAAAGAAAAATGAAAATTTAGAGGTGGAATCCTTTAAAAAAAAATTCAAAATATTTTTCTTTTTAGTTTCTGAAAGAGAAAGGATCTGTGAATGGAAAACTTCGTACTCCCAGCAACTAAATAAAATGAGTTTTCTCTTCCAACTAAATTTTCAAGTAGCATATGCTGAAGTTGTTCTCCTACATCTGAGACTCCTGAAGAATGAGGGGGCTCAGATTTATAGCTTTTTCACAAAGAAAAAAACTTGCTCACTTGGGCTGGAAGCAAGAAACAAGAAACTATAATCTATATCTATATTCTACATGCTTTTGGCATGTTGGACGAGCCTGACCTCTTGTTTACCCCCTTGTGTACTTGGGCTATGCCTATTCTTATTAATATCTATATCTATTACTATATATAAAAGCGGAATCATATGATTCCGACGTGACATTCTACTCATAAAGTAGACATTCTACCCATTAAATTTGAAGCGTTATGTTTATGAAGCAGTAAACTCTTTTAAAAGCAATGTTTCATTATGAACAATTATAACTTTTAAGTTTCATTTCTTTTCTTACGTATAAAGATATAAACCGATTCAAGACTCCACCCAAAAGCACTAATTCAACATTTATTTTATTTTGTATTTTAAATAGAGTCATATGACTCCGATGTGGCATTCTACCTATTAAACTTGAAATGTTATGTTTATGAAGCGGTAATCCTTTTAAAAACAATATTTCATTATGAACTGTTGTAACTTTTAAGTTTCATTTCTTTTCTTACATATAAAGATATAAACCGATTCAAGTCTCCACCGAAGGCACTATTTCAACCTATCTATTATTTCGTCAAATAAACCGCCTTGTAAACCGTTTTGAATTTTTTCACTATAAAACCCGGTCTCTCTCTAAATCTATCTCCCTCATACACAACAATCCACGCATTGCGCAGGTTATAGACTCGTTCTACATAAAAGCTGAAGCATCGTCTTTGTAAAATATTGTGCCACCTCAGCATCTTTTTTTTTTCTTTTTAAAAAAAAAAACTTCATTTAAAGTAAAACGAAATAATTAACTAGAATTTGAAAGGTCTCTCCTATTGAGCCTCATCATGTTTTGAGTTATTTAAGATTATATTGAAATAATTGAAAGAGTACTGGAATTTGAATGGTCAAAAATAACACTTCATCTTCTTACACAAAGTTACTTAATATTCGAATCCTTTATTCTTCCTAATTTAATTAACTTTTACAGTTTCTCTTTTCCTCCTTTCTACGAGATTACTAGTAATTTTCTCATACCAGCCAAACGTGATTTTCTCAGTCATGCCTATGTTTGGTCATTTATGATTATTTTTTTTTTAAGGGAAATCAATATAAAATTCAAAAGGTCCCAAATATATCACTTCCTTCTGCTTGAAGGATTGAATCCTGTTCCACAAGATCTTCTTATCCTACGGTATAAACTATTTGACTCCTCCAGTCCTTCATTCCTATTAAAAAGGATAGAAACACTCTCCCTTTTGGCAAACCAAAACGTGATTTCTTTAACAGATCATCTCTCCTGGTTCCAGGGTGTTGGGTTCAACATAGGACATCAGGCCATGTCTTTGGTGCAGAGATCCATCATTCTGCTCATGGTGATGGCTATGGTTCACGCTCCCAATGCATGTGTACAAGGTTTAGGGCTCAATTGGCAGGTTGGACCACTGTTGGCAATGTGGACTGAAGTCATGGGCTGCTACTAAGATCTTTTAAGTTGGTGACGTGATCAGTATGTTTTATTCACAATCTAATTGTTTCTAATATTTTAGACAGTTTTGGATAATTTGTAGTTTTGCAAGTATTGGTCTCTCTCTCTCTCTCTCACGGCAAGTTTTGGCTTTTGCTTCTAGGATTGTTTAATTCGCCATTTACGTGGATATTCATTAATAGATCTAATAACGTCCGAGTTTCACTGCATAATCTGTGGCTCTACTCTTTCTATTCCAGCGTGAGAAGAATTTTGTTTTGGGGTAGATGAGCAGAAAATGATAAGTATGAAAATTTCACTATGGTTCCATTCTTTGCAAATGTTCTCAATAAATCTCAGTCTTATTAAGGCCGTGTTTGGATACTTAGAACACCTCAGTATATCTATAAATAGTGGTAAAATAGTTTGAGTTAAGGAGTTTTATTAGGTTTTGGAAAAGGAGAGAGAAAAAGTTGAATAAAAAAATAAAAAAATTATAATTATTTTTGTTTTGAAATTTGAAAAAGTTCTATTGTTTTTTTGTTTTGTGTTTTGTTTGAGAGTTTAAGAAAGTTGTAATGATTAGATGAAAAAGTTCAAGATTTTAAATTGAAAGGTATTTTGTATTTGAGTGATGTTTGGGAAGAAAATATCTGAGAGTACTTGAGAATAATTCACTTGCCAAACGGACGCGGGATGCTTAGGGAATGAGATGAGATGATAGTTTTGTGGATATTAGTAAGATGGTTTGTGAAAAATAGTGAGATAGTTTGAGTTAAGTTTTTTTTGGATTTGAGAAATGAGAGAGAAAATCTTAAATAAAAATATTATAAAATTAAAATATTGTTAAAATATAAAATTTTAATATAATTCTTATTTTGAAAAAGTTGTAATGATTAGTTTGAAAATGTTTATATTTGAGTGATGTTTGAGAATGAAATGAGATGGGATGAGAATTATTTCCAAACATCTCCCAAGTATTTTTGGCTGATAAATTCATAACTCTTTTTTTTTTTGATAAGTAAATTCATAACTCTATTTATTACGAGTACTGTTATTGCTGGAGGTTTTTGTTGATTTCATGCTCTTGCAGATGATGGTAATGTCTAATTAATTCACTAACAAATCAAAACATCCTAATTAATTACATATATTATTTTTATTAAATCATTTTAATTTTTTCCATGCATAGCATGGGTCTACAACTAGTTAAATGTAGACTAGAAGTTACTAAAAATATTCAAGATTGCTTTATATCATTGGAATGCTTGATTCTTTATGGTTCACAGATAAAGCAGCTTCCAGTCACAGTTTACATATTATAGTTAGTTATGCATTCCCCTCATACCACAAGGAGTTTTTTTTTTTTTTTTTTTGGGGGGGGGGGGGGGGGTGTTGCAGAAAGCATGATTCTTGATCGGGACATCTTTTAGGTTTCAGAATTTCCAGGAGAAAAAATGAACAAAACTATGAAGAGACATCAAGCAGGAGTGGTACCTCTGAATCTCTTGAACCAAGCAAACTCCTATCATTAATATTAGCTGATCCAATCAATGCTGTGCAATCATCAGCAATCATAACTTTACTATGCACATACACCTGAAAGGACAAAAGTATGATGGGAATCATGATACATGGCAGGAAAGACATGCATATAAGCAGGCATTTGCAAAATGACTGAAAAGATATAATAGTATCAACAAAAAGGGCTGAGGTGCAATGTGAGAATTGTTGCAAGAAAATACCTGACTGGAGGCTACAGGACCACCCGCAGAAAGTTTTCCATAAGCCCTAAGGCCATAGAAAGAAATGTAATCATGTGTTTTAGGACCAAGAAGCTCATAGAGATTATGCAATATCGAATTCTGTCCTCTGCAAATAGTTCGATGTTGCCAATGCATTATGGCTCTCACAGATGCTGCACCACCATCATCCAGACCCCCCTGTTAAAATATCATCCAATTTAGAAATATAACAGATTAACCAATTTCAGATTTGAAGAACATTGAGAAGGGAATTAGAACCTGGAAACCTGGTAGTAGTGGTATAACAATTATAACCCTAAAAAGCTTCTTATCGTTGTATGCTCGCATAATACGCCGAAATAATGCTTCTAACACACGATTGCGTATTGTCTCATCTCCAGAGAGGCCTGATATAAAAAATTGGTTCTGGGAACAAGAAAAGAATTAATCCAAAAGGCCAGGAAAAAACAATAAAATAGAATTAACACTCAAAAAATGCGCAAGCATAAAGCATCCATAAACTCTAGACGGGTAAGAACATTGTCAAGGTCTTTTATCAACATTTACCGAGCCTGTCCAACCATTTGGCTCATGAGCAATAATACCATTCTGCAATTTAACCCCTGACAACAACCTGAATTCTGAGTAAGCATGCATTTCCAATGTCTGCCTCCAAATCCTATCTTTCCACTGCTCAGTTTACAGCATCCAACCATCATTAAAACATTGCTCTGGTTTATTGGGAAACAGCCTCACTTGGTTTCCATTTCATTTAAAACGCAAGAAGTTCTACACAGGCTTGTGAAAATGTTTTAGTTTTCAGTTTCTTTCTGAGTCATATCCATTTCAATAGTTTCTACCAGACTTGCCTTTTAAGCATTTTGAAGGAAGTATTTTAAACCACCCTCGCTCTTAAGTACACATGTATTGGACAGGATGGGTAATCATGACCTAAAATGAACAGATATAAGTGGGAATACATCGAGACCGTTTAAAATGAGAAGGAACGAGATGGTAAAATAATGTCTCATATTCTAACCAGAAGTACAGCCTAAAAGCGAAAATAGCAACCAGCCCCAGCCCACACAAGAAAACAGAAACAATGAAAACAAGAGAAGATTAATGAGTCATGTCGCTACCACCAAATGGTTAATGATAGTTATTTCAACAGCAGAATTATTTTTAAATCTATTTGTGACCAACTTGGAATAGAAACAAACAGGTATGGCTAAATTCACCCTGGGCCGAGCCAAGATGCTTTAAGCACATTGGACCAATCATGCATGTAGCCCTAAAAAAAGAACACAATAGAGGTCCATTGAAGGGCCTCTTAGGTTACCCCATGAAATTGAATGGTTCAAATTCATACATTCTGCATCATCAATAATAGGCTACAAGTTACATCTTAAATGGGTCATCTTCAAAAAGTCAACCATCCCACCGTAAATTGGATATGAATACTAACAGGAACTCCTGAAATGTCCTTTTTAAAAATACTTCTAATATGAGGGTTTTATTCTTAAATTGAGCAATTCAAAGTGTTTTACCTGTGCATCGGTTTTTTATGCAATTTTTTTAATTATTAAGATCTTTATTAAAAAGCACAAAGGTGCTACCCGAGTACACTGGTTTTCTCTATGCAAACATAGCTGTTAAGCTTCTCATCAAGAAAAAGCCCCCACATATCTTCTATTCAGGCACAACCTTGCAGTCAATTTCCTTTGGTGTTCATAGAAAGAAATATTTTACAAGCTACAAGTGTTAAATTCTATACAGGTTTTATTTTTACTTTAAAAAAAAAAATCAAATTCTATACAATTTAGTATAGAAAAATTGATTCAGAATGGTAGGGAAACTACATATATACAAAAATCACCTCAATGTAGATAAAGTGTTCTGCTTTCTCAATTACAGAACGATAAGCACCATGAATGCTCTCTTCAGTTTGGCTTGTTCCAGCAGACCACTGGCTGACACTTCTAATGACCTGAAAATAAAGGTAGTAAAAAACATCACTATTCAAACAAGCATTAGTGAGAAAGGAAAAGGATAAAGTTTAAAAATACTCTCATCATTAAAAAAGAAAACACTGAAAAAGCTATAAGAACGCCCTGAATGAATCAATAAAATCCCCTCCCTCCCTCAGTCAATATTCAGAACATGTATCTCCACAGTGACTGCTCCACTTTGAAAGCTTCCAAATATCCTTATTTCCCAGCTTCAATTATTGATAACTCAAATGGATAAAATGGTTCATTCAAAAAATTATTACTCTTACAAGGGGGAGAAATAAATCAGCATATAAAAACATAGAAAAAGGTACCGCCTCCTTCCCATGATGACCATCATAATTGAAAATCACAACATATCAAGAATGCTTCAAGCAATGTGCACTGGTCCTCTGAATATCACTTATTTTTGTTTAATTTTTCTTTTAACGATATTCAGGACAAATTAATTTTTTTACTATAGCCTGATGTCTGTATTGTTCAAACTAATACACCAAACAACAACGGACAAATTAGGGAAGTGAAACAAGTTCCATTGACCTTTTTCAATAATGACACTCATTATGGGACAGACTACAACAGAAAGGAAGTGACTTTGGGATGGAGAGAGTAAATAATGCACCAGAAATTAAAAAGAAAAAGAAAAAAAAGAATCGGTAAGTCAGTGATACCACTAAAGACATCAGGGCAGGTTGTTGATATTTTGGCAGATGATAATATGACAATTCTGGAAGTTTCAGAGTTAAAGCCCACCTGACAGCGGCATGAAACACGAGGACCAACTTGACCGGATTCATCAGCAAATCCCCCCTGATCACCCCGTTCTTGAGTTTCCCACCAATCTGGATCTGAACTTTTCATGCTGGGCTGTGCCACCCTATCTGAAAGCAGTTTCTCATGATGATCCAAGGACTCAAAGTTATCTACAAAGCCCTTCAATGGTGTATCCGGACCTACTGCTTCAGTTTTGGACTTCCGGAAAGAGAAAGAAAGACCACTGCTAACTTTGCTTGGCTGATCGAGATTAGTGAGGTCCAACCTATTTAATTTTGGCTCTCCACTAGGAGCATCAAGCCCATCAGCTTCTTGAGGCAAGAGAAGTGGGATATCTTGTAGTGAAGATCTTGCAGAAAAGGAATCCTGTCTTCTAAGCTCGCTATGATTTTGAACATTTTTACTTTCAACCTCTATCTCTCTGCTTTTTCCCATGTAATGTGGAATAACCATGTGCTGTTGAGGCATTAGTAGTGGGATTGCTTGCTCATTTGGAGCTTTATTTCTCTGAAGAAAGGTATACTCAGGTTAACATTGTAATGTTATAACAATCTTGATAATACAACCTATATCATAAGACTACTGTAATGAAAGAGTGACCTTTGCATAGTTCCAGCGCTGAACAAAGTGCCTAGCAATGTCACGACATGATGGTCCCCAAAGAGCGCAATGAACATCATGCCAAGGCATACGAGGATATTTTCCACGATCCACCTCATCTTTCATAGTGTCTTCCCATGAATTTGGTTCAGATTCCCTTATCAAATGAAAAAAAGAAAAGCATCATTAAAAATATCAATAAAAGGAAGAGTACTGCTCCAACCAACTAGCAATTAGTTAAAGAACGGTTCTCACAGCACAATAAATATAAACCTCCTAGCCAGTGATTTTTAAAGCAGAACCAGCCAACCACTACCACCAGAAAATATATTAAATGAAAAGTTGACCTAAGAGCGATGTAGGAGATGTTGAATCTCCACAAACGATTGTTCCGTTGCAGGGACTCTCTGAATGGGAGGGTGGGATTAGCTTCAAGGAGGAAATGGGGATGTCGATGGGCTTGCAGGGGGCTACTAGAGACAGGGAGCCCATACCACTTAACTGTTTATCACCTACCCAGTCTAGTGTTTCTGATTGGGTTCTACACAAGGTAAAGGAAATTCAATGTTGCGTGGGGATGGAGTGTGAGGGATTTGAAGAACAATTCATGGTGTTGCTCACTGCCATTGAAGTGGGCCATAACCAGCTTAAAAAATCTGGGTCCAAAAAACAGAGGGAGCTAAAAAGATTAACGTGGTCTCTTAACTATGAGGGCAGCTCTAGTCACAAAAGATCCAAAGGGAAGGGGTTAGCTTCTTCTCAAAAATTATGTCTTGGAATGTCCGAGGACTCAACGAGGCCAATAAGCATCTTCGTATAAAAAATTTGCTTTGAGTGGAAGGCGGACATAGTATGTTTGCAGGAAACAAAGCTGAAATTTATTACAAGAAGACTTATTCGAAGTATCTGGAGCTGTCCATATGTGGATTGGGCTTTCCTAGCATCGGATGGCGCTTCCGGAGGTGTTTTAGTGATGGGGGATAGAAGGGTAGTGGAGAAAATAGAGGGATTCATTGGGGAGTTAATGGTGGCATGTTCCTTTTGAGAAGGGGTTAGCTTCTTCTCAAAAATTGTCTTGGAATGTCCAAGGACTCAACGAGGCCAATAAGCATCTTCGTATAAAAAAATTTGCTTTGAGTGGAAGGCGGACATAGTATGTTTGCAGGAAACAAAGCTGAAATTTATTACAAGAAGACTAATTCGAAGTATTTGGAGCTGTGCATATGTGGATTGGGCTTTCCTAGCATCGGATGGAGCTTCCGAGGTGTTTTAGTGATGTGGGATATAAGGGTAGTGGAGAAAATAGAGGGATTCACTGGGGAGTTAACGGTGGCATGTTCCTTTAAGAGTGTGGAAGATAATTTCTTGTGGGCTTTTGCCGGTTCATACAGGCCAAACTTGGACAGCACCAAAAGGTTCTTATGGGAAGAATTAGCTAGAGCTCATAGCTAGTGGGATCTCCCATGGTGCATAGGTGGGGATTTTAATGTTACAAGGTTTCCAAGTGAACGTTCAGGAGAAAATAGTTCGCGGCCAGCAATGTTAGAATTTTCGGAGTGTATTTTCGACTTGAGTTTGGAGGATATTCCTCTCATGGGGGGAACATTCATGTGGTCTAATCAATCATGGTTTAGATTGGACAAATTTTTAATCTCATCAGAATAGGAAATCCATTATCCAGACATATGTCAAAAGAGGTTGCCTCGTCTTTGTTCAGATCATTTCCCTATATTGTTGGATTGTGGGGGTATCTAAGAAGGGCATCGGTACTTCAAGTTCGAAAATATGTGGTTGAAAACTGAAAGTTTTGTGGATAGGGTCAGGCAATGGTGGTCCTCATATTAAATTCATGGCACCCCTAGCTTTATCTTGCAGGTAAACTAAAAGCTTTAAAAAATTATTTAAAACTTTGGAACTCTCTTTCCTTTGGTGGCATAGGTGAACGGAATAAATCCATGTTGGTGGAGCTACAGGAGTTAGAGAGGTTATAGGAGGACCGGGTTCTATTCTCAGATGAGTTATCTCGGAAGATAGAGCCGATATCAGAATTAGAGAGGGTTACCTTATCGGAGGAAATTTCTTGATGACAGAAATCAAGAGCTTTGTGGTTAAAACAAGGGGATCGAAGTATAAAATTCTTCCATAGAATGGCTAACTCTCATAGGAGAACAAATAACATTGAGATGCTAAATATAGATGGTGTGGCTTGTACGGAGGTCCCTATGATTCGAGAACATGTTTATGATTTTTTTGAACATTTGCTTATTGAACAAGAGGGGTGGCGGCCAAAGCCGGATGGACTAAGTTTTGAGTAAATGGGGCCGAATACTGTCTCTTGGTTGGAGAGGCCATTCGAGGAGGCGGAGGTTCATGGAGTGGTAGGGAAAATGGTAAAAGATAAAGTACCAGGTCCAAACGGTTTTTCTATGGAATTCTTTCAATCATGTTCGGAGGTGGTGAAGGATGATCTAATGAAGGTATTTCGGGAACTTTTCTCAACGGGAAAATTTGAGAAAAGCCTTAACGCCACATTTATTGCACTAATTCCTAAGAAGATTGTGGCATTGGAGGTTAAGGATTTTCAGCCTATTAGTTTGGTGAACGGGGTCTACAAGATAATTTCTAAGGTGCTTGGAAATCGCCTAGGGGAGGTATTGGGGAAAGTCATCACAAAACCCTGAAATGCATTTGTAAGGGGCAGGCAAATTCTGGACTCGGTTCTCATCGCCAATAATGCATAGATAGTAGACTAAAATCCGCCAATACAAGTATCCTATTCAAGCTAGATATGGAGAAGGCATATGATCACGTTAATTGGAACTTTCTACTCTACGTACTTGGGAGGTGTGGTTTTGGGGAGAAATAGTGTTCGTGGATCAGTTGGTGCATTTCAACAACGAAATTTTCAGTTTTAGTGAATGGTAGTTCAGTTGTTTTCTTCAACAGCTCTTGAGGCCCAAGACAAGGAGATTCATTGTCCCCACTCCTCTTCGTTGTGGTTATGGAGGTGCTTAGTAGAATGATCTTGGTTGTGGTCCTTAATGGATTTGTGATTGGATTCTTGGTTGCTGACCCCAATAGGAGTACTCTTACCATTTTCCAGAAAAAAGAATGTAGATTGGTTGGTTGGAAGAGACTGTACTTTTCCAAATGTGGCAGGATCACCTTAATCAAGAGCACCTTGTCTAATTTACCAACGTATTTCCTTTCTCTGTTCCCAATTCCAGCAAGCATAGTGAACCGGATTGAGAAACTTTATTGTGATTTCTTATGGAGTGGCTGGGGGATGAACTCAAATTTCATCTAGTCAATTGGGATAAAGTATGCTCCCCAATCTCATCTGGTGGTTTGGGAATCAGAAATCTAAGGACTTTTAATTAGGCCTTACTAGGAAAATGGTTGTAGCGATATAATATGGAACCGGAAGCCCTATGGAAGTTGGTGATTGATTGCAAATATGGAGTGTGTGTGTGTGTGTGTGTGTGTTGGGAGGGGGGGAGGTAAGTGGATCTTATGGGGTGGGAGTGTGGAAACACATTAGACGAGGGTGGGGGATTTTTACTTGTCACACTAGACTTGTGTTGGGAGATGGCTCTAGAATAAAATTCTAGAGTGACCTTTGGTTTGGGAATAATGCCTTAAAGGAATCATTCCCTTCAGTTTTCCATGTTGCAAGTGAGAAAGAAGCTTTAGTGGTTGATCCAATGGTGATATCTGGGGACCAAGTTCAATGGAACATTAACTTTAACAGGGTGGCCCAAGACTGGGAAGTTGGTAGCTTTAAGGAATTTTTTAATCTCTTGTATTCCGTGTTGCAGCCGAGCACTCCAAGTGTTGACTCGCTATGGTGGGTACCCGCAGGTAAAGGCACATTCTCGGTTCGCTCTTTGTCTCCCACACAGTCGCAGAACAATTAGCTTCCAAGGCAAAAGATTTGGTGAAACAAGGCACCTCCTAAAGCGGCATTTTTTGCTTGGACAACATCTCTAGGTAAGATTTTGACGATGGATAATTTGTGGAAGCACGGGGTGATCATAATAGATTGGTGCTGCATGTGTAAGAAAACTAGCGAGACCGTGGATCATCTCTTACTGCATTGTGAGCTTGCTAGAGCGCTATGGGATGAAGTTTTTTGCATATTAGACTTACCTTGGGTTATGAACTTATGCCCACCTAAGTGACAGCGATGCTGGTCAGCTAGACAGCATTGGGAGGTATCCCACAAATCAAAGTTTTGTGTAAGATGGTTCCTATCTATCTGTGGTGTTTGTGGCACGAGTGGAATGATCGGACGATCGAAGACAAGGAGCGCACAATAGAGGAACTTAGATATCTTTTTATTAGAACTCTATTTCTATGAGCCTTAGCTGTAGATTTTAATGGCTGCGATGTTCATGACTTTCTTGTATCCTCTGTTTCTTCCTAGATAGGTGTTATCTCTTGTATACCATCTTGTGTACTTGGGCTATGCCTATTATTATTAATACAATTGTTTACTTATATAAAAAAAAAAAAAAGGTATCCAGTTCACCATGGTTTATTAAGAAACATAACAACTGTCCCTACAAAAGAGCAATATATGAACATTAAAGAGTCCATTCAGAATACCATGAACACTACAATCTATCAACAAAATGATTACCAAACTTTGACAAAGGTATCTGAATCACTAAATACTTTTTTTTTTTTTTATAAGTATCTGAATCACTAAATACATAATAGGAAATCAATTCATTACTATCGTCTAACAACTTCCCATTCAAAATCCAACATAGGATCTGGTGAATGAACAGGAGACTTACCTTGGGTTATAGTAGTCCTTTCCAGGCCATATCAAAGGAGGGCAATCACCCACTTTGTGTTCATATGTGTCATAACGACCAAAGCACAAATCCAGTCCTCCAATGAAGCATATTTGATAATCTATAATGACAAGCTTTTCATGGTGGGACCTATATATATCAGGAAACTAAAATCAGAAAATGCAAAACGTTCACCATAGATGGATACAGTAGAATCTACAAAACCCATGAAAAGTTGCAATTAAGTTGCATACCATAAGTAAACACCAGAAGAGAAGTGGTCAGGATAACGCAGTACCCTCACATTCTCATGGATGCTAAGAAGCTTTCTCTTGCTATAGTCACTATTGATTTTCAAAGCAAGGGCAACCTCTTTGTAGAGAAGAATATAAATCTGCATTTGTAAGATACATTAAAGTCAACACTAATTGAAGAAAATGAGGATACAAGAAAGCATTACATTACAGTATCCGATATGATCAGTTGAAAAAAAGCTATACAATAGTTCATGATTTTATGGTTACCTGAACCCCTTGCTTGGCTTTTGCTTCCAGCAAATCATCAAGCCTGGATGAGACATGAGCATCAAAAGGACGTCTTAGATACAGTTCTGGGCACAACCACCAGCCACAAATAAATATCTGCATGAAACTTCCAATCAACCAACAGAAACTTAACACCAAACATTAAGATAATCAATTAAACTACAACTGAATATTGTGTGTTAAAACTGAAAGGAACAGACCTCGGATTTTGCATCCTCAATAGAAGAAGCAATAGCTTCAAATGCAGCTCGACCATCTACAAACCATTGAGCCTGACTACCATCTTCAGTCAAACCCCTTGGAGGAGCAAAAGAGCCAAAGCGGTGAGGGTGACACCAGCCCTCAGGAGGCCTTAGTCCAGCATCATTGACTGCAGCAACCCAATCTTTAACTTTAGCACTACTCTTAGCTCTTATCCTAATGCTCCTATTTCCACAAGTCACCTGCCCAAATATTTGTTAGAAGATATGCTCTAGATATTTTCACCAGACATAAAATCATCCACCAAGCGATCATCAAAACCAAAGAAGTAAATTAAAACGCAAGCCCTTGCAGGAACAACAAAAATCTACCCAACTGCCATTACCATGTGTCACATTTCTTTGCTGGACCAGTGCAGTCCAACGACAAGATTCAATATAAAGAGTGGTGAATTTTAGCGGTGTACAAAGACTCCCCCCCCCCCCCCCCCAACAACACACCCACAGATATTGGGCAATTATAGGAATAGATCCCAGAGGGCGGGCACCAAAATAATCATGAATAGGATTCAAACTTAAAAAAAAAATGCTTCATGCAGCACCTGAATACTGACCTAGAAGAGCCTAAGTGCTTGGGATTAACTGTATGGTGGATACATACACATATTTTCAGTTTTAACAACATAAAACCATTATGCCTAGCCTCCATATAAAGCAATATATTAGTAAGTCCTAAAGTTCTAATTATTTAGAAAAACCAAAGTCCAAAGTCAACTTTTAAGACTTTTAGCCAGGAACAAGGGTAAATCATCAGTAAGACCTATTGGTGCTTACCTTAAAAGCATGGCGTAACGGATTCTTTTCCTTTATTTCCTTTGCTAGCGATACTCGACCCTCTCCATTCCCATCTGAGGCAGGTAGTACATCAAAGACAATTATATCTAAGGGTTGGGTATGAAAAGGATCCTCCAGCAATGCCAAGAATCCAGGTTTTAGCACAGCCCAAACCTACACAATTAAATAGAGAATAAAAAAGAAACACGGGGTGAGCTAGAGAAATTTGTCTTAGAGATTTTCACAAACAATGACAAAGTACAGTACATCTTATGCCATATACCGTGAAATATTTCATATGTTTCTAAATTCAGAGTCAAGTAAAAGATTCAAAAGCCAAAAATATTAAACAACATGTAAAAAAGAAAAATGCTATTCATCATCCTCACACCACACACCACACATAATTTTTATTTTTTTCTCTTACCAAATATGTGGTGTATGGATGATGAGTAGAAGAACTCAATTAGTTTAAGAAGAATAAAACAAAAAATAAAATAAAAATAAGTGTGGTGCGTGGGGATGATGAGTAACAAAGTTCTTTAAAAAATATGAGGACCAATTGTATTTCAAGGCAAATAGTACATTGAGCACCAAATGAAGTATGACCTGGAGGAAAGAGAGACAAGAAGTTTCAATAATGATCCTACTGTTATAACGATTAGAAAGTTTGAGAATAGGGTAGAGGGATGCATCCAAGACTACGGCCTCATTTGGCAACACAACATATCTCAAGTATTCTCAAATATTTTCTTCCCAAATATCATTCAAACACAAAACACTTTTCAATTTCAAATCTTCAACTTTTTCATCTAATCATTACCTAATCATTACAACTTTCCCAAACTTCCAAACAAAACACGTTTTCATTATAACTTTTTCACTGCATGCTTTTTATCATGCAGTGAGCTGTAATAGAGTTTATTTATTATGACCGAAAATTTTCCAAAACTTGGATGCCAGATCACATTGTCATAACTAAGTACCGTATTTCATTTCCTTGGGATAATTGCCAAGTGGCTCCCATGATATGCGAGCTACATGCTACTACATATGAGATGTTTGCTTCTACCAAATCAATTCACTTTATGGTCTTATTAGGTAGAACACGAATGCAAGGAAAAGGAAAAGGAAAAGGAATGTTAACATTCTTTGTTCCTTGTAGAACACAAATCCACACGTGTATGTTCCATCAAAACAGAGCACAACCAAGCAAAATCCAGTCCAAATTTCAGAAACAGGATACCATTACCTTTTGCCAATTGTCATTGCAACAACTGAACCAATGACAAGCACAACATTTCCTCTCGTCATCATCCTTTAAAATTTTTGGTAGATGCTTCACCATCACATAATCTTCCTTCAACTTAGGGCCATATTCTGGTGAGAATGATAACTTTGAAACCTCCAGGAACCTGCAAACCTGCAGTACATCATAAACCATTGTCAAAGACTAGGAAATAATTAACATCGTACTGGTAAAAGATGTACAAGAATTAAATTCATAACAATGTACCAGCTGAGAATTATTGACGATTGTAACCAACCAAGAGCCAACACATTCTTACTCAGAAAATTAAACCATGCGATTGCTTGGCTTCATAAAAAATGTTATAAGATTCGCAGAGAATCTTATTGTCATGCAACCTAGCCAAAAATTCATACACCATAATTCACTTCACAATCACGAAAACCATTCCAAAAAAATATCAACTATAAGCAATTATCACCCATTAAGATAGGTCAAGACCAGATTAGTTCCAAGGTATGACAAGGCCTTCCATCCACTATTGCTAATATCGTAAAAGTGCCCCCATTGATCAACCACACTCAACGATTTGCTTCTCATGATTAATCATGTAGAATACCCAGAATATTCCCTTGAATCTTGTTAACTTCCAAATTCAAACATGCTGCCTTTAGCATTGGATTGATAATTAATCAAATCACATGGAAGCAAGGAAAAAAAAGACTTGCATAATACTGCTATGCTTGATTGTATTAAGAGGCTTGATAGCATGAGCAAGGCTTGGAATAAAAGTAACACATGCTTTGAAAGCACATGCACCAAGCATACCTCTCGGGAGTTGACGATATCAAGGTTCCCAAGAAAGTGATTTAAGTACCCTTGCATTGCAACCTTTCCTCTATCAGATATGGACTGTTGCCTTCCCAGGGCTGGTGTAATAATCGGCAGAGCAGCACTAGATGGAACATCTCTGGACAAGAAAAAACACACCTGTAAGAGCTATTACAATTATGAGCCCAACAAAAAAATAACTGCTTCAATTGAAATGCGTGCTGGGGGTTTACTGGTCACCTGTTTTTGGAACTTTCATCATGATTTATGGGAATGGCCTCATCATCATCTTGCACCATGGCTGCTTGATCTACTATTCCTAGATTTTGAAGCCATTCTTTAACCTTTAATATAGTTTTCCAATAAAAACTATATCAAAACCCCAGACCTTCCCAAGCAATAAAAATCCAAAGAACTTTAAAAACGAGTTGCCACAGGTTTGCAATTCATGTTACACGCACCTGCTCCTGCTTCTCATGAATTTCCTCGATGAAGGCACGTTTCTTCAAATTGAAGTGCAAATAGAAAACATGTGAAGCCTTCTTTACTAGGCGCCACTTGAACTAGTAAATAATAGCACGGAATTAGCGCACCGAAAAACTAAACCGTAAAAATAGATGCTCAACAAAGAAAATTTCTGCCAGATTTGCAAGGATTCTGATAGAATGTATTCAAGAGGTGCAAGTACTTTTTTTATTTATATAAGTGAAAAGAACTCTATCGATAACAGGGACAAGTACAATCAGCTTAGATTCGCAAGATCAAAACACAGAACCAATAGAAGGCACATAAAAGAGCAAAAATGATTGGCCCGAGCCAGATTTGGAATTCAATATTAAGCATAGCAGGCAAGAAAAACAAAAGGACGGCCTAAGCCCACGCAACGACTATTAACATGAGATCCATAAAATATCATCTTTCCTTTTCTTCGATTATCTCTAAATCCAAACACATGCAAAATGTAATCGAGTTTATTTATTACGACCAAAAATTTTCAAAAAATAATACAAAGTACGATCTGAGCTTACAGGTTAAGAAAATTGAAGCATTTGAGTGAGAATAGAAGAAATAGAGAAAGCAGGCACCTGTTTGTATTGGAACTCGATGGTATAGGTGAGGAGCACGGGGCTAATATCGCCGGCGTCGGGGCGAGAGACGGAGACGATGGTGGCCTCCGGCAAATCGTCGAAAATCCGAGTGAAATCGGCGGAGCTTTGACGGAACGAGTAGAAGGAAGGCGTTAAAGACGGCGACGGGTCTGATTGCATTTGTACGTACCGGGTCCCGGAACCGGACATTAATTGTTCCGACGCCATTTTTTATTTATGTAATCGCGAAGAAAATGGCTCTCTAATTTCAACCACTTTTTGATCCGAAAGAAAATGGAAAGTGGTATTGAATTATGGAAGAAGAAACGAAAAGAAGAAATCTTATGGAGGGGTGGCTGGTTTTGAACGTCTTCGATCAAAGTCGGGGAGAGAGAGAGAGAGAGAGAGAGAGAGAGAGTGGTGAGGTTCGTTTTGGTGACAAAATACTCCTCCACGGCACCACGCGATGAAACGACAATTCTGGAAGTTTTTTTGATTCGTGCGGTTCTTATAATAGAGTACCCATTTCAAATGAAAGCCGGGAGGGTAACCTTTTTCAATACAATTCATGCACTCAATTTAGACAAACAATTTATAAAAATAAAAAATATTTAGATTGTGTTTGGACAATGAGAGATTTAGAGATATTTTGTAAATAATAGTAAAAAAATAATAATAAAATATTAAATAATAATAAAAAGTATGTAAAAATAATAATAAAATAATAAATAATAATGAGGTGTTCTTATAATACCTAATAATATCTTGACATCCAAACAAGGTCAATTGTAAGAACGTTATTATTTTATTTAAAATAGAATTATAAAAAACGATTTTATTTTTAATCTCAATAAGAGTATTACATGTATTTATAATTTTACATACAATGTATTGAATTAAAATATCTATTTTATCAATTTATTTCTTTTTTAATTCAAATTTTAAATTTTATAATTTTTAGCATATTAATTATAAATAAAAATAATATTTTTTTATTGTTAAAATGGTTTCTATTTTTCACTTCTAATTTTATTATTTGCTAATTATATTTCACTCAAAATTATAAACAAGCTATTTTTATCACAAACTAAGAAACATGTGTCACTTGTCTAAAAATCACAACATTATTTTCAAAAAATAAAAAGTATAAATAATAAAATCTGTATTAAAAATAAATAAATGAGGTAATGAAAGCTAAAACATTGCTACAGTACAAGTCACCGTATGGAGAATATTAAGAATACAATACAAATAATGCTAAAGTTAAAAGTACAAATAACGAAATGTTAAGAATATAATACAAATAGTCAAATTTATTTTATATGGTATTAGAGTAGAGATTCTGAGTTTGAATCATGAATTTATATTCTACCATATTTAACTAAATATTCTATGTATTGAGTCTACTCATTGAGAAAAAGTCTAGTTTAAACGTGAGGAAGAATGTTAAGAATATAATACAAATAATTAAATATACTTATTCGTGGTGCAGTTGATCAATTCAGTACTATTCATAAACTATTTATTACTATTCATAAATTATTTTACTATTATTTACAAATAATTTGAAACATTTTATCCAAACGTCCCATCCCAAAAGCGGTTATTTCATGATCGAATAATGATATAGACATGTGCAACATATTTCATAATATATTTCATAATACATATTTTATAGTGATGTTGTTTATATAAGATATTTTAAAAAAAATACTATTTATTTTTAAATGTAATTATATAATAAGTTATAAAGAAATAATATGTATTTATCACATGACAAAAACCGTATGCAATGAATAAGCCAAAAAAGAGGCGGGCTATGGCGAGTGATATCACGCTTCTCTAATTGCCAACGGAGAGAATGACGACCAGGCTGCTATTTATGAGTTACAACAAAGTTGACTTTTCAATCAGCCCCACTCACCGACTGCACCACGATTAATCAAACATAATACATTTCTAATTCCAACAATTCATTATTTTCCTATAGAAAATGTTTACTCATTATCTTTATATTATATACAGATAATTTTTTTATTTTTTTTTTTTTCTTTTAACAAATGTGTCATATGATGAGTAAAAAAATATAACTAGTTTAGAAATAATAAAATAAAATAAAAAATTTTAAAAATAAAAATAAGTATAGTTCGGTGTGTGGAGATGATAATATTGATTAGTAGCAAAGCTTATTCATATAAGAGTTTTAATACTCTTCATCCTCACACACCACACTACACTTAATTTTTTTTTAATTTTTTTAGTTTTATTCTTCCTAAACTAATTATTATTTTTACTTATTATCCATATACCACACATTTAGTAAGAGAAAAAAATAAATAAATTATATATAATATGTGGTGTGAGGATGATGAATATAATTTTTCGTCATATAAATATGTAAAATATAATACATTATACTTTTATCCTACTTTTATGTTATTGTAATGAGGTTTCAACTATTCATAATAACAAACACATGATGAGTATAGTTTATGGCATATGTAAAATATGTTCCCTGTTTGAGAGATGCATTGTGGTTTATATATTCTTTCTATCCATTATTCCTCCTAAGAGAAAGAAAAGAGGGCATTATGGATACCCCCTTTTAACTCCATATGTATGTTGTCGCCAAATGGAATGGAGTTCTAGGGTCTATGGACCTCAGGTAAGAAATTATTAAATATTTTCTGTCCTATTAAAATAACAAAAAAAAAATACTGTATTTTTATTTTTTATTTTTATAATTATAAGCACGAATTAATTTGTCTTGTTTGTTTTCGAAAAACATCTCATCTCATCTCATCTCAATTTCATCATTACACTTTTTTAAATTTTAATACACAATAAAACAAACAATTCAATTTTTTTCAAATTTATCTCATCTTATCTCACCTAATCATTATAATTTTTCTAAATTTTAATACAAAATAAAATAAAAAATTTAATTTTTTAAATTTTAAAATAAAAATAATATTAAAAAATATATTTTAATAATTTTATTTTACTTTTTAATCTTAATTTTAACTCATTTCATTTCTAAAAGTAAACTAGGCTTTAATGAGATTACGCAATCGTCAAAGTACTCGATAATTATGGGGGGACCGAATTATAATTTCAATGGATGACCGTTCCGGTTCGTTGACTAGTTTAAGATTGGACTCCTGAACCGTTCAGGCTGAACCGGCTGATTTCAGAATTTGACCTTAATTAAGAAATGTATAACACGTTGCCGTTTGCGATTGTCTTCCCGACGTGGCTTTTCTCACTTTAACGTTCCCTCACTTTCTCCGGAAAAGAAATTTCTGAACCCGTAGTTATTCTCTTCTCTTTCCCAATTGATTCCCGGATTATTTTTTAGGGAGTTTACAGTTTACAATCATGGACATCTGTCTCATCGTCGATACGGTAAATGTGGCCACCACGCAAGGCCTAGGGTTCGCAAAATTCCTTCTTCGTCGCCACTGCGTCGCTTCCTACAACAACAACCACCTGTCGATCTCCGCCGTGATTTTCGCGGTCGACGCTATAGCTCCCCCGACGGTCAGATCCAATTACTCTCGAACCGCTCGTCGGACACTCCTCCGGAAAAAGCGCCGCACGAGGAGGAAATCCTCCAGCGGCGGCGACTCCAAGGACGGCGACTCCAAGGGTTTTTTCGGCGACGGCGGCGATGGTCCATTCGGTGGAGGCGGTGGCAAGGGATGGAATTTTGACGGTTTTGGAGGGCATAATTGGGATGGATCGTCCTCCGATCCCGCTTTCAACTTCGTTTACGAGGTCATCTACTGGATTGTGCTATCGAATTGCGTGCACTTCGCTTTCAAGAAGATCGTTCGGATTTTGGGGGATGGGATTGGAGACGCTGAGAGAGAGAAGGTACCGATGAGGTTGACATCGGTCTGCTGATACGGTATCGTTTATAAATAGGTGAGAGAATCGGGAGTAATTCCTGTATTGTATTTGATTGGGGGGAGGGGTACTGAACTTTCTGTCAATCTGGGTATATATTGTACATAATCTTATTGTCCCTATAATTTGGTTAATAATAACAAATGGTATAACTAAATTTGAGAAAAAAATCTCCCTTAATTGATCATTCTCCTTGTATTGTTCCATGAAATTGATTGTGTTTATGGCTTTTTTATTTGTGAAAAAGCAGTTGACGTGTAAACATTGTGATGTTAGTCTGTGGCAATCGAGAGATGGATAGATACTTGCATGATACACAAGGCAATCAAGTAAGAAATTTATAGAGTTTTGGGGTAATTGAGAGATGGGTAGATGGAGAGTGATGCTCTTCGCATGGTGACTGGGTCACAAGTCTTGGTTGTTTGGTGATGCTGTGTTCATTGGTATCGCTGCTGCTCCTATATATGTTGTCTGCTTTAGTACTTCGTTGGATAGATGAGTTTTGCCTAGAATGTTATCAACATTCAACGAGGTGGCTTTTGGGGAATGGAATGTTTTGATAAAGTAGTTATGCCTAAAAGGGTAACAGCCTTTATAGGCTTCTAGCAAATTGCAGGAATGCACAAGACTGTTGATGATAAATTATAGCAATATGGAAGATGACTCCCATATGCTCATATTGTGGTGCATTTGGAGGGAAAAAGAACTATGGAAGCATCAAAGATCCTAAACTTAAAAGGGACAATGCTTAAGGGCTGGTTTGGATTCATAGATGAAATGTGATGAGATGATTTTAGATGAAATTTAAAAAAAAAATATTGTTAGAATATTATTTTTTAATATTATTATTATTTTAAATTTTGAAAAAATTGAATTGTTTATTATATTTTGTGTGAAAATTTGAAAAAATTATAATGATGATGAGATAAAACACTTTCTGAATTCAAATGAGACAAATAATCCTTCCCTGTACATCATAATTTCGGTGCAATTGTGGTATTTGGTTTTCAAGATGAATAGATCTGGGATCAGGTGTGACCATTTTAATTGCAAAATCCAATATACAAAGAAGAAATAGGAAAAGCTATCGTTGTAGAGACTTTTTTTGATGAAATTATAAACAAGAGATAGAAGGAAGAGATGCAAGCATGAAATGGCTGAACAAGTGGACAACAGAGATGTAATAGTACCATCTTTAAGTGCATAGCCATCTGTCTCAAACTCCAAAACAACAGTGCGAAAGGAAAGAGGATGGCACACTCTATACCGCTACATGATCCATGCATGTCGTCCATGTAAAGAACGCACCCTCCACACCATACTCTCCAGGACATTCCCTTCATACCAACCAGCTTACAAATATACTTATTCTTCAGGAAAAAAGGGAAGAAAAAAAGCTCTCAACAGTCCTGAATTCACAATAAAATTACGTTCTGAATCCAGGACTCATGAAATAAGAAAATTCTGATGAATATGATCACCCTTTCCCCCCCACACAAACCAATAACCCCTCCGCGAATGAGATTCACAAGCAAGAACGCATGATGAGAATATCTAATTATCCCATCCAACCACAATTGTATAAGTCGCAAGAAAATATATTCACATTTCTTGTCCTCATAAAAAAGCTGGATAAGAAGTATTCGGTTCTATAGAACAAAAAGGAACCCAGTGCTTAGCATTAAATAAGAAATCCTACGGCAAACCTTAATCCAATTTTCTAAGTTCTAGATATTGTGATTCTCAGCCATTTTCCTGTTAAATACTTCTTGGTTCATTAGCAGTCCCTCCCTCCTTCCACCCTAAGCCGAATTCTGGCTATCCATTGATGTTGGTGGCTGTGCAGGCACTCCCTGATCTTGGGCCATGTTCTGTCTTTGCATTGCCTCTCTCCTCTGAACCTGCATTGTTTCTCGGCGTCTATCATAGCGTGGACGAGGCCTGCTCCTAGTTGCTTGTGGTCTCATATCAGTATATTGCGGCCTACGGATGACCCTCCCATCGAGAAACAAATCCCCTAAAATCAACTCGAGAAAAAAATATGTAGAAGGCAAGAGAAAATCACAGATGGCAATTACAACAGAACCCATTGCTAATTGCTACATTAAACTCTTTAACGATTCTCACCTCCATAATCTTTGTTGGGCACATCAAGATATGAATCCGGCAACACCCAAAGCACACCAGGTAACCCTATGCAACCACAAGAACCCGATAACAAAACCAGCCAGTTCAATTAGACACTCACTAATTGGATCCAGAAGCAAGCTTTAGACTAGCACTGAAACCTTCAATCCAAATCCCAAAGCATCCACTACAATTAATTAGGGAGAATGGGAGATGGTACAAAAAAGATATTCATAACTGAAACAAAAAAATAAATACAGGAAACAAATATAAAGAAAAATATAAACAGCCCTTATTACATTGATTCAGGCAAACATCCATGATTTGCAATATAGATAAAATAACACTAACCCATAAACCCTAAACGCTAAAGCACCCATATAATAAAGCAAGCGATTCCGTAGAACACCCAAAAATTTAGAAACAAAACGATTCGAAAAATTAAACCCTTTGTCACAAAACCCCGAAAAAAATTTACCTTTAACTTTATAAGAAAGCTCCTCGGAAATCAAAGCGCCAAATCCTGTATACGTAGTCGTACAAACCGAGTATATCTTATTCTTCGCCTCCTCCTCACTAGAATTCACAAAAATTAAACCCACAATTCAAGAAAGAAATAAAAAAAGAATCGTTCGAAAACCAAATCAAGTAGTACCTTCCTACAACATTGGCTAGGGTTTTGACATAGGAGTTAATCATTTCCTCCTCGGAGGGTTTGGGGTCAGTGGGGAACTCCATGACGATGAGCCAGTGTTCGTAGTCGCAGCCATCGAGGAGGATCGTCTCCTTTGGGGGGCGGTTGCTCCAGTTGGGAGACGGGTCGTTAAGGGGCGAGTAGCCAGACCCAGAGGTCTTGGAACGGGTCGGGATTTTGACCGAGTCGGGGGTGAGTTGGGGCTGGTAGTTGACTAGGAGTGCTAGAGCGAAGCGAGAACGAGAAAAGAGTGAAGAAGAATGAGAAGAAGAGAGAGTTCGGGAGAGAAGTGAAGCTAAACTGCGACGGGCGGTGAAGCACGCCATTGCTGCTGGAGCCCTTGGACTGATGTCTGTCTAGATGGCAGGTGCGTTTTGAACCTTACGAGTGGAGAGTTATGAGGTTATTTGTCACTTAAATTTATTTTTAAAAAACTTACATCATTTTGATTTGGATTTTGCTACACAACCTCCTATTATTCATCCACACTCCACACTTCATATTTTTTAATATTTTAAAAAAAAAAATTTTGAATTTATTTTTTTTAAAATATTTCAAATTTTTTATTTACTATTCATATAAAAATTATTTAAAAAAAAAATTTAAAAAAAGATGAAGTGTGGAGTGTTGGGAGGTTGGGAAGATTTATTGTTTTGATTTATGTTTGGTAGTTGAGATAAGATGAAAAATTTTAAAAATTTTGTAAATAATATTAAGATAAAAGTTTAAAAAATTATTTTTTAATATTATTATTGTTTTAGGATTTGAAAAAGTTAAATTAGAATTTGAAAAAATTGAATTGTTTATTATATTTTGTATGGAGATTTGAAAAAGATATAATGATGTGATGAGATGAGATAGAGATGATATTTCTCATCTTTACCCCCAAACATAACTTTCCCGATTTATTTTATTTTATTTTTTGTTAAGTAACCAAAATTAGTTTACATGGAGAGAAGAATTCTATTCCACAGCCGGTTTAACTCCAACTCCACACACCCATGCTGATGTGGCAGACCCGGTTCAAGTAGACAGTCGACTTTCTCTTGTTTGTTGTCTCTAAACTCCCCCTATGTACTCGTGCTCTGTGCCCTAATGAGATCCCCAACTCCTGCACCTTCGTCCCAGAACTCGATCGGTCGCCCCCAACTCCTGCATCTGCGAATCCACTGCGACAGAGGTTGTAATCTTTCTCAAACCCCCTTCCGACTTCTCCCACGCACCTTTGCCCCCAACTCCTGCGAACCCCCTCCTTCTTCTCCCCCTCCATCTGGGACACAAAATCCCCAGAATCCCCCCGCCATCTGTGAACCCCTTCCTTCTTCTCTCCCTCCTTCTTCTCCTTCGCATTTCTCTAAGAAGCAAAGCCGACGCCATTTCTCTCTCCCATCTTCGAGTGCTGCATTGTTGCACCCGTTGGTGCGCATCTTCCACTCCACGACGGTAAGCTAATCCCTCTTTAAATCTGTGCGAATTTTCTCTACGTTGAAAAGTAGTAATTGCACTTAAGATTGCTAGTAGTAATTTGATTCTTGGAAGAAAATATTGACAGTGGGCATGAATCTTTACAGTGGGCGAGCATGAAAAAATTTACTACCAAAAATTTTAGTAATTTGATTCTAATTGCATGCAAATGTATTGTTAGTTGTGGAGCTCAGCCAAAAAAGAGAATTTTATCCTCTAGAGAGACAAAGGATTATGGTTTGAACTCTCTGTGTGAATCTATTAACTCTCTGTTTTGAATCTGTTTTAATTCTTTTTATGGAGTTTTTCACACATTAGTTTTGCATGCTAAACTAATGATTAGTTTTGATAAATGGTAATCACTTCAACAAAATTTCCTATTGGCATGGGAAAGTTCCTATTTGTATAGACCAATTCAACCAGTATTTGCTTTGAATACAGAGGACAGGGCGTGGCCAATATTTTATGAGTTCTTGCAACTGTTGCGTGTTAAACATGAATTTTCTTTTCTTGTTACAGCTGAAGATGCTTTGCCTATTGCTACGTGACTAATGTGAATACTTTTATTTTTTATTTTTTGTTATTTCCACTTGTGATATTTTTATTGTGGAGCCTAGTATTTTTATCTTTGGTTTTAAGAGTATGAGGCATCATGTGTTTGATTACCATTATTCAACAAAATTGAAGTGTTGGGTTATTGAAGTGTTGAAGTGTTGGTTTATTGAAGTGTTGAAGTGTTGGTTTATTGAAGTGTTGGATTATTGAAGTATTGAAGTGTTGGGTTATTGAAATATTGAAGTGTTGGGCCTTGGGTTATTGAAGTGTGAATTATTATTGACAGTACTAATTTTGCCATTATTTAGTATTGGGTTATTAAAGAGTACAACCATGCCATTATTTAGTGGTTGTTCAAATGCATAATGTGTATAGAATGTATTTTCGTTATGTTTTATCAATGTTTAATTTAGATCACCCATAGACTTGAGTCAATTATCATGTGTTGTTGATGAGTTGCAAATCGAAGTACCAACTTGTTGGTATGGGTTGAAAGCCCCATTGAAGACCTCCCACACTAGCAAAAATCCTGGAAGGAAATTTTACGCATGCTCGAAGTATAACACGGTACATCATATTTTTTTTATGGCGCAGTTTTGTCTTACTTTTTAACTTGTCATATTTAACGTTTGTCGAATTGACAATTTGTATGTAGGGAGAATCAATGTGTCAGTTCTTTATATGGGCAGATATACTTTAATTGGTAGATGAGAAAATACGCACAAGAGAGAATGCAGCTCGAAAAAGGAAGGACGACATACTGTTGCGTGAGTATGAAGTTAAGAAAACGAAAGATAAACTAGTTGAGAGAGAGAATGTCCTTTACAAGCAAGAGAAGAAAATTGGAAAACAGCTAGTAGAGAATAGATGTGCACGGATATTATTATGTATTTATTGGGTGTTATCAATTGTAATAATTTTCGATCATCATGGACTATAAAATGTATTTTGAAGAAGTAAATTGTAGATGGATGATACTGATTAATGTATATTAATTGTACTATTTGTAGTAATGCAATAGGGTTGTGTTGGAAATATATTGTTAATTGTATTGTTTTGGGATCACACATATATTGTTAATTAAGGCTAAAATCACTAGATCTGCTAAAATTCATGAAAATACAAGAAGATATCCAAACTACATCAAAATACTTCACCCTCCAAAATCCATGGAAATATAAGAAAATATCCAAATTATATCAAATTACATCACAATTTTCCAAAATCAATAAAAATACAAAACAACTTCCAACCTACATCAAAATACATTTAGATCTTCCAAAATCCATAGAAATACAAGAATACACACAAACTATATCAAATTACATCACAATCTTCCAAAATCAATAAAAATACAAAACAACTCCCATCCTATATCAAAATACAGCTAGATCTTCTAAAATCCATGGAAATACAAGAATAAACCCAAACTATATCAAATTACATCAAAATCTTTCAAAATCAATAAAAATACAAAACAACTCCCAACCTACATCAAAATACATCTAGTTCTTCCAAAATCAATGGAAATACAAGAATACACCCAAACTATATCAAATTACATCACAATCTTCAAAATCCATAAAAATACAAAACAATATCCAACCTACATCAAAATACATCTAGATCTTGCAAAATTCATAAAAATACAAAACAATACCCAAACTACATCAAAATACATATAGAGTGCTCCAAAATCCATGAAAATACAAGAAATACCCAACTACATCAAATTACATTACAATCTTCCCAAATCCATAAAAATACAAAATAATCTTCCTGCAGCACCTACTCATTACTCGATGGCATTGGTTGTGTGACAGTATTACACTGTGTTAGAACCACGAAATCATCCTTGCCAGCATTGGGAATCTGCTCCTAATTTCAAGTAAAAAAATCACCATTATCAAGTGGTTATGAACGCAGTGGGTAGCAATATAGAATATTTACCTGAACACTTTCTTGAGCTTTCGACACCTCACAATCTTGGGTTGTATCATCAAATATTTTCCTACGTGTCTAAATAAATTTCAAATACAAAAATATACATCCGTTAAAAATAAATATGCATGCAGTGGGAAGTAATGCACGTAATAAATACTTCTAAAAAATTTATTACCTGTTTCTTCTTTCGTTTGGTCGCAGCTTTCTCAACAGGTGGAACCTTCCTTTTTGTGGGTGGCTTCCCTTTCCCTCTAACAACATGTGGACTTAATATTTTCTTACCCTTGTTCGTGACCACATCAACTTTTATCTTGATTGAACCGGACTCAATTGTTAATCCTTTGAATTGATTCTCAAACTCTTCCAAGTGGCCAATGAATGCAGTAACATGGTCATCACTCGACGATACACAGGTAACTAGTTTCAAACATTGTTTCACCACAAACTCATACCTCCTTGAATCTGCATTTTGCCGCAAGTCATCATAGCTACTCTTTACCAATGTGTATCTCCTCTTTAAGTCCTTCCTCCATCGATCCAAGAAGTACTTCTTTGGTAGCACATGAATCTTATTCATCTGAAAAACATTCAATGCATGCCTACAGACAATCCCTCTCATCTCAAATAATGCACATGTGCATTTCACATCAATCTCCTCATCGTTGAAGTACACTGTGTACTTTATGCTCTTGACATGGTCATCATCTGTTGTTATTTCATCCAAAACATGGTAGGTGGAAATGCAACCCTCCCTACTGATAAGTATGCAGTTACATAAAATCATTCCCCAAACCTCTCTTTGGACCTATTTAAATTTCGCATTTGTATACACTGCTTGGAACTGCTTTTCAATGTGGAGCGCGGATGAACATGGGATGGTTTGGTTCAAGGAAATGAAATCAATTGTCGTCTCTACCTCCACCTTCTTCCTAAGTGCATTGTCAAATTGATCGACGAATTTTTTCAACTTCGTACTAGAATGCACAAACCCATCGAAAAAAGCATTCATGCTTTCAGAACTCTGTGTTGTGCTCATGCTAGCCCAAAAAACTGCCTTAAGATAAATCGGTACCCAGAACGACCTCTCGTTGTATAACCCTCCCAGCCATGCATTTTCATCTAGCTCATACTTCTGAATAAGTTGCCCCCACTTCTCCTTAAACTCATCACATGTCTGGGAATCATGTAAGGCACTCTGGATGATAATCTTCAACCCTGCGTTGTAGGCAGCGTGAGATCCCAATTTCTCGGGCAGTTTTCACATTATATGTCATAAACAATATCTATGACGAGAGTGTGGGAATACCAACGCAATAGTAGCCTTCATTGCTCGGTCTTGGTCTATTATGATCGCCTTTGGAGCCCGACCATTCATGCACTCCAACTATGCTTGAAACAACCACACAAAAGTACTTGTGTCATCGCTTGAAATCAATCCAACCCCTAAAAGTATAGACTGCCCATGATGATTTACACCAACAAATGGAGCAAACGGCATACTATATCTATTTGTTAGGTATGTCGTATTGAAGGTGATAACATCTCCGAAATACTCATATGCTGCTCTACTACGTGCGTCAGCCCAGAACACATTTCTCAATCTCAATCTCAACTCCTCATCCACATCAATCACATAAACAAAACCATCATTCTGTAACCTCATCCTCTTGAAGTATGAGGTGAGTGCTTCACCACCACCTTTACCCAACCTTAATTGTCGGGCTTTGTCAATAAAATTTGGCAGTATTTTTCTTGAAACTGCAGATTCTCAAATCCCCTCCCATCAACAACAAGTGCCCCGAAATTCTTGTTCATTCGAATGCCTGCTCTGTTGTTCAAATCAAGCATCCTCTGACTGTATTTGTCTAGACACTTGTGCGATCTAAAGAATCTAGACTTTTGTGGGCTGACAATACTATGATTATGGGTATTCTCAACAATGGTCACCACCCAAGTACCTTCCACCAAGTGAGCATTTATCCTTGCCACAATCTGTTTTAATAGTTGAAGGTGGCCTAGAGATATTATTATGGCTTGGATGGTACTTGCAGCCATGCGCACACTCAATCGTCAAATACTTCACCCTCCCATTGGCCTCTCTCTTCGTCTTTTGTGTTATAACAACAAAACCTTGTTGTTTGGTATATCGCATGTAATAGGCCATAAGCTCATGATCAGTGGCAAACTTCATACCAGGTTTGGGCTATTCCTTAACTTGGCCATGATCATAATTTTCTTCATTTATCTCCTCGGCTTCTATATCTACATCGAATGAAGTACCTCCAACATTATTTTCACTTTCAGATATAAATGGCGCAGTCTTCGCATTACTTGCAGTCTTTTCAAAACTTGTCAAGTCCTCTATGGTACTCGACGGAGTGTATGACATTTGTTGAAGACGACCAAAATCCTCATCATTAGTCGACACGAACGTTGTTGGAAAATGTGGCATTAGTGGTGGTTGCAATCAGGCACGGTGTTAGAATGGGTAAGAACGCACACATCCAAAAAAATAAAAGATTAGAAAGGATGTACTACCTGGTTCGTTTGTTGAACATGGCCTGACTCCTCCGCATTAGTCGACAGAGGGTAGATGAACGTTGTTGGAAACGGTGGCATTGGTGGGGCCTATAATCCGACTTGGTATTATAGGGTAACAATCCACTAATAATAAAAATTTGAAAAGTTAGTTAGAAATGAATCTACCTGCGTCGTTAGTTGAAGACGACCCGAACACTCCGCATTAGTCAACGGAGGGTAGATGAACATTGTTGGAAAATGTGACATTGCTGGGGGCTGCAATTAGGCACGGTGTTAGAACGGGTAACTACACACTCATCCAAACAAATTAAAAGGTTAGAAAGGATGTACTACCTAGTTCGTTTGTTGAACACGGCCTGACTCCTCCGCATTAGTTGACAGATGGTAGATGAACGTTGTTGGAAACGATGGCATTGGTGGGGCCTGTAATCCGACTCGGTGTTACCAAGATAACAATGCACTAATAATAAAAATTTGAAAAGTTAGTTAGAAATGAATCTACTTGCGTAGTTTGTTGAAGACGACCCGACTCCTTCGCATTAGTCAATGGAGGGTAGATGAACATTGTTGAAAAATGTGGCATTGCTGGGGGCTGCAATTAGGCATGGTGTTAGAACGGATAACAACGCACGCATCCAAACAAATTAAAAGGTTAGAAAGGATGTACTACCTGGTTCGTTTGTTGAACACGACCCGACTCCTCCGCATTAGTCGACGGAGGGTAGATGAACGTTGTTGGAAACGGTGACATAGGTGGGGGCTATACTCGCCACAAAGTTAGAATGGGTAACAAGGAACTTAAGGGGAAAAAATTGAAAGTTTAAAATGGAATGTACCTGGCTACCCCATACGTATGTATATGAATTTGGATATGCATTTGGATGAATCATAAATGGTGCGTAGTAAGCATTTTCTGGACAGAGAGAGACCTACAATACACAAATAAAAATACATTAACTAGTTGGAATTGAGACACCGTGCTTTTATGAATGACTAATGTATCATACTTGAGTCAGTGAAATTGGTTTAGAAGGACTGGATGACCTTTTATTTTTCTCTTTGTCCATCACGCTATTTCAACTGAATTTTTAGATCGACATTACAAGAAAAAAACCATTCATTATCATAATATTGATAATTTCTCAACACATTATTTATTTCCATTTGGCAATTTTACTAATGGTACTTAATATCTGTCTCCTTAGATGTTCTTTCCTAGGATACTATTATTGTTCATATATATCTTCTTTGGATTCTCCATTTTTTAAACAATAACTCGAATGACAACATATTTTTTAAGACAAAACATATTTTTAAGTTGGAAATTTCTTAATGAAGAACTAATTGTGTCACATAATGCAAAAATGAAAGATTGTGGTAGTTCATCTCATTGGCAAGTGCAAGTAAGGTAAATTTCCCAAAACTTTGCCTCACTTCTATTTTTTTTTTCATTAAAAGCATAGTATATACTGATATATCTTTTTTCTGATTGTAAAACTTCTCCAGGTTTTCATTGTTCCACACAACCACAGTTAAGATTGAAAGGCATTCTAATATTGATAATTTCTCAACACATCTAGATAGCGGGTATGTCAGCGTTCTCTATTAAAACAATGACAGATCACCAATCAAACCCACTAATCCCCGACATCGTAATTTGTTTGATTCTTAAATGGATAAAGCAACAAACTTTGCTACAAAATTAAATTTTTAGAAAATCCCGTGAGAAAGGCCTTGATGTATCCTAGGAAAGAACCTGGCAAACCGAACCGGACGAAGGCAGCCAACATGTGGACGACGGCAGACGGCACGCGGACAATGCCACCTTTTTGCAGGCACCGAACGGGAGGGGCGAGGACGACGACAGAAGAAGAGTGGAAGGCACTAACTAGGAGGGGCGAGGACGACGGCAGAAGACCAGCGGCAGGCACCGATCAAGAGGGTAAGGACGACGGCAGAAGACTAGCGGCAAGCACCAACCGGGAGGGGCGAGGATGAAGGCAGAAGACGAGCGGGACGGGCGATGTGAGGAATCAATCGGGAGGGAGAAATGAGTTTCGAATGCACTGTTTTAGGGGAAAAGGGAAATGGGTTTTGAGTAAAATGCTTGCGTTTTATTGTAGCAATTTTTTTTTAATTTAAAAAAAAGACCACGTAGGCAGTGTGTGGTGTTAGTTATTGTGGAGGCTTAAGTGTAGAAGAACTCTTACATGTTTATTCCCCGACTTTCCCTACATTTTACTTTTTTAAATATTTGCTTATTTTTAACTTTGCTTTGAAATAGATCTATTATTTAAATTTTATTTTTCATATTTATTGGGCTAAAGTAAAAACACAAAACATGTTTATATGAAGACATTGGTGTAAAGGGCCAATTAAAATGAGATGGAAAAATGTCAAGAAATTAAATGAAGCATTCTCTAAAAATCTCAAGAAACCTGTCTCCTCCACGATCGCATTCTCTAGCTCTATTGAACAAGAAGAGATTCAGGATTTATATAAAGGCCTTGGCCCTAATTGCATGAAGTTGGTCCCTGCCATTAGGATTTTTGTTGCAAAACTTGTAAGAATATCTGGTATAGACTAATGAGGAAGCATAAAAGAGTTTTTTGAAATCACCAAAATGCCAGGATATCTTTCATGGAAAAATTTATTCTTCATCCCAATTCTAATCATCTTTTCATCATCTCATGATGTGGTATTAGATGATAGGTTCACAAGTGAGATAGAATAAATAGTCTCTAATCATCTAATGCCACTTCATGAGATGATAAGAGAATGATGAGAATTGGGATAATAAGTATCATTACTCGATCTTTCATAAGCTCTGGAGCATGCAAGGGGATACTGGTAGAGAGAATGGGGAAGCATAATGGTGTTTTGAAAGGACTGAAAGATCTCACAAAATGCCTCTCTCAGAGCAATGAGGGAAGAGTTGGGGTATTTTTTTTTCTCAAGTTTTATGGGTTAAGTTATTGTGTTCTTTTATTGTTTACTCACCTCTGGATTACTATTGTTATCATCATTTTCATTTTTACCTCTTTTGTGACTTAGTTCAATAAGATTTTAGATGAGATTTGGGGGAGATAAAGGGATCTAAAGATTGAGTGGCATGCGTTGAGGAAGAGAGATGAAGCCGATGTATTCTTCTTCTTTCTATTCTCTTCGTGTTTTCCCTTCTTTTTTTATATATAAAAATGGCATTTGACAAAATAGTCCACCTAAGCAATTGGTACGCAGTTGGTTCGCTAAACTGCCTAGTACCTAGAAGAACTGATCTTTTTATGTAAGAACTCTTTTTATAGTATATGTATAGTTGTTGGACATTAGCTCCACAAATGAATAGGAGCTTTCCTTTGGGATGCTCTCAGATCACTCACATTAGAATAGACATTTGCTCTAAAAATATAAAATCTGCCTAATTTAAGCTAAAAATCATTTGCATTGGAGCATCTAATTGGATTAGTCAAATGGTAGTTGAGCTATTAATTTAGCTAATGTAATCATAAATTGGACTATATTGAATATCCCAAGGCAAAGCCATCCAGTCCATGAGCTACATACAGTAAAGCCAAAGCCAAAGACAAATATGAAATGCTACCGTAGCAGGGTTATATTGTTATGATACCCCGTATTTTAGTGTATTTTTAATTGAATGATTACTTTATTAAATTTAAATATTGGTTCTCTTGTTTTAATTTATTGTGTTTATTGTTGGGTTTTTTTTTTGTTTTTTTTTTTAAGTTGTGAAATTATTTTGATGTGCTTTCATGATATTAATTATTGTTTGCATTTAAATTACTCCATGCTTTAATTTATTTTATTGTTGGACTTTAATTATTTTATTTTATTAATATTGAGTTGTAATGTTTTTATTTGGCTCTTATTTATTTTTATTATGCATTTTTCTTTTGTTGGACTCTTCTATTTTTGGACTGGGCTTATTTGAGTGGATTTTTATTTTTCTTTTCTTTTGGGCCCAGCCCAGTCGATTCAGCCCAACCCGTAAGCCTTCAACCCAGCCCACTAAATCCCCTTAAATGGCGTCGTTTTGGTCTAGCCTTAGGGCTTCATCTCTTCTTTTCTTCTCCCTTCTCCTGTGCGCCGACTGCATCTTCACCTCATTTCTACTCAGTTTTCATCCTCTCCTTTAACCTGTGTGACAGCTGCTACTCTTCTTCTCCTTCATTTTATTTTTGTTGCTTCTTACAGCTTTCCATTGGGTTACCGTCTGCTGCATCTCTTCTTCCTCTCTATTTTCATTTTCGACTTTTCCTCTACAAGTCAGTGAAGCCACCTTTGCCCCGTCACAACAACCCACGGTTTTAACTAAACCGAAGACCTTCTAGCAACCAAAACAGAGTAGTTTTGTGCTCTCAGCCCCTTTTCCTCCCCCTGCACGACCACCCACCACCCTCATGCACCTGCATCTGCTAGAGGAAGACGCTGGAACACCTTCGGACACTGCCCGGGTCGATGCTCAACACCCCAAACAGTCGCACACCTTGCTGTCTCACGATGAGCTTCCCCTTTCCCTCACGCCGTGATCACCTTCTCTCTCTCTCTCTATCTCTCTCTCTCTCTTACACACACACATACACACATCATTTCTCCTTCTTCCTGTGACCTGCCGCCGCCCTCACCATCGTAGAGCACCGACCAGCTCCGTTGTGAACTCCATTCCCCTCGGTGAGCCTCCACCTCGTAGACTACAATTTCACAAACATGTTTTCTTATAACGAAGTGTCGCAGAGGCATAGCGTAAAGTTGGTCATGCATAAAATATTTTTATGATGAAATTACATTGTTACCCGTCGAGTTACAAGCTATGTTAGTCTGTTTTAAAAATTTTAATATGTATGGGTGGACTTTATTTTATTTTATAATAGTCTAAAAATGTTTTATACAGAAATTTTTCTAAGTGATTTAAATTGTTGTTAAGTAAAGTTTTCCATGTAATTGTTGTAGTCAAAAGTAAATGATAACTATGTATTTTATTTTTAAACATTTTAGACATGATCTAGTTTATTAAATAATAGTGGTTGTTTATTTTAAAATATTTTGGTATAGTTATATGATCTAGTATTAAATTTATAGTTTGATTACAATAGGAAATAAGTTAGTTTTTTTTTAATGTCTTAGTCGAAGTTATTTGATGGACATCGACGATTTTAGGAAGAGATGATATATTTTGAGATTATGAGAATTTTAGGTTTTGAGAAATTAAAATAGGTTATTTTAGAAGCATACGCTTAAATATCGAAATATGTGTTCTATTGAAATTTACAGAATTTACGTGATTATTTTATAGGTGACAAGTAATAGTTGCTCTGCATTTTCAAGAAATTTTCTAAAAAACTAAGAAGTCCAAGTAAGCGGGGTTCTTATGTTAGATTTACATGAAAATAAATGAACTGAGGTTGGTTTGTAAAAATGTGCATTTTGTTTTAAAAAGAAAAGGTAAAAAACAACCTCAGTATATGTTTTGCATTCATTCATGATATATGTATGAAAGAGAAAAAAAATACTTTTGACATGAATAGTGTAGATATGAGCAACATTTGATATGTTTATGAAATATGCAAAAGAGAGAATATGATATTATTGAGATTTTTATACATATGATATGAAATGATTTGGATCTGTTTTTTATCAAATGGAAATGATATGAATATGTTTAACACGTGTTTTGATATGATATGGATATGAAAAACCTTTGGCATACTTATTTGTTTTGATTTTGATTCTGAATATGATTCTGATATGATGATACTGGTTCACATGATATGGTTGGTACCAACATGATATGATATGATATGAGTGCACCCACTTTGGAAACAAAGTAGTCTTTTATAAGTTCTTTCCTGTGTGCACACTCAGGGCTTTGAGATTGAAAAATAAAAAGTTTCACAATATGATATTACCGGTTTTGGCCACCGGGGATAGTACAACCCTATTACAGGAGTTAAATATGGTATATTATATGACACGATGCAATACGATATGAGATGATAAAATGAAGACGTTTGGTTATGTTATGCCAAAACGTTTTTGGAATATGAAAATGGTTTTTGAATATGAAATGGATATTTGAATATGAACAGTTGGTTTTTAAATATGAAAAAGGGTCTTTGAATATGAAACGAATTTTTGAATATGAACAGTTGATTTTTGAATATGAAAATAGTCTTGAATATGAAAGGTATCTTTAAAAATGAACAGTTGACCTTTGGGTATTAAAAGATTGAAAAGTCGCTCTAATTTTTTGATAACATATCTTTTTGAGATCTGCATATGAAAATGAAATGTTTTGTTTCTGCATACCAAACTTTCTGAAAAAGCTCATGTTTACGTACTGGTATATGTTCTCTGCTTACTGAGTGTTGATAACTCACCCCCTTCATCTTCACAATATTTTCAAATGATTTTGGATATTTCAGCTGAGGATCAAGACTATGAAGCATTGGGTGAGATGACTTTAGAATAGTGGATTAGGAATAGAAAATTTTCGATGAGTATTGGTGATTTTTGTTAAGAAATTTCATTGTGTTTAATGTTTTGATATTTTGAAGAATTGATTATATTGAGGAAATTAGTTTGAATTAAGTTTCCTTTATAATATTGAGAATTTGGAGTCCATAATTGTATTATTGAAATGTGAGTTTGAGTAACATTTAGAGAAGTTGATATTTGTGGGCTACTATATTGAGGATTTGATATATGAGTTTGCGTAGTTAATTAAATTTGAAGTGTTTACGTTTGTTTTGAAACTTTTGGAAGTATATTAATAGTGATGGGGTTGATTATCAGGTAACATGAGATAAGTCTCTGGACCATCAGGAATGGGGCGTTACACATATAATTTAATATCAATTTCCTCACAATCCCTAGTTGCTAATTGTATAAATTGTTTGGATTGTAAAAATGAAAATCATTATTGGAGATTGTTAGAGATTATGAAAATAAAAATAAAAAAGTATTTAAAAGTAAAAAAGATGTATTAATAAATAAATAATAATAATAATAATAATATTTTATTATTATAGAGTGAGATAATTAATCTAATATTGAGTTCAAGTTTTGAGTAATTAGCCAAAAGTCAAAAAATCACATATTAGCCAAACTTTGACTTTTGGGATTGGTAATCCAATCGTAATGCTCTGATATGCAAGAGTTAGGTGAAATAGCTTTGAGCTACACTAAGATGGTTTGAGGAATGAGATGAGATGTAAATTTTGTGAATAATAATAAGATGGTTTGTGAATAATAATGAGATTGTTTGAGTTAAGTAATTATTAGGTTTTGGAAAACGAGAGAGAAAAAATTAAAAAAAATATTATAAAGTTAAAATATTGTTAGAATATAATTTTTTAATATAATTTTTATTTTAATATTTGAAAAAGTTGAATTATTTTTTATTTTTTGTTTAAAAATTTAGAAAAGTTGTAATGATTAGTTTGAAAGTATTTGTGTTTGAATGATGTTTGAGAAAGAGATGAGATGAGATAAAAATAATTTCTAAACGTCCCTAACTCGATATATATGTATAAATACTAATTGCAGCTTAGGCATTTCTGTTACATTATTTTCTCATTTTTCGCTCTCAAATAATATATTCCGAATGTTATATTAATTTATTCACTCTTTCCACACACATGTAAAGTTTGCCTATCATGATCATCTCTTCATGAATTCTTTAGGATATGTTTGGGTAATGAGATGAGATGAGAATTATGTGAATAGTAATGAAATAGTTTGCATTAAGATATTTTATTATGTTTTGAAAAATGAGAGATAAAAATTTGAATAAAAATATTATAAAATTAAAAAATTATTCGAGTATAATTTTTAATATGATTTTTAATTTTAAAATTTGAAAAATTGTATTGTTTTTTGTATTTTATTTGAAAGTTTGTAAAAGTTGTAATGATTAAATAATGATTAGATGAAAAAGTTGAATATGTGAAATTGAAAAATGTTTTCTATTTAAGTAATGGTTGAGAAGAAAATTGTGAGAAGTTATAAGAATTTATGATCTCTTCTCATTAATAACCAGAGCATATATAGCACAACAAAAACTAGATTGAAACATGAATTACTAAATATGTCAAGAATTCAGTAAAAACAAATTATATTGGTGTACAACGGTGCCAAATCAAAGAGGTCCAAAATATTTTCCGTATCATATACAAAACTAAATGAAATCATTGAGATTGATTGATCAGTTTGTTGTGGGTGTATATATATATATATATATATATATATATATATATATATACATGCTCTAAATTACTAGTTAATAAAATAGTACATGATTTATAACCATGTTACAACAATAATTAATTAAGTATTTTTTTTTTTACAATCTCAATCATGCATGCAATGCAATGCGATCGTGGTCATCATCCACGATTTAAACAGCATTATATATACACAATGCATGTCATGCTCCGAGCACACAGTATGTTTCTAATTAGAAGCACGTTTAAAGCTGCCTATCCAACTTCCCCTCCTACTACTGATGATTAATACCAACATACGTACGATACTTAAAAATTAACTCAAGTTCGAAGTAGTGATCTAGGGCAACTTATATTATTTGCAAGGTGGTGGGTTTTGTCTGCCAGCATACCATGCTTTTGCATTGGAACACATGGCGGTGGCCCCCCTCCTCTGGTACTTAAGATCGATGTTGTAGAAGTGAACATCTTGGCAAGGGAACTGGCTGCTGCACATGAGCTTTACTGCTTCTTGTGTCGTCGATGTTCCCCTTATGTTCACGTAATGAACAGTGCTGATCTTCACACGCGATGGCTGCATCATGATGTGCACAAGATGATGTAAATTATTGATCAGTTACCATGCAGCTGTTTACTGCTGAAATAATAATAATTAGCTCCTATTTCTAAGTAATAAGTTGAAACAAAACGGAAAATAAAGAGAAATCTTTAGCTCGAGATCATCAGACTTTACAAAAAGTAAAACTCACGCGGTTTATCAAATTGTAAAGTTATTTTGGAATCACCTTGTGACTTTTTGAAAATGAAACAGATATATATTTATAAATATATAATAATGTACATGGTGGATGAAACTAACCGATTTCTTGCAACCACTTGATTTTGATCCGCAGTAGCCTTGGTCTATGATGATGGGGTTCTTAACATTGTTCATGATGAGGTCCTGGAAAAGCATCCCAGATGCTGAACTTAGATCCGATCCCGGCCACGTTTTGATTCTGACTCCGTTTTCTGTGCCCGTGAAGGTGCAGTTTTTCACGTAGATACCTCTCACATCCTCCTCATGGGGGTACTTGCCAAGGCTACCCACACTGTCAACAACAATAAAGGCAAAAACTTCACTGGTCGAGCAGGTTTTCTTTTCTGCTTGTAATTTCTAGTACCCAGCCAAATACACTTGCAACTTTATATATATATATATTAGTAGCGGAATTAACTCGTTAATTAAATTATGGTTTTGCATGTTAATTAGATAATGGTTATTGGGGGAATTATAATCATGTTAAATCAAGTAAGATTTCAACTTTTTAACAGAAAGCTAGAACGGATTAATGAAGATTGATCACATTCTAGATCTTGACATGCTTAGTCGATAACTATATGTATACGTGAAGATGTCATGATCTTTATATATACATGTTGATGTGACATCATTAAGTGTAATTCAAGGTGATAAAAATTTAGAATGAACGATCGATCAGCTTTCATGATCTATTGATTACCTGATGCCATGTCCAGGTCCACAGGCTACTTTATTGATTGCAACGTTGGTGGCTCCTTGGATCATAGAGATGCAATCATCACCAGTGCGGATGACAGACCTAGCTATTTTCACATTGTTGGAATGGCTAACGTGGATGCCGTCAGTGTTGGGGCTATCTCCGGGAGCAATTACGTGAACCTTGCGCACCCTAATATTATCACAGTTAGTGATGAAAATATGTACCCCTTTGCTGTTGAGGGAAGTGATGCCTCGCAGAACTGCGCCAGTGACCTTGTTGAACTTTATGTTCTGCTCCAAAATGAGCACAAAAAGTGATCAAATATACATACAAACAATTCCAAGTTCTGCAAGATGTAGAGGTAAAAAAAAAGTAATAAAAATGCAGAATTAAGCTGCATGCATGCATGCTTACAGATGGGAGTTGGACGCAATTGTTGTTACCGCGGCAGTCATTGTATTTCCAAACAGCAGCACCTTGGCCATCAAAAGTGCCTCTACCTGTAATAACCAATCCATTTATGGATTCGAACAAGACCCATTCAGAGGAAGAATATTCAGTCACATCGGTCGTTGCCTTTACTGTGCCTATAACTTGAACAATTTTGGGATCTCGGCCGCTGCATGGCCCTGCAAACACTATCTCAGAAAGCAAGAATGTCCCTCCGGGGATGAGTAGCCTCGACCTTCCCTTGAAGTCGCATGCGGCACGCCATGCTCTTATGAAAGACTGCACGTACGTGGGACATCGGATCATACTTAGTTAATTATTTAGGGAACAACCTTTGTCATTTTGTGAATGTTATATATATTGAGGAACAAATTTATAATTCAGAGGAAGTTTGAAAGTCAAATATTCAAACATTAATCATGTTCTTTAGCTAATTACTAGAAGTGTATCCATGCAATTAGAACTGATCTGTTCATCATCATTATATATAAATATTTATGATCCAAATTATTAATTTATAAGTACTTTGGGTTTTTATGATAATTAAAAAAATATAAATTATGGCTGCAATTCATGAACTGACTAAAACAAAGAAAAATAAATTGATCATGATTTTTATAACACGGGTTAATCAGATCAGAATCTATCATGAATGTCTAAATGCTTTTTAATGAATATTGATTGTGTATGCATGCATATGTGTGTGTACATATAGGCACAAGACCAAAAGATCAAAGCGCCTGCCTGCATGCACATTATATATAATTGATCATCATGATCATCACCTGGGTGCAATCTTTCCTTCCGTCAGGTTTGGCACCAAATTGCAATACGTTAAAGACTTTCTCGTTACGACCAGCAATGTCAGTCCGACCCAAATGAGCACCCCGGAAAGGATCAACACGCGGCGTCACAAGACCCACATGACGACCACCCTTGGCCTCGCAGCAGGCGATCGCCAATGCAAACAACACAATTACGACAATGGCACGCACGCTCGCAGCCCTTTCTGCATTATTTTTAATATTAGTATTTACTACCATTGCTGCCTGCCTGCCTGCTACGTACGTACCCACCCGCCTCAAAATTAACCCCAGCACCAATCTCTCAGCTCTACCCTCTTAGCTTGTCTGTTTTGCAATATAATAGCCTCCGGTGGAGGCTTCACGATTAAATCGGAAAGGAGCTTTCTTTCTGTACGTCGTGCCTGATCTTTATTTACTTAACTAACTTGTTTCAGGCGAAACAGATTATTACCAGTACTGGTGCTATATATGGACGGTCTGTTATACGTAGAAGGTTGATTTGTTTTTGTGGTTATTTTACTACTCTAAAATTGGCATGAATTCTTTTATGTGTCCCTCCAGAGTCGGCTACTACCTGTTCGATCTCCATGAACCTTCCATATTAATTACCAATAGATTTATGACTACCACTACAATATATCGCACCACCTTCTTAATTGCAGCAAACCGCGTTTATGATCATTGGTTGCCCCGCCCGCTAATATTTACAGTCCATTTTGAAAGACGTACGTAGGTTTTTCATGTCATGGAAAGTGGAATAATGATAATGATATGACAAGCGCACATCTCTTGCAAAAATTGGACTATTTTGTTTTCGCAGATGAGATGAGATGATATGAGATGAGATGAGTTGAGATTAAAGTTAAAAAATTAAATAAAATATTGTTAGAAGATATTTTTTAATATTATTTTTATTTTGAGATTTGAAAGGGTTGAATTGTTTATTTTATTTTATATTAGAATTTGAAAAAGTTGTAATGATTAAATTAAATGAGTTGAGATGTTTTTTGAAAACAAACGAGGCCAAACAAACAAACATTAAGTCTGGTTTGCTTTCACAACTCTTCTTAGTTCATCTCATCTCATTTAATCATTACAATTTTTTAAATTTTTACACAAAATAAAATAAATAATTCAATTTTTTTAAATCACAAAACAAAAATAATATTAAAAAAAATATTCTAACAATATTTTATTTAATTTTTTAACTTTAATCTCAATTCATCTCATCTAATCTACAAAAACAAACATACTGTGAAAAACTTAAAAACAAAAAAAAAACTTATGTAACTTCAGTTGTGCATATAGAATTTGTCCGACATATACTCTAGAAAGTGTGCCCGCATGGGCTTCACGCTAGGTTAATAATCTTTGGATCGAGATTATTACGTACATGTACAATAATCTCGATCTTGCAGTACTTCTCTTGCTAACCGATGGAGTGATCTTAGGAGTCCACAGTCAATTAATTAAACACATCAAACTTTCAAAATCTCTTACGTACGTTCTGTTTTAGCAGTCTCTAAATTGGGATGCTTCTATCTTCTGGGCACGCGTACCATCTTGAATGGTAATAAGTTCCTCATGACTAATACTACGAGATCAGCTCAGAGGGATCAGATCAGGAAAGCTAGCTAGCAAGATACAATAACTGCTTATATATATATATATATATATATATATATATATATATATATGAGATATCATGAAAACCATAAAGACTGGCTACCTATATACTTCGGCGAGAGGCCGGCGGGTAGATACATGCTTATATATTATAAGTACTAAGACTGTTCATCCCCGGGCCGGGTAGAAACATCATGTACTTATAAATTACACAAACTATATATATATATATATATATATATATAGAGAGAGAGAGAGAGAGAGAGAGAGAGAGAGACATACACACACAAAGAAAAGATGAGAGCTAGTAGTGGTACTAGTACTTAAGCACGGGGAAGCTGCGGCTTTCCTTTCCAGTTCCCGGCCGTACTGTCCTTAATAAGTATGCCATTGTATCTCCGGGCTGCTTCTTCGCTAGTGATCATGTACTCAGGCTTAATTGCTTGTTGCTTAGGAGCAGCCGAGCGGCTAGATATAAGGTGCTCTTCTAGCAGTTCGAAGGCTTGGAACCAAACCTTCGCAAGCTGGCCGTCTGCCTTCGTTGCCATAAGTGCTGAACACAACACAATTAACAGATATACAAAATCAATTAGCTAGCTAGCTGTCTTGCTTGCTTTGGCGCTGCTACAATTAATGCCAAACCCCTCCTTATATATAGAACTTAAATAGCAACTACGTACTGATCCCCTTTAATTAGGTAGCTTCCCACCTTATGGCCTGGGCTCAATTAGAGAAGTTACTGTAACAGAATTCGGATAAATGGAAAAGATAAAAAGGAGAGGATTCCCCCGCACACACACCTTTTTCCTTCAAAGATACATGCATGTGCATGATAATCATTCATTTTGGCTTGCTCTTCCTTAATTTGGTTACGGCATTAATAGTGGAGTAGAGTACTGATAACAATAATAACCTTATCACATCCAAACCAGCTTCAAAGATGCACAAAAAGGCCATCATCATAGAATACATATAAATATATATCTATTTATATATATCCTAATGTATATGATGGATAATACGATTTTTTTTATACAAAAGGGCCGCATACCGTATCCTTCACGCTCCCAATATGCATGCAATTGAACATGATGATTAATTAAGAGCCGGGAGAGAAAATGATATGGCTTCATAAGATTACAAAACTAAATTTACACACTGATACAAATTCATGATATCATACGTTAGATCTATTTTATATTAATAAAAATAATTTTATAATTTAATGTACTACGTTAAAATCATATTAATTTATAGATTTAGTATCACTTTTGTAGAATCTCTTGGTAGCTAGAATATTAATTCTCTAAAATATTTTCAGCGATGAACTTGAAATTAGAAGGGTAATCACAAGTACTACTGATCATCTAGCTAGCTAGCTAGGTACATACGTAATTCCTAGAGACAAAGCCATGTGACAAGAAATGACGACAATATATCTTATATTCTGCATGCATGATAATTATGATGATCTTCTGGTAACAAAGCAAAATATTCTTGATCATCGTGTATATGTAGTGGGGGCCCTTTTTGAGGTGGAGAAGGATAGGATCGATCCTAGATTATTATTGCTTTAAGCCTAAGGAAAAGCAGAAGCATCTATATATCTCTTTGGCTTTTTCGCCAAACTAGTCACATGAATGATAGAAGAAGTTTTGTGAAAGAAAGAATAAGCTTTACGATGATCCTAATCCCCATTAATAATTTGCAGATTGTGGTAGCTAGTATATCAAACAGGGGCGGGGAACAAGCGTACGTAGTCATGTAGAATCATGTTAACGTGGTCATGGATTAAGCCATTTTATTCTGTCCAAGCTCAAGCCAGCAGATATTCTTAAGAAAAGTGATATAGATACAAATAAATTATACAAAAGTAAATATATAAAATGATATATATATATATATATAATTTTATATGATCCGTTAGATTTATTAATTTACAATAAAAGTAACTTTACAATCTAACATATTACATCAAATCATGTTACTTTAATTTATAAATTTATTTTTATATATTCACTTTGTGTCGAAAGTATTTTTCTATTATTACTACTATGTACGCACCCATGCACTGAAACAGTAATTTTTGTGCATACGCATGCGATAAGGGAGAAATTAGCTGGAAAGTCGTGATCGATCATAGGTGAACTTTGGCTGCATGCAGAAGATGGGACTAATTAATTTATGAAAAATTCTACCCATTATCCCTACAGATCATATTTATTTTTATTTTATTTTTTTAATTTTTTTCTCTTACTAAACGCGGTAATTACTTAATTTACCGGTTTCTCACAGATCAGATGAGCAGATCTTTTCATGACGAATTCTAACGTCTTGTGTCGGTTTATTTTTTATTTTTTCCCAGTTTTACCGGTTTCGTCTAAAACTAGGATTTTTAATTTTCATTCCTCAATTGAGCAGATCTTTTTCCTTGGACAAAATGAAACAAAACTCCTGTTGGGATTTGTGCAGATGTGATGCAGGAGATCCGAGTCTGACGATGTTGTGTTAATAGATTTTATATATGTTAATAGCATTGAACTATTACGAGAAGGCAGATCAAATATGGCAGAAAAATGTGGAGATTTCTCAAATTGGCGCAATATTGCAGACGCTTCAGAATTTTAGCTTCAGCATCAGAAAGCTCTTTTCGAAGGCCACATCGTGGTCATGATCACCATGCACTCTACGTCTTATGGTTCCTATTTTAACTCCAAAATTAGCCATTTTCCCCCTCCGACGAATCATCATTTAAGTTATTTTTTTCCTTTGATGATAATGATGTTTCGCTGTCACTTTTAGAAATGATTCTTATTTTGGTTTGGGCTAGAGTTTTGACAAGATGCTAATTTTATTATGTATTTTACTTTTTTGCAATAAATGGAATTTTGCTTTTTCGGACAAAATTCTTATAGTCTTAGATTTCTTTAGCTATTTAAACCCGACTTGTGGGTTTCAAAACTAGTTTTTGACTTTTATGAATAATCCCAAATCTAAGAGTTTTCTCTTTATTTTGCATCATTTCTTAATCTCAATTCTTAATTTATGTTGATTAAGTAGCCGTCAAAATAACTCTTATTTATCCTAGCATCAAGATGCTTATATTTGGTATGGTGGGATGCAAATGCAATGCCTGCCTCAATGATTTAACTTTTTTGTCTGTTCTTTTATTCCTAATTTGTAGTAATATATAGTACTAAATTTAGTGGCCTAAGATATTCCATAACTTGTTCCATCAATATTCAAGTTTCCAGAAAATCATCATCTTGTAGATTTCGGGTAAATCGAGTTTGTAATTAAATAATTAGTCCTTGGTGAATCTGATTCCTCAATCTTTTCCCTTCAAACTCCCAATCTTGGTCAAAAAAGCTGCATTCCCTCTTTTACTAGATTATACTTAGAAGTATTAATGAGAAAAAAAAAAAACCTTAGAAGTACAGAAGTTTAAACTCTAATTATTTCTATTAGTTTATCCGGATCATGAATTGGCCTAGTGTCTATGGAAGGGGTAAAATATATACAATCCAAAGTAAGCCTACTAGGTCCAGCTCAAGGGGGAGGTCCCACCACTATAAGACAAAGGAAGAGAGAGGAAATGGAGACAAAAAGAGGATAAGAAAAAAGAGAATGTGTCAAGAGAAATGGAAGGTAGACACGGAAAGGAAATGAAGATGTCAGACATGCAAGGGAAGGTGACAAATCCTCACCACTCCCAAGGGACACTCAAAAAGAGGGGGCGTATAAAAAGAAATCATCAGACGATTTCAATGGGACTCTTTGATTGTTACTTCAACTTCTTCAATTTCAGGAGATGAGCTCTAGTAACTGGATCTCCACCAAAAAAATAGAGCTATAATCTCTATTATACAGAGAGTATGAGAGACCATGAGATACTGTAAATAAGCATATTATAGTGGACTCTCCCCTCCCCAAAAACCCCAATGGACGTGGGCAATTAATATGTCGAACTATGTAAATCTGTGTGTCCATTTGACTTTTATATTTTCAGTATTTATTTTTCATTCACTGCTATAACATAGAACAGCCGCACTGAATCACGCCGAGGGCTCTAGATAACACTGATCGAGGCCCAGACCGTCATAATGGGCCGAGAATGACTATTTCTCTCCTTCTGGACTGTTGTGCGATTTTTGACATTAACTGTCCATATGCTTGTTTTAACCCCCTTCACCCCTTGTACATAATTTGACCCATATCTTTGGACTTTGGGTATCATTTTTACTTGTTTATTGCAATAACATGTATTTAGCTAAGCCACTTATTTAGAGAAAGTGCCTAAGGTCTCGTTTAGATATTGAAATGAGATTAAAAAAAAAAAATTGTAAATAGTAATGAAATGATTTGAATTAAAATATTTTATGAAGTTTTGGAAAAGGAGAGAGAAAAAGCTAATAAAAAGTTATAAAGTTAACATTTTGTTAGAATATAATTTTTTAATATTATTTTGTTTTGAGATTTCAAAAAGTTAAATTATTTTTTATGTTTTGTTTATAAATTTGAGAAAGTTATAATGATTAGATATTAATTAGATGAAAAAGTTAAATATTTAAAATTGAAAAATGTATATGTTTAAATAATATTTAGATGTTGAGATGAGATGAATCATCCAAACGGGGCCTAAGTGTTCAACCTTCTCTGGAGGTATCATTTGGAGCATGTATCATTTTTTTTCTTGTTGCATATAGATATTTGGAACGATAAATTTTGGTTGAAGTAAATATATATTTTGCAATGATAACTTCTTCCTTACGAATAATTGTATTAGGTGTCATTAATGTCTTAATTTTGTCAAAAATTTATACAATTACAACGGACATCCATTGTGTTGAAGAACAGAGTCTAGTCAAACCCAACTACTCAAGTTAGCACAACTGCCCACAAGATAAGGCTCTATGTATAACTACTGATAAGGATGTTGAGCAGGATAATTATTCTCTAAGATAGCATATATCTGAATTTCTTCTGTTGAGATTTATAGATAACTCAGATTCAAATGTACTTAGATAAGTTTACATTATTTTGAAACACTTAATTTGTACACACTCTATATAAATCAATAGATATGTTCAGGGTTGGTAAGTTGCCAAACCCTCTCTTTACTATAAGTTACAAGATCATTTTTATATATACGAATATAGTATATATTAACTGAAGAAAAATTATCATGAGGATAATTTATATACGAGGACATATAATTTATCGTTATCATTAACACATGATACGATCGAGAGACAAGCGCAAAAAAGAAAAAAGGCGAATTTTTTTGTTATTCAATGGTCAAAGACTGATCAAATGAAAATTGATCATAATATCCCCCTAACTTATAATATATCATGTTATTCAAAATAAAGTATGATATGCCTTATGTTCGTTTGTAATTTTCATTTATTCAAATATGAATTTTTTGTCAATAGCAAGCTAGACTAGAATTTGCACGAGTAGTTTAGCAGCCACAAAGCTGGAATAATAGTACTGAATCTGTTTATTTATAACATGAAAGAAATGATATATCTGCAATTAAGTTCACTCCTTTTTTGTTTTTTGGTTTTTTTTTCCTGTAATGTAGACTATTTTTTTTTTTTTATCAATTTTTAATCTTTTCTATTCATCTTTTAACGGTATGTATCCACTAAAATCTTAATAGGATGTAAGCTGCCATACTTATCATATGTATGTATCCACTAAAATCTTAATAGGATGTAAGCTACCATTTTTCTTTGGGGCTGAAATCAATCATCTTTCCAAAACTAAAATCTCCCTATTTTCAGCCGCATGCCCAGCTACTGCTTCTTGTTCAATGTTCAGTTGCTCAGAATCGCATTTTGTAGATTTGGTGGATTTGGTATTTGCTAGCACACTGAATCTTGGTTGGAATTTTAGTTTTAGATCCTTTTATATACTTTATTTTTCTTTCTATCTCTTTTGCAATATGGTTTTCCTAATCTTTTTATCTTTTCAAATAACTATTAAGCTATGCGTGTGAATGATCTTCAGTAGAGTATGGCCATATTGTCTTCTTTTGGGTAGAACAAACCACAGAGAGAGAGAGAGAGAGAGAGAGAGAGAGAGAGTTTTTATATTATATAATATTCAAGTATAAAGTAGTACTAATTAATGTATGAAGAGTTGTATATAATTTGAAAAATGGAAAAAAGTTTTGTCAGATGGTTATAAGTAGTTTGGAATGAAGGGATTTATGGTAATTTGCATCAATAACACTGCACTCTGCAATGAGCCAAACTCAGTAATTGCATAAGCCAAATTCACAATCTCAACACAACAAAAACCGAAACTTTATAACCCAGTCCTCTGCTATAAAGATCCAAATCTTATGCTCAGATTACTTGAACAATGAATTAAACTATGGAATATAAAGACAAAAGAAAAGTGTAAAACTTATTTCTCAAATGTCATATTTAAAAAGATAACTAGGCTTCGTACATGGATTCAGTGGCAGATTTGCTTAGTATTACAGGCACTGCTGCACTAATCAGAAAGATTCTCCTAGGGAAGTTCTGACCACTTGGCATGCATCCTAATTTCCCAGGATTAAACTTATAATAAAAAATAAATAAATAAAATTGATTCTGACAGTTGAGATTGGTTGGTGGCATGTTTTGATTTGGTCTCAAATGCACTAAACAAAAAGTTTGCAAGTGCTACAAATTTTACCAAACTCCCTCCTTATTAGGCTTGGGTAGGCAAAATATATGCTCTAAAATTTACATGCGCATAAACCTAAGAAACTTTCCTTAAACCTGATATGTTTTGTGGGAGGTTTATCAAATAGTTATGTTTTGTGGGAGGTAACTGGGCAGGTTTTGGATTGTTGGGCTTTTGAAATATCCTTAAACCTGATATAAGTCCTTAAGGTTGATGTTTTGGGTTATCTAGTGTCCATGTCCTTTTTTTCACAATTAGGGGGCAACTGTGCTTGCAACAAAAGTAAGCAGTACTAGTAATAGAAGCATGTAAGTTTCTAATCCACTAATTTTCTGCACTTATACGTGCTGTAATAATTATTACAACATATATTTGGCATGCACCCTAACTTTACTACTTGTTATACAGGAACAACAAATGTTATTGATGGGATTGATCGCCTAACGCCATTGCTGTAAAAAGCTAGATTTCATGTGTGATGCTGGGTAACTTTTCTAGTACTCATTTTGCCAATTTTTACTTAAGTCAGTGTCAAGAATTCTCCTTGGGCAGGATGAACAGGTAATGTATTGAAATCCCATTGGCCATTTCCTTTAGAACTTCCTAGTTGATTTAATGTTTGGACTGTGAATTACATTGATAAGTGTTTGGCATTTTTACATCCATTTTTTTGTAGTAAGTACCATATAACAGAACTTAGCTCCTCCCAGTTGCATCAGATTGTTATCTTAATGTACGTACGTACTAGAAACAGACATCTTCAAAATCCTATTTATTTATACATTAAGATGAAATATTTCATCATAAACAATGTGATGTAATGACCAGTTCCAATGACTCTCCTACGTACCAACCTAATAATTAGAAGGAATCCCACTTTCGAAGTTCAATTTTCGCAACTAGTTCTGTTCTTCCTGATCCTCTTCTGCTTCTTGTCTATATTGATGATGGTTTTGGTGGTGGTGATATTGGTAGGATCGGCTCAATCTCTTAATTTTTTTTTACAGTTTTTTAGTGTCCCTTTTCACTTACTCTTTTATCGATGATCGATGTTGTTAATACCGAAAGTTAATGAAGAAGTTGTTCGTTCTGATGGCAGCAACTTGCTCTTTTTGGTTTTGCATTTGTGCGTTACTGCTTCTTGAAGAAAATCCCATTCTCATGTCGTGGAAGTCAAAGAAACAAATGAAGGAGATATGATTTAAGCAGTAGTAAATTAGATAGGGGAAGCTATTAATTCCTTCAACCAAATCTATGGTGAGTAAAAAAGCTTTAACTTTTAGAGTCCCTATATCTGTAGATCGAGCCTTGAATGTTCAGAGTTTCAGACACTGTTTCATTATCAATTGGAGTTCTAATTTTGTCCGCCTTTTTGCTCTTGTCTCTTTATAATATGTATCTGTTGTCTCTTCTATGTATATCACACCAATGCCTGCTCTTTTTTTTGTCACTACACAAGGCGCCATCAACATTCAGCTTCAAAACTCCCTTTTTGGCAGGATACTCCCAGCAACATTCACCCAATTGTAGAGTTCACATAACTGGACCATGTTTTCTTTGTGAACTTTTAAGAAATGCAAGAGCATGTTCTACTGCCTAATCCCTCCTGTATTTTTTTTATAGCTTAATCTGGTGCTATATATTCATGATTTACGCTTCCCCATGTATCTGATTGCTTCTGTACCAGAAACCCCATGCATGCTATCATTAGGAATTTTTCTACCTCCTCTTTCCCACCTCAGTCTCTTATCTATTGATCCAATTTAATGAAAACTTTCTTCCCACACCAGCATCATATACAAGTGGTAAGTGTTTCCTCCAGTTCTTTACTAAAACATGGAGTACTATTAAATGCATGCTTAGTGTCGAATACTGCTCCCCTGCAAAAATGCATTCTCATCTGTCATCACTCTTCTTTGATCAAAATATTCTTTATTGTATGAGAAAAGCTGGGGAGCAGTCCGGCTGCTCCCACTCATTAAGCAGCCCTCCAATAATTGTGCACCACGTAAGTATTTTATAGTGTTTATTCTACACTTGTATACACCTGATGAGAGACCATACAGTCCCCTCCCTCCCTTTCTCTCTCTCTCATCTTCTTCTCCCTCCTCCTGAATGCCTCCTGCATGCCCCCCTCTCTCTCGTGAATAATCCTCTCATTTTCTTAATTCTCCTTTATATACTCCATGGCTCAAGACCCATTTCTCCTACATTAAAGTTCTCCACCCAAAATTGTTGTGATGCATATGAACGGCCAAAAAGACAAAAAGAAAAGGAAAAAATCCATCACAAAGGCTATCTCTCTAATCCCAAAAAAAGGGTCTCTAAATTAAAGTTTTGTGTTTTGAGTGGCTGTAGGGGCGTCTGCCTGTATTATGCCCTACTTTATGCAGCATATTTTAAAGACAATGATAAAAGTGGGGTGCTGTTCTTCCAGATATAAAGCATTTTAGATTTGTGCTTGCATCATGTCGGCTGGAGATGAGAGGGGCTGCAAGTTTGTAAAGGAGATGAGGGGTTTGTGAAGGAGAAGACTCAGAGTCTGCGACAGGCTCTGGAAGGGGCTGCAAGGCGACCTAGACGGAGACGAAATGACGAAGAGGCTTGGAGGGACGAAATGAGGAAGAGGTTGGTCTAGCGCGTGGTGATTCTGTGTGATGAATTCTAATTAGTCTATTGTGTTTTCTCCTACTTGTTACTGTCTCAATGGAGGGCTGCTCTTCCACCTTTAACAGCCCGACTGTCCTGCAGCGTTTCTCTTATTGTATATATATTCTTGCAGGCTGTCCAAGAATATATATTCAGCTCATGCGTGATCTGTAAATACCACAAGCCTTTCCAAACCATCCACAAGGTAATTGAATGTTTTTATTTCTCCTTCTATTCTCTCTTGCTCCAATCTTGTGGTACTCGATTTCAACTCTTTATACACAATTTTCCATTCATCTCAGGGGCCCCAAACCAGTTTATCTTGTTCTTAAACCTCCTAGACTGATTATTCAGCTTGAACACCTCAGTGGCAGCCAGTCGAGGTAATTGCATGTCCAACTTTGGCTACATTCCACCAATCTATGTTTTCGTAGGGATATTAACGATGCCTGCTGTAAGCCTTTAATTCGCTCTATTCCAACATAATAGATGAAAAATTTCTCACTAAAAGGTATCGTTGGAATTTATGCATTAATATACTTCAGGTCTGGAATAGGGAATGAAGCCATTGGTCCGCATAACATAGCTATCTTTGTATCATCTGAAGAGTCACCGTGTGTATATATATATATATTTTATTGCATTTTGAAATTCTTTGGATAATAGAACCTATGATGCTGGAGGATCTGAGTTAGATGATGCTGAGTTGTCAGACTGCACGTTGATTGTATTGAAGTATCTTGAGATGACAGATCAGCGCAAAGAAGGCAAGAAATAGTGATATTTTCTTGATTGGGTCAGTTTTGAGCACGTTTCGGTATTTTAGCTATAACTTTAGCTACGGATATCAGAATCGCGCATATGACCCCAATTCGAAAAGCTCTTTTCGGCGCGCATGTTGTGGGCACCCATGTGAGGGACCCCGGTCAAGTCCCTAAACACTATGATCTCCTCGCTTATGTCCTCCTTGTATTGACCGAGTGCCAAGTCCTCTCTTGCTTGGATATGGCGCAACAATGACGATGATGAAAACTTTGGTATGGTGAGGTTAAGTGTTTAGGCTAGATGAAGTGTGTGGAGTGATGGGAAAAGATGGTGATGAATTATGAGTTCGGGTGATCTAAGTGATGAATATGCGTGTTTGATGCAATGTGGAATGGCTTATGGGTTGCCCTTGATATTGGGACAACTTGGATGATGATTAGGGTTGGTATGGTGAAAATAGGCTAGGGTTTGGATGGTGGCTATGAGGAATTTCGAGATTGGAAGAGTTGGACTAGGGTTGGAGTGTAAGATGAGTTGCTAGGGTTTGGAAGAGATGTGGATGAGTGTGATTAGGGTTTGGGAGATGGTTTAGGGTTTAGGAGATGGAAGATAGGTTTAGGGTTTGGAGGTGGGCGGCTAGGGCTTGGCCGAAATGTGGGAAATAGAGATGTTTTAGGAAAGATTCCTAAGTGGTAGGAATCCTTATGGAATAAGGAGATTTCGGTTTTGACTTGTTTAGGCAAGTCAAAGATTGTCTTGAGTTGTTTTAGGAAAGAGAGGTTTAAGGGATTGAATGTGATTGACAATTCCTTAAATCAAGGGGTTTGATTTGGAAGAGGTTAAGGATGCCAACAAGGTAAAGGTTACCTTATATGGACTAGGGCTTCGACTAGGGTTGGTGGGAGTGTGACGATGGAAAGTATTTTGGGTTGGCTAGGGTTTGATGCTAAATGATAAGATGCATGGAAGTGGTTGGGAATTGGAAGTTTGACTAAGGCAATGGTTGAATTTCGAATTTGAAGGGATTGGAAGATTGGTGGGATTTGGCTAGGTCAAAATGGGATTGGATGAAGGGTAAATATGGTAGGTGGCCAAATAAGGAAAGCAGGGCAAGAGTGTTGGGCGGCTAGGGTTAATTCAAATAAGGCAAGAGTGCCAAAATTTGAATTCAAATTCAAATGAAAGTGAGAGTTCGGCTAGGGCTAGGTGGAAGAATGGAATTAATTATGGAAAGTTGACAAACAAGGTGGGTGGTCGAAATTGAGGATGAAATGGATTGAATGAGCTGAATATGTAATGATCTCCAAGAACCAAGATGAACACTCAAGAACAAATGATGAACTCGAATGAACAATGAAATAAATTCAACAAATGATTTACGAATTGCACAAATGTTGAATAAACCTCATATATTGATAAAAGTAACAAGAATAAAGATAAACACAACTTGGATTCACGAATTGCACCAAGTTGTAAGACAAGATAGTTGAATCACTCCAATTCACGAATTGCATGGAATGATCCTCTCTTTGGGATTCACGAATTTTACCCAAAAAGCCCAAGTGCTAAGCACCGATGATGATCTCTCAAACAATAGTTCTCCCTCTAGGGTTTTGTCAAAAGATCTGAAAGAAATGACTAAGGGTCCTATTTATAAAAGTTACAACTTGGAAACCCCCAAAAGGTCCCTTTGAAATAAAATAAATAAATAAAATAACATAAATAAGATAGTGACATGGACCACATAGCCGTGGCATGCATGATCCAATGGTTCGGCTAAGGGGTGCATGGGGGTCGAGTTCTGGCTTGTTCTCATGCTGAAAATGTAATTTTTGAGGTCTGGCTTGACTGTGGCTCGACCCCGGCTCGAGCCAAGTTTCGCTCGACACTCCGCTCGACTCCGCTCAAGCGAATACAACCAGAGAGCTCCGCTTGAAACTCGCTCGACAGTCCGCTCGAGCCAGTGTTCGCTTGACTCAGCTTGAGCGCAAACAACCAGAGAGCTCCGCTCGACACTCCGCTCGAGCGATATGTGTGTGTATGGCCAAGGTGCAACTTTAGAGGCGATTTTACTTGGGGTCCTAACAACCCAGCTATGCTCGGTGTGCATCATTTTCGAGGCCAAATTCTACTGTTTTTCCCTCCAATTTCCTATTTTTAGTTATTTTTTACCTTTTATGATAACATTTCATTTACTGTTTTGGAAGTGATGCTGAATTCGATTTTGGCCAGATTTCTGACAGATTATTTCTTCTATTATGTATTTAATTTTAGCATGATTATTGGGATTTTGCTATTTTTAGTAAAATTTCAATACAGTCGATTTTCAGCTATTACAGCCCTACTTGTGGGTTGATTTTGATCATTCTGGATTATTGTTAATTTGAATTACATCATAGACGAATTCTCTGTATTTTGGAATGAATCTTTTATTTCTTTCCTATGAATCGTCTGTTGAAACTAACCTACAGAATAATTACTATTCTGTCCGGCGTCAACCTATAATTTGGATGTGTACCTATTATATATATATTTTATGTATTTTGTTTTAGTGCTTTGTTTTTTTTTTTTGTGAAAAAAATTTTCAGGCGAATATTTTTTTTCGTCCAGCTGAGTATTTGCGAAGATCCAACGCCACTGCAAAAAAATATTTGCAACAATTTTTTATGGAATCTGAGAGGACAATTGTGGTGATTTTAATCATTATTTGCGATGCTACAAACCCGGTACTGGAATAAGGATTTTCCAACGATTTTGAACTGACTCGTAATGCCTAATTGCGACGATATTTGGGACTAATTGTGGCCAAAAAAAGTCGCTGGAAATATATTTATTTCATCAATTTGCAAAAATCCCTGGAAAAAAGATATTCGCAACTAATTTTTGACAAACAACCTGCAGCAATTAGAAATTTGCTGGAAAATTCTTTTTGCGGCGATTTTTGAGCTTTTAGTAGAGAATTTGTAGTATTGGAAAAGACTGAATTCCAGCTTGTAGGTGCAGCCCCGCCTGCTAATTACAGTTCATTTTAAAAGACGAGAGTTTTTCATGTCAAAGAAGGTGTGCATGCCGCCCTTCACGCTGGGTTAATAATCCTTGGATCGAGATTATTATTAAGTACACTCAGTGATTTTACATTCTTGCTAACCAACTCCCTTCATTAGCTGAGGATGAATACTCCACTTCATCATACGGTTTTTGCTGCCGATCTCCATCTTCAAGGCTACCAGATCGGTCCAATTCCTTCCACTCATTCCTTCTCTTCCGAACCACATGCTGCCATATGTTCTTCAATGCTTCAATCCGCACTGGTTTGAGTAGGTAATCACAAGCACCATGAATCACGACCTTCATGACAACATTCTTCTCATCATCTGCTGACATCACTGTTGAATTTCAAAAATCAGATATCAGTCACTACCTTGATATAGACTACGTGGATTCATGGTGAGACCTATTTACACTAATTATAAGAGGTTACTTATTGAATACAGGCAGGTCCATCTCCAGCCCATTGTGCTCTAGGAGTTCGAATCCATCCATGTCAGGCATGTGAACTTCGCTTATAACTATATCAAACCCCTTTTTGTTCTCTCGTAGCAGCGACAATGCAATTTCCGCTCTGTTGCATTTGGTAACTGACATATCAATAAACACAAGGAGTCAATCATTAAACGCCTTCAAAAACTACAAACCTTCAAGGAAAAAAGAAACAAAAAATGGTTCGGAATGCACAAATTGAGGCTGTAAGACTCAACTGAACTCAGTTGAATTCAGTCTAATTTTAAGTTGAGTCTAATATCCAAACATTCAATTTTTAAATTATTAAACTCGTCTCAACTTAAAATCTCTTTACACGTAAGATTTACAATATTTTTCAATTTAACACATCTTTGGGTCGTGCTAGGTACAGTCCCAGAACTGGGACTTCTTTGCAGTCCGCACATGTGAAGTATTAAATTGACTAAATTACCCTTGATTCAAAACTAAATCCAGAAGAAAGTTTCATTCACGGCTTGGGAAATTTTTTTTTCCTCTGTGTCCGTCGACTCCATCCTCCACCATCAACGACCTTCTCCACCAAGCTCTTCACTCTCATTATCATTTCTCGCAAACTTGTGCTCAAATCCTACCGATTAACATCCAGCTCAAATCCTATTCAATGGCCATTAATTCTCATAAAATTTCATCATCATCTGATCTGGGTATGTAAAATTTAGCATCTTCTGTACATTTCTTGCTTTCAAATCTCAGCACTTTTTTTTTTTTTTTAGTGGCAACAACCCAATGCTTTCATTCAATAATGACCCAACAAATAAAAAGCTAAGTTTCCACATTTTACATAGTCAAACACATTGCAACAAGCATCGTGGATCAAGTATCAAACCATAATAGATGCCACTCTCCCTTAACATCCTCTTTTCTTTTTCTACATAACTCTTTCCCCTGCTTGCCTGCCCCAGCTCTCTTTTCCTCTTTTGCCAGTGCTCTCCCTTAACTCCAGTCTTTTGTTTTCTAGATTTAACTTTAGATGTCCTTTCTTTAGAAGCTTGGCCAGCTTTGGAGTGATCTTTTGCATTTTTCTTGACAACCCAATCTTCAGCTTCAGAGTCTGAAGGCGAGGACGAAGACTCATTGGAGGACAAATCTTCTTCCTCATCACTCCATGGCATAGCCATCTTCATATTTTACCATGACTATGAAGCTTATAAAGAACACAATCAAGAACCAGTCAACATCTTAGCACTTGTCTTCTTTTCTTGAATCAAAACACCAAACAAATATCATCTTGCATAAAAAATCAAACAAATATCATCTTGCATCAAAATAATTGATCTGTGGTGCTTTTCTTACAGGTGATAAAAAAAAGAAAACCGAACAGCAAATTAGAGGCAAAGGGAAGCAGAACAACAAATGAAAAAAAAAAAAATAGAGAAGACAAGGGTGCTGCGAGAAAATACTTCAAATTCTCCCTCACATTCCACTTACACTTGTTCAGAATCGTTTCTTGAGGGGACAGCGTCGACGACGACGACGGTGACGACAGGGAGATTGGTGGAGATGAACTTGGGACAACGACTGAGGAAGGGACTTCAGAACTCAGAAGGAGAGGGATTCGGATCTTCAGAACTCAGAAGGGGCTAGCTCGTTTTGGGGGGGGGGGGGGGGGGGGGGGGGAGACTATTCCCTCTAATGAAACGCAGTGTTTCGTAAGCTTGCAATGCAGTCCCCGAACGGGGACTGCAATTAGAATTATTCTACATTTTTTTACGTGAGACTCACAATATTTTTTAACTTTCCATAAAAAGTACTAAACTCATCTTGACATTAAAAAAAAACTTTAAACTCAGTTTAGATGAATTTCATATAACTTCATCCACAACTCCACTAACTACAATTCATAAACATCCATAAACATCTACGCGTAGCCTAAATCTTAAAAGTCATCCTGATCTCTGAACAAGGCAAATAACTCGAAAGCAATAGAAATCTCTACTACTGTTAAACCAAATTAGATGTGCTTGGCATGGTCAACAATAACAACCCAATTACGGTTGAAGATTTTAGAGACGTAGAACTATAAATAATAATCGAGGAGGAGTCGGTCTTCCTCTTTCTCCTAGAAATTCCCAATTCCACTCGCCCAAAAAAAAAAAACTTCAAATTACAGAACGGATGAAAGAATATATATAATCGTCTTCTTAACCAAAACAAACGGAGAGACGCCAGGAAAAAAAGCAAAAGGAGAGACGAAGAATAATAATTAAAGAAGAAAACCTTCATAAAGACAAGCCCGGAGCATCTTCTCTAAGATCACAAGACATGTGGGGTCATAATCGACGACCAACACACGTAGCCCCGCCGGGAACTGGTCTGGAACGACATCGCCGACTTTCCAAGCTCCGCTGGAACTGGCAGTTGAAATAGATCCCTTCCAGTTACTAAGATTCATTTCTCAAAACCAAAACAAAATACCCAAATCCCAGAAAACAAAAACAGAGAGAGAGATTCACGCAGAAAGAAAGAAACCCAAATCCTTCTAGAGCGGCTAGATATAAGGTGATCTAGTTTCCAACCCAACCTTCGCAAGGTCGTCTGCCTTCGTTGCCATATGTGCTTAACACAGCACAACAGATCTACAAAATTAATTGAGTCGGGCTACTCTGCTGTCCAGCTACCGACTGTTGCTTTTTAGTTTTATTTTTTATTTTTTTAATATATTTAAATATTATAAAAAGATAAAAAAATTTTAATATATTTAAAATTACTTACTTAATCATTAAATAATAATAAAAAAACAAAAATTTTTAATCAAGCGGGAGTCATGGTAGTTTTTTCCAAATTAATTAGCTCTTGCTTGCTTTGGCGCTGGTACCATTAATGCCAAAAGGCCAGACTCCTTATATATACAACTCTGAATTAACAGCAACTAAGCACTGATCATCCCCTTTAATTCGGATAAACGGAAAAGAGAAAAAGGAGAGGATCATTATATTCCCCGGCACATGACATTTCGGTGATTATTCTCTTCCTTTGGTTACGGCAATATTAATAATGGAGTAGATCGATCGAGTCCTGATCACATATACCTTCAAAGATCAAAATTAATTAAGGCCATTGATCAAAGAATATATAAATATATATATATATATATATATATATATATTTAATGTGTATATGATGGAATGATAGTGCGAATTCTTTTTATACGAAAGGGCTGGTGGTTCTTGTTTTGAGCCCGAAATAAACTATTTTCCTCTTTGAATGTCATTTTAAGTAATTCTTTTTCTTTTCCTTTTATGTTTATTGAGGCACCAGATTCTTCAGAATTACAAGAAGATCGTAATAGCACTACATCAACATGCAGAGCTGCCTTTGGATAGAAACAACAAATTCCCATTCATGGAATGCTCTGGAATTGTTATGCATAAGAGAAAAATGATGAGGTGTACAATGGAGATTTAATCTTGTATTTTGTTTGTTATAATTTGGGTATGTAATGTTCGCAATAAAGGCTCATTACTCGAGCTCTATTGTATCAAGGAAAATACAATATACAGAATATACCTCTGAGAAAATTTATCTCTTTTCTGGCATTTTGTCGAACACATCTTGTGCCTTATTATTCTTTCCTTCAAATTCTCTTTATGGTATCAGAGCATAATCCAGGACACACATCCGACCTTCTTGACCTGCTATGGCTTCTGATAAACCCACCTCCCCCTTCCTCCCTTCACGCCAACTACACTGCCTTCCCATCTGTTCCCCATTCTGTCTCTAATTGGTTTCCTGATACTGCTGTTACTAATCACTTTACTTTTGACTTTGCTAATTTGAATCTCAACTCCACTCCTTACATTGGACTGGATCAAGTTAGCATTGGTGATGGATCTGTGCTTCCTATTCAAAACATTGGCCTGGCTGAGTTTTCCTTCTCTTCTCTCAAATTTTTTCTTAAAAATTTATTACATATGCCTTTGATCACTCGAAATCTGCTCTTTGTTAGACAATTCTATCATGATAATGCTGTGCTTTTTGGATTTCACTCTTCTATTTTTTTTGTGTGAAGGATCTATGTACCCGGGAGGTACTTCTTCAAGGCCATGTTAAAGATGGGCTATATGTTCTTCAAGCTGATGCAGAGGCTAAACCGACAATACAGCCACCTCTCAAACACTTCACCCCTGCTTCATCTCATGCACTAATTGGAGAATGTACTTCATCTCAGATTTGGCACTACCGTTTGGGCGACCCCAACCCAATCATAAATTTTCATTTACCTATCTCTACTACTATGTCGTCGTTTGTTTGTCTGGCTTGTTTACAAGCAAAATCTCATGTTCTTCCCCATCCCCCTCTCCTACCCGTTCTTCTTTTCCTTTTCAGCTTTTATTTTTAGATATATGGAGACCAGTGCCTGTGCTATCCACCAAGAGTTTCATATATTATCTTTCTATTGTAGACGACTTCACTAAATACCTATGGCTTTTTCTGTTACATACTAAATCTGATGTTGTTCCAATCTTTCTTGTTTTCCTACGTTATGTCAATAACACATTTTCTTCCAATGTTATATCCATTCAATTTGACTAAGGGGGAGAGTTTCACCCACTTAATACTATCCTTAAACAGTTTGGTATTTCCCATAGGATCTCCTGCCCCTATTCTCATCCTCAAAACAGGAGTGCAGAGCGCCGTCATCGACACATTGTCGAGACGGGCCTTTCACTTTTAGCTCATTCTTCCATGCCCTCTATGTACTGGGTTGAGGCGTTCCAAACAGCCACCTTCCTTATTAACCGAATGTGACACCCCGACTCCCATGTACGAAAATGCGAGAATCGTGATATCGAGATGATGACAACACGGGTCATACATCCCAACGATAAGTATCAAGTGTGTGTACAAGCAACGGTGTACAATAAAAATAAGCAGTGGATAATTTAATTAAGTCAACTAAGTACCAGAGTTGTTTAATACAAATATCCAAAAGCAAAAGCATTTTAAAAGCAATACCAGTGTCCCATAAAAATAATACAAAGGCTGAAAAATACAAATACAAGTGATCCCAGATCACTTCCCCGGCGAAGCCAAATCCTCAGGCTCAGCATCTGCATCATCAACACCAAAATCTACGATACCATAAAACGGTATCGCAGGTAAGTAATAATCCAAATAACCACGAGATAAAAACACATTAATGCGACCAACCATGCATGCATATGAGAAAATATGCATTAATCCCAAAATATCATTTTTTTCAAAAATGAATATTTTTCAACGCACGCAAAAATCCCGTTTTGGGCCAAAACATTTCCATTAAAAAATTTCCAACCATTTTTCCAAAAAATGGCCCAAAACAATAATCCATCATTTTTTCAGAAAATTATTAACATAAAATCCTTTTATCCAACACACGCAATTTTCTCAGAAAATAGCCATTAATCCATTTTTATCCGGATGCACCATGATCTCCCTTAGAGAGACCATCCGCACACCCTGGCTCCCTTCATCACACCACGGGTAACGACCGTGCATGTGATTTCGTAATGAGCGATGCCCAGTTCTGCACCCAATGCGTTCGTGGCCAAGTATGCTCTAGCCCCCACCAGTAGAGGGGCCATGGAGTCGGCATGAGAGCGTTACCATCCCGTCCGATCCCGTTGTCGCCCAGCGACAACTCATGGGACGCCACTCAATTTATTCTACTCCCGAGTGACCAGAGGTGCTTCATCGAGATAATACCGCATCTCGGCTTGGGGTCGTGATATACACGCACTCAAAAATCATTTTCATATGAAAATCCAGTTTTCAAATGTACACATGAACATGAATGCAATTACGCGAAAACTCAGTTTTCATTTACAAACATGAACATGGTGCACATGCAATGTACCAGACACAACATCAATATCCAACAACCAACCAATCCCAATATAAACCAATCACACAAACAACTTCATCATCCAATCCATCCAAACCCCATACTCCTCGGACTCAGTCCGGCACAACCAGCCAAATCACAATAAAATGAGTTAGTGCAAAAATAGTTTTAAATCTCAAAAGTTATTTGGAAAAATACTTACATCGCTATATTATAATTTTTGAAGGATCACAGATGTGCAAGAGGTGGCAACACAGCAACAGAACAGTGCAAAATGCACTAGGCCGTGGGTCTCAAAAATCCACTTTCGAATGGGAGCTACGGGAGACTTGGATTGGTCATGGAGGGGCTCATGGAGGTTAGTGGAGCAGAAGGTGGTGGCTAGTGGTCGTGGGTGGCAGCACATAGAGGAGATCGGCCCACATTAAGGAAAATAGGCTGTGGGAGAGTGAGGGAAGGTGGAGCCACCACTGGGGGGTGGGGAGGCCAGGGGAGACTCGTGGGGGAGAGGGGAAGCTACTGTGGTGATGGTGGTGCCGTCGGGCGACGCACGGCGGTGCAGAAATTACACAACCCAAATGGATTCCACATGGCTAGGAGAGAGAAAGATGGAGCGTGGGAGGTGATGGCTAGGGTTGGTATGGTCACCGGTGGGTGGGGGAGGTCGTGGGCTGGACGATGAGGTCCAATGGTGGTGCTAGGGGCTAAGGAAGATTCAGACGAAGGAGAGGGGAGAGGTGGGTCAGCGAGCTGGAAGGAGAAACATGGGAGAAATAAGGAGAAAAAAAAAGGAAGGAAAAAGAAAAAAAGAGACAAGAAATGGGAAGGGAAAGAAATGAGGTACAATCCTCACAACTTGGGTTACAAAATTGATCTAACGAAAATGATTTCAAAACAATAAGTTCAATAAAATAATTTAAATGCAGTGAATAGCTTTAATAAAATAATAATAAAATCCATCAATAATAATAATTTTAAACCCTATAAACAAACTAATTTAAATTAAAGATCAATTTAAATGTAAAACAGTAATTAATAATAAGGAGGCATATCAAAAATAATTTTCACAATTTAAAAATATTATAAACTGATATATCAAAACTTCAATAATTTTAAAACAAGATAACCAATATTTAAATTAATTAAAATAATCTTTAAATTCAAATATACTAAAATACGGGGTGTTCCACCGAATGTCTACCTCACTCTTAAACAATATTTCTCCATTTCAAGCCTTGTTCAACACACACTAGATTATTCATTTTTACGTGTATTCGGCTCTGCTTGCTGGCCTAATTTAAGGCCTTACAACAAGCACAAAATGGATCTACGTTCCCAACTAAGTGTCTTTATTGGTTACACTCCTGATCACAAATCTTACAATTACTTACATGTTCTCTCTGATCGTGTATATCTCTCTCGGGACGTCAGATTTGATGAAACAAGTTTTCCGTTTGCTTCTCAAGTGTCATCTTCTAATTCTGGGCCACCCACTTAGCCCAGTCTTCTAAAGTCCATTCTCTTGCCCTGGGTCCCTTCTACTTCTCCACAATCCGATGTCTCTCCTATGGCCTCATCTACCCAACCCACATATTCCACAGATATTCGGCCCAACCTTATTCCCTTATAACCCACGAATCCCCTTCATACTCCAACCCACCTCATTTTCTCTCCTACCCGATCCATACCTTCGCCTACTAGAACCCTCTCTCTTTCTCCCGAGAGCTATTCCCCTTCCTCTTCTTCGATCTCCTTTTCTAACCCTAACCCTACTTCCTTTATGCTGCCCAATGCTTCTCCAACAGAACCATCACCTGATTTTGTCTCCTCTACTCACCAAATAATAACCTGATCCAAAACCAACACCTATCGCCCTCTTGTACGTTTAGACGGCACCATTCACTGGCTGAAACCTAAATCGGCCTCATTCATTATCTTTGAATCATCAACCATTCCAGAAAAACCCTCATGCTATAGAGAAGTAGCCAAATACCTCGAATGGAGCGATGCAATGGCCATCGAATTTCATGCGCTTCTTCAAACCCAAACCTAGGATTTGGTACCTCCCTCCCCTCACCTAAATATCCTTGGTTCTAAATGGGTTTTCAAGACCAAAAGGAAGGCTTATGGCACCCTGGAGCGACGAAAAGCTCATCTTGTTACTAAAGGGTTTCATTAGCAACCTGGTCTTGATTACTTAGAGACCTTTAGCCCCGTGGTTAAAGCTGTCACGATAATGCTCCACCTTTCCATTGCTGTAACCCGAAATTGGCCTCTTCATCAACTTGATATAGAGAATGCTTTCTTGCACGATGACTTGGAGAAGGATGTATATATGCATCAAGCTATTGGGTTCGTAAATCTTGGCTTCCCACACCACATCTGTAAGTTACGTAAGTCTATTTATGGGTTGAAACAAGCCCCTAGGGCTTGGTTCTCCAAACTGAGCTCCAAGTTGCTTTCCTTAGGTTTTCATGCTCCAGTTTCAGATTCCTCTTTGTTTATTCTTTCTAATGGTTCTAGTTCCATTTATATTCCGATTTACATTGATGTTATTATTGTGACTGCTTCAAACATTTCTTTGATTCATGATTTTTTATTTCACTTTGTGGTGACTTCCCTGTCCAAGACCTTGGCATGTTACATTTCTTTTTGGGTGCTGAGATTTCCCGTACTTCCTCTGGTTTATTCATGTCCCAAACCCGCTACATTTATGATTTGTTATATAAGACCAACATGCACAAGTCTAAACCAGTGTCGACCCTTATGTGTGCCATTGTCAAACTCTAGGCTCTTGATGGGCCTTCTTTTGAAGACCCTAAGCTTTATAGGAGTGTCATAGGGAGTCACCAGTACCTTTCGTTCACACGACTTGACCTTTCCTCTTTTAAACTTACTGCATTCTCAAATGTAGACTGGGCGGGGTGTCCAGATGACCACAAACCAACTGGTGGTTTTTGCATATTTTTTGGCTCGCACTTAATCTCTTAGAGCTCTAAAAAGCAGCCCACCATAGCTCGTTCTTCAACAGAGGCTGAGTACAAAGCCGTGGCTAACACCACCTGTGAAATTCTTTGGATTCGATCACTGTTAAAAGAATTAGCCATTTCTTTACTTGATCCACCAACCTTGTGGTGTGGCAATTTAGGTGCCACTTATTTGTCAATAAATCTTGTATTACATTCAAGAACTAAACATGTTGAACTCGATTTTCATTTTGTAAGAGAAATAATTGCAGCTAAGACACTTAGGGTTGCATTTGTTTCAAGCAAGAATCAAGTGGCTAACATCCTCACCAAGCCACTATCTCCAATTCAATTCAACCCTCTTTGCTCATCTCTGACTATCTCCCCTGTGCCGCTTGAATTGAGGGGGACTATTGAAGCACTAGATTATTCAGAATTACAAAATGACCGTGCTAGCACTACATCAACACGCAGAGCTGCCTTTGGATAGAAATAACAAATTCTCATTCATGGAATGCTCTAGAATTGTTATGCATAATAGAAAAATCATGAGGTGTACAGTGGAGATTTAATCTTGTATTTTGTTTGTTACAATTTGGGTATGTAATGTTTGCTATAAAGGTTCACTACTCGAGCACTATTGTATCAAGGAAAGTACAATATACATAATATACCTCTGAGAAAATTCATCTCCTTTTTGGCATTTGTCGAGCACATCCTGTGCCTTATTATTCTTTTCTTAAAATTCTCTTTAATGTTCGAGTGGTGCTACTCTACTACCTAGACATGTCCACTTTGTGTTCAGTTTCAAACTCGAGCCAGAACCCGAATGAATCAAGGTTTTTAAAAACCTAAATTCTAGATTTCAGGTTGAAACTGGTTTTTTTTTTGTTCAATTTGAATGTTTTATGTTTCCTTTCTTCATAATATTTTCCCACAAGAGATGCCCCCATAATGCAAGCACGCACCCTCTAATTTTCAATCAAGATAGAATACTCATCTTCCCAGAAATACAAATATTATATATACATGCATGCATGTAGGGCGGTGCAAACTTTCAACAATTCTGACTCCGTCCAACTTTCGCTCCGATTCCGACTTTGACGGAGTCGGAGTGGTCGGAAATCAAATTCGAAATCGGAGTTGGAGTTCGGCATTGTTTCATCACATGGAGGGTCCAAAACGTAGGACCCCCCTCCCCTTCCCTTCTTCCTTCTCCATTCTCTGAACCTCTCGGATCTCTGCATCTCACTGCCTCGTTCCCTTTCTGTTGCCGCAGGCTCACCGTTGCTCTTTGTGCCTCCATAGTGCACAACCGGATTTCGAGCTTTAGCCTCTAGTAAGAGTACCTGATTCCGAGCCCTAAAATTAAATCAAGGAATTTAATTTTATGTATTATTTTTTTCTATTTTGTTGGGTTGCCTAGAAATAGTTTGTTTTGGAATTAATTGTTGTAATTCTTGTGAAGTTGTGTTGTAGTAAGGAAATGTAGCAAAAATTGAATATGGTTGATGGCAACGGACTGTGCAAACCAGTATGCATGCAACGTGTTTGATAAAATGTGTAAGAGATGCTATTGCTTCAAAAATCAAAACCACGTGACCCAACTAATTCAATACGTGTTTTGATGGGTTTAATAACACTACCAATACATATTTCATTAGAATATATTTATAATTTTGTAATTCCAATCGATTTTACATTTTTAATGATCATTCTTGTTTTTTGGCCTTTGAATAATAACACTTCAGATTCTTGTCCAAAATAGTTAAAAGCACATAATTTATGCACTTCTTTTTATTTGAAACAATAATATTTGTTATAATTATTTGTAACTATTTAAGATATACATATAATAATGTTGTCCCAATGTATATATTACTGAATGTACATACACTTAAGACTGCCTAGCTCTTCCAAATACATTCATTCGTACATATCTGCATCAATATATAAACAAAACATTGCCTTAACAAATATATATATATATATATATATATATATATATATATATATAAACATCAATTCACATAAATAAAAACAGATTAAAATGAAAAAGAATGAAAGAAAGAAAAAGGAACTCACTATTTTGACAACATTAATTATTTATATCATGGTCCCGAGTCCTAGGGGTGCTACTCGCCCCTTACGGGGTGGGGCCCCCCTTCCCCATCCCTCGCCCCCACATGGGCGGGGGTGGAGATTTTTTCCTGTAATCTGCCTCCATCCATGCAAGGGAGGGATACCCCATCCGTTGCACAGGGTGGGGGGTGGGCCTCCGTCTATCTGCCCCCCTCTTCCCCTCCTTAGCTCCCCCAATCGATTACAACAAACCCAAACACCAGAACAAGTTACAAACTCAGATCAAGAGAGATTTATCTATCTTGGTGTCTTTTACAACAATGAACAAACCCAAGAGAGATTCATCTACCTCGGCGTTTGTTACTTTCATGGCAAGCGAAATCGATTCCTTTCAGTCTCAGCACGTCTGTTACAACAAACCCAATCGAGTCCTCTCTGCCGACGTTTGTTACTTTCATGGCAAACGAGATCAAAAGAGTTCAGGATGATGACAGAGATCAAGATAAGGGAGATCGAGACAAGAGAGATTGAGAGAGTTCGAGAGAGTTTGGGAGTCTAGGTCTGGGACGAGAGAGATCGAGACAAGAGAGATCAAGAGAGCTCGAGATCGAGAGAGTTTGAGAAACTGAGGAATCACCGGAGGGGGGGGTTTGGTTGGCCTTAGACATGCAAGAGCGAGGTAGGGTATTTATGGAGTGGGGCTGAGCCCCCTCCATCCCCCGCCTCCGCAATGCCCCTTTCATACGGGCAAGGGCCCCTGCCCCCCGTCTATGCAGAGCCGATCCCCCGCCCCACCTAGGGGAGGGCAGGGCGAACGGGGAGGTGCAATAGGTGGTGAGCACCTGCTGACCACCCCTACCTTGACAACTACCTGCAGGCATTTGAGATTGCTTGCTAGCTAGCTAGCTCCTCAATCATGTTTGAAGACACAATTACTACTAATTAACTATACATATGACTCCTATTTGGTTGGACCATTAATGCCACTAAGCCATAAAAAATATGGCTTAGGATTTAATTAATTGATTGGATCGATCATGGTGATCACTAAAGAAATTAATGAAATTAAGATCATGCATATAGTTAAACCCTCATTCCATCTTTCGCTTTATTTATTCTACATTTAGATTAAGCTTATTCCCACTACAGCTAGCTAACTCAAGTTTAAGATAGAGGTCATTAATTGATTGAACTTGGGAAGTAGTAGTAGTGGGTGCATGTCCATTTCGGTTGATAAAATTGATGGGTCCATGTCCAACCCACAGCTAAAATGCGCATGTGCTCATGTTTTCTTTGTTTTCTTGTGCATGCAAAGTGTATTTTGGTGTTATACTGAGATTGCATTGTTAGATTATATAAATATATATATATATATGTATATGCATATTGATTTCCTTGTAATAAATGCAACACCAACTTGGTTTGAAGTTAATTATAAAGGGGATATTCTTATATTATTAGTATTCTATAAATTAATATTGCAAGCAAGGAGAGTAGGATCATATAGTTTGACATACATTTCATCATTTAATGGTTCAACTCATATAGATATTGTATGTATGTAATCTTATATCTTAGTATGCAGTGAATGTGCATTATGCTTTATTACCGTTAGAAATGGTTTTGCTCAAATCGAATTTACCCTGCAATATGCATAATATTTTCCTATCTGGAATTAATATTGCAACTTAACCTCTGCGGTGCCTACTGGAGTAATTCCTTAGATTTTTAAACCTTCTATTGCAACTTTTAAACACCGAAGCAAATTTTCATCCCTCAAAATGTTTCCATCTAATCACTTGCCTTCGATTTCCACGATAAAATAACTTTAACAGATACCTTAAAAAATAGATTCTACAAAATCACTTTCATAAATACCATTGAAAATACATTTTAAAAACTTTGTAAATTCAAACATACTATCAAATATATATGTAACCTAACACGAAAAATAAAAACAACTTACAGGGACCAAGTCAGTATTATAATTTTGGAGAGGTCAAGTATTTTATATTAGAATAAATAATTCAATTGATAAGATTACCTTCGTGCATGATTCTAATTTGGAATTACTTAAAAGATTCTTACTTATAACATTTAACGTACTGTATGTTTGTGAGATGGTTATTTCATAACTTGCCTGTTCTTATATTAATTATCACTCTTTTCATGTATGTTTGTTTATGTTTAGCTTCTAATTTATTTTTCTCTATCTTAAATGAGTTGATGCCTTTTAATATAGCCTAGTTATTTTTTAAACTAATTTTTTGTTTCTAATTTATTTTTTCAGCTTCTTTGATTGTGATATGGATCCTAAACTTAGTGAAGACGATCATCCACAAGGGGATGTGGCGGATGCCAATGCTACAACTCCTATACCAGTGGATACTTCCACCCCTAGAGTCACATATAGGGCAGCTACATCTAGAGCAGTTACATTTTGTGCGAGTAGTCGACTCTCACTCCCAGTAGATATAGAGAATGAGGATGAGGATATGTTCAACAAAGAAGAGGAGATGCCTATTGAGCATGATTAACCACCACGGCCTTCTAAAACAAAGTCGTGGACATGGGAGCATTTCATCAAAATTCCTAGTGATATTGCGAACCCGCAAGCAAGATGTCACCACTATGGGCAACTTTGTGGATGTCATTCGAAGAAGCAAGGTACCAGTATATTATTAGCACATCTAAGTGGTTGTCAACAATATAAGATAGCAAAGGGATTGGCGGCCACTGATTAGACTAACCTTAGTTACGAAACTTCTACGACCACTAATGTTACACTGGCTAAGAAATTGGTTATTCCTCAATATAAATACAGTGAGAAGATGTTGAGGGACATTCTTGCAGAGATGATAATTATTGATGAGATGCCCATTATCACGATCGACAAAATAGGCTTCCGTAAGTTTCTAAACTTTGTTGAGCCACAATTTCTCATTCCATCACGGTATACGGTGATGCGAAGGACAGGGCGGAGATGAGGAAGATGTTTATCACCACTGGTCAGAGAGTGTCATTTACGACTGACACATACACGTCCATATAGAACTTTTGCTACATGTGTATCACATCACACTACATTGACAGTGAGTGGATTTTGCATAAAAGAATTATTGGTTTCAAAAAAATTGTGGATCATAAAGGTGCATCCATTAGGGTGAAGATGAATGATTGTATAAAGAACTGGAGAATTTGAAAAGTGTTGTGTACTATAGTTGACAATACCAGTACCAATGAAACAACAATTGATTGGTTTAACGGAACACGACGGTGAAACATGATGTCATTCGGGCTCACGAGTTTATTCATGTTCGATATTGTGCTCATATCACAACCTCATAGTTGTTGAGGGGTTAAAAGAGGTTGATGATTCTATTACTCGAGTCCGCAACATTGTGCAATATGTGAGGGGTTCCCCCCAAAGGCTTGCCAAGTTTAAGGCAATAGCAGAAGATCTTCAAATTGTATGTTCTAGTATGTTGTGCTTAGATGTTCCGACTTAATAGAACTCTACATACATGATGTTGGATGTGGCACAGAAGTATCAAAGAGCGTTCGAGCAGATAGAGGTCGAGGATGGGGGGTTGAGATATGCTTTGTTAGAGCCAGCAGGATAGGGACTCGGTGCGCCGGACGCACATGCAGATAGTTGGATCCAAATATACGACTGCGAACTTGTACTTTAAAGAGCTCTCGGAGCTTCACTTCCACCTGAAAAATAGTTGTGCTGACTTTAGGAGAATGTTATTTGATATGGCTACGAGGATGAAGACCAAATATAATAAATACTAGGAGAATATTGAGAAGATAAAAAGATTACTATTTGTGGCTGTGATCCTTGACGCCCGATATAAGTTAGACGTTCTAGAATTTTGGGTAAATTCTACCCTAGAGGCAGTGAAAGTTGCAAAGTTTATTAGAATGCTAAAAAATGATATTGATAACCTATATAGTCACTACAACAATAGTTGTCAACCTTCATCCACAGCTGGTAGCTTCTCACATTCGAGACCGACGAGGTCGACAGCTTCCTTAGATGATACTGACCCATCCTTAGGGGTTACAGTCCATCGTATTATGTAGTAATATCATCAACTCATTGCAACGAAGAATATTATGTAGTGTACATCTGACGTTAAACGATATTTTATGGAAGCTGTCAAGGCACCTAGTGGTGTATTTCAGTTATTAACTTGGTGGAAAGTTAATTCTACCAAATATTTAGTCATTTCCCGTATAACTCGAGATGTGCTAGCCATTCCTATCACTACGGTTGCCTCAGAGGCGGCGTTTAGCACTAGAGGTCGCGTGTTGGATGTTTATCGGAGTTCATTGTCACCGTCAACCATAGAGGCCCTCGTTTGCACATAGAATTGGATAAGTGAAACGTCCATTGGACTAGATACCGTTGGTGTTGATGCTGAGATCTATAGGCTTGAATCGGGTAACTTTATATGCTTTTAAATGATTATTTAATTATTTTTAATGTTTCTAACTTCTACTTTTTATAATTTTATAGACCTAATTGTGAACCCTAATATAATTGCCGATAACTGAGAGTCTGAGATGGACGCCCCTTGAAGTTGGGATGGAGTTAGAGACTATAGATTATGGAGAATCCCCTTTCTTGGTAAGAATCAAATTCTACTTTTACCTTATTCAATTTTTTATTATTAATTTTTTTCATTTATTGATTGCAACTTTCTATCTTCATTTCAAGCATGACCAATGGACCATTGAGATTTGAGTTAAATCCGTGTTTAATATTTATGTAGTTATCTTTAAAGGCTAAGTCAATGTTGTTATAAATGGGACTATTATAACTTATGGCTACATCATATATGTTATTTAGTTTTTAAACTATTGTATTTAAGTTTTTTTTTTTAATCTTTTGGGCTTTGGTGGGCCTAAAAGTAAAAAAAGGGCATCCATTTAGCCCAATAAATGGTCGGAGCTCCGACCTCCATTTGGAGTTCCGACCTCTGTTCGGAGCTTCGATCTCCTATTGGAGTCGGACTCCGATTCTGTTCAGAGTCAGAGTTGGAGGAAAAATTTTGCTTTGACTCCTTTTAGAATCAAAGTTCGGAAACGTCAACTCTGACTCCGTCGAAATTGGAGCTCAGCCCTACATGCAAGTTTGTTGAAAGATGGTAGTGATCCTTGGAATCATTCTAAAGATACCGTTGCCTTCGAGAAAAATGAGTGGGAAAATAACATTTGGGCAATCTTGTTCAGGCCATGGAAGACTTTCATGTGTAGGTTGTGCTAAGGCAAGAGCACTATTTACTTTGCTGCTGACATATAAGAGTCTCGCACGTAGAGGTGCACTTGCAGCAAAACCAAAAGTAGTTGGTCTTTATTGCATTTCTCTGTTAAACTGAACTTTAAGTACAAACAAAGATTATAATATATTAAATTAAAGAAAAAAAAAACCCTAGCATTGAGAGACAACACCTAGCATTGAGAGACAGTTTGGCAATTGGAAGTACATATGTAGTGAGCGACTACTTTTGGTTCTGCTGCAATACTATAGCAACGTCTCTTGTGGGAAAATGTTACGAAGAAAGGAAACATTCAAACATTCAAACTAAAGAAGAAGAAGAAAAAAATATCGGGTGCTGGCTCTACCAGGGTTTTGCAACCCGGGTTCCGGTCCGGATTTGTTCCGGGTTAGAACCCGGAACTCTTATCCAATTTCTAGGTTTCAAATTGGGCCGGGAAAATATTCGACCCGGATGAACAACCCTATGTTTCGATGTCACTTTTAGGGATGATTCTTATTTCAGTTTGGGCTAGATTTATGGCAATATACTTATTTTATTTTATTTTTTCGCAATATTTGCCTTTTTCTATGAAAGTTCTCAAAATTCTGAATTTCCTCAACTATTTAAGCCCAACTTGTGGGCTTCAAAACCAGTTTTCAATTTTTATTTATGAATAAACCCTAATCTTAAAGTTTTCTCTATGTTTTGCATCATTTCTCATCAATTTCAATCCCTAATTTCTATTGATTAATTAGCTATCAGAATCATTCTTATATATACCGCCCGACATCAAGATGCATGCTTTATTTACATGACTGGTATAATATGGTGGGATGCGAATGCAATGCCTGCCTCAATGATTTAACCTTTTTGTTTGTTCTTTTATTCCTAATTTGTTGTGATATATAGTAAAGTGGCCTCAGATATTTCATAACTCGTTCCATTAATATTCAAGTTTCCAGAAAATCATCACATAGATTCCAGGTACGTAGTAATTGATGATTAGTCCTTGGTGAATCTGATTCCTCAATATTTTTCCTTCAAACTCCCAATCTTGGTAAAAAAAAAAAAAAGGCTTCATTCCCTCTTTCACTAGATACTAATTAGAAGTACATGAGAAGTTTAAACTCCTCTACTTATTTCTGTTAGTTTAAACCCCTTCAAGATAATTTGACCCATATCTATTGTGGACTTTAGGTGTCGATCATTTTTCCTTGTTGATTGCAATAACATGTATTTAGCTAAGCTAATAATTTGGAGCAGGCCAGTATCAATTTTTTCTCGTAAATATATTTTGCAATGATAACATCTTAATTCCTTACGAATATGCCATCATCAATATATATCTTATAATTTCGTCGGAAATTTATACAATTGAACCGGACATGATCTATTAATGGTTGGGAATATTAATGTAGATTGCAACAAATTAAAGAGAGTTTTGTTACTGCCGCAAAGGGATTTTACAAAACTAAAATTAAGCATGTTATGAGGATCGACATCGACGAGCAAGGACAATATATAAAAATAGCAGAAATGAAAAAAGCTTTACAAATTAAAACTAGATTATTAGGGACGAAAAGTGTTTTTGCCGACTGAAAGTAATTGCATTTAGATTTTTGCAAGAAAAAACTGATTACTACCAACAAATGTTTTCATTACCCAAAGTACGTACTCTACTCATGTGGAGTCTAGTCCAAAAAGACCCAGATTCCCAAACGAAGTACTTCCCTCAATGTTGTTGAGGTTCATGTAACTAGCTAGGCTTCCGTCGACGATGATCAAATTGATGCTAAAAAATATTATTTGTAACAAAATTAAACTCGACGCTAAATTTCATTGCAAATGGTGTCATATGGCGATTCGAATAGCATATTTTTTTATTGCAGCGAAATTTTAAGTTTTTGTAGTCTTTTTTTGTCGTTGCAAAAACCACTACAAGAAAATTGATTTTTTTCGACTAATTTTTTTGTGACAATTTTAATTTGATCGTAAAAAGTTAATTTTTTCATTCTCATCGTTTTATTTCCAACGAATAAAAATTTGTCACTAAAAAAGTATTACAAAACTAGATTATTAGGGACGAAAAATGTTTTTGCCGACAGAAAGTAATTGAATTTAGATTTTGCAAGAAAAAACTGATTACTACCAACAAATGTTTTCATTACCCAAAGTACGTACTCTACTCATGTGGAGTCTAGTCCACAAAGACCCAGATTCCCAAACGAATTACTTCCCTCAATGTTGTTGAGCTTCATGTAACTAGGCTAAGGTTTGATCCATTTAATTAATAACATAAACATATATACACTAAAACAGAAACGACCTTTAATTTTGCATCTAAAATCTTTCCATCGACACTGATCAAATTGATGCTAAAAAATATCATTTTCGGCGAAATTAAACTCGACGCTAAATTTATGGCGATTCGAATAACATATTTTTTTATTGTGGCGAAATTTTAAGTTTTTGTGGCCTTTTTTGTTGCTGTAAAAACCACTACAAGAAAATTGATTTTTTTGCGATCAATTTTTTTGTGACAATTTTAATTTGATAGCAAAAAGTCAATTTTTTCATTCCCATCGTTTTATTTCCAACTTGTAAAAATTCATCACTAAAAATAACTTTTTGCGACCAAATTGAAATTATCGTCGCAAATAATCTGGAAGGAAAAAACTAATTCCGACACCTTGATTTGTTTTATGACAACATTAATTTGCCGCTAAATGGTCTATGTGGAATTTAGCTATTTGCAGCGACTATTTAACTATTTGCAACGACATTATAACACCACAAAAGGACAATTTTAAAAACAAAAAGGTGGAAAATCCTTTCTTCTTTCCCCCTGCCCCAGGGTTCATGTCTCTATTTCTTTTTTCTCTCCCCCCATTCTGTCGTTCAAATTCCATCTCCACACACTATCTCTCTCTCTCTCTCCCTCATATGCCACCGCCATGCTCCAACACACTGGTAACCATCCTCTCCCTTCTAGGCTACTTTCTTTTTCTCTCCATCCATGTCTCTCTTTCTCTTTCTCGATCTCTCCCTATTTTGTGTCGCAACTTGTCGCCGCTACCCCAAGCCTTGCAGAGCATGTCATGGCCAATAAATCGCTTGTGACTCCCCTGACCCCCACGTACGGAAACTCGAAGACACCCGGATGATGACAACACAGCCATGCATCCCAACAATAAGTGTCAAGTGTGTGTGCATGTAACAGTGTACAACAAAACAAAGCAGCGGATAATTTAAATAAGTCGACTAAGCACCAGAATTATTTAATATCAATTCATTTAAACCAAAGCGTTTTAAAGAGTAATACAAGTATCCCATAAAACATTATAATACCAAAATACATAATTCAACAAGCGAGAAACAAATCCCAAACATAAGCGAGTGATCCCAAATCACTTCTCCGGCGGAGCCAAATCCTCTGACTCGATGTAAGCACCTGCATCAAAATTGGGATACCATAAAACGATACTACAGGGTAAGGAATACCACATGAGATGTGAATCTCAGTAAATAATAATCCAAACAATCTACGAGATAAAAGTATATTAATGCAATCAACAATTATACATGCATATGATGAAATATGCATCAGTCCTAAAACATCATTTTCCTTGAAAATGAATATTTTTCAATGCACGCCAAAATTCCATTTTAGCCCAAAACCTTCCCTTAAAACATTTCCCGTCATTTTCCTTGAAAATGGCCTAAAACAATAATCCACCATTTTTTCAGAAAATGGTTCACATAAAATCCTTTTATCCAAAACATGTCATTTTTCTAAAAAATAGCCCAATAATCCATTTTAACCGTATGCACCATGATCTCTCCTAGGGACCGTCTGCACACTCTAGCTCTCTTCGTCACACCACGGGTAACGACCGTGTGAGTGACTTTGTAACGAGCGATACCTAGTTTCGTGCCCAGCGCCTTTGTGGCCAAGCATCCTTTAACTCTCGCCAGCGAGAGGGGCCACGGAGTTGGCACGAGAGCATTACCATCCCGTTCGATCCCATTGTCACCCACCGACAACTTAGGGGACGTCACTCAGTATATTCCACTCTCAAGTGACGAGAGGAACTCTATCGAGATAATACCCCATCTCGGCTTATACACACGCACACTAAAATCATTTCAGACATGAAAACCCAGTTTTAAAAAATATACACATGAACATGTACGCAATTATGTGAAAACTCAGTTTTCATTTACAAACATGAACATGCATGCAAATGCATTGTATATGACACAACACTAATATTCAACAGCCAACAAAACCCAGCATAATCCAATCACACAAACAACTCCATCCTCCAATCCAACCAACCCCCTTACTCCTCGAACTTAGTCCAGCACAACCAACCAATTCACAGTAAATATGAGTTAGCAATATTTAAATCTCAAAAATTCTTTGAAAAAATACTTATAGTGCTATAATATAATTTTTGGAGTATCAAGGAGGTGCTAGAAATGACGGACCAACAACGTAACAATGTATTTTGGACTATGGTCGTGGGTCTCAAAAACCCAATTTCAAATGGGGAAAAAAATAAGAATTGGGATGACTAAAGAAAAGTTTAGTGGTGTTGGTGAAACTACTGGTGGTGGCGGTTGGCTGTGGGTGGCGATTGAAAGCCAAAACACCCAAACCGAAAATGGGGATGGAGAGCTTCAAGGGTGGCGGATTGGAGCTGAGGAATGGTGGGTTAGGTAGGTGGGAGGCCACCGGTGCTGTGGTGAAAAGATGGTGGCCAATGGCGGTGGTGCTGGAACCCGAAGACCACACGGCTTGAAGCTGTATGTGGAGGAGATTGGCAGCATGTGCTGGGTTTAAAATGGAAGGGGATGGTCGCCGACCGGAGGGGAAGAAAATGGGAGGGGCGGTGGTGGCCACGGATGGTGTATGGTGACTCACTGGGTGGACGAAGAAAACGAACGGGCAGAGGGGAGGGGAGCTTTGTGCGCGGGAGGAAAGAGTAGGAGAAAGAAAGGACAAAAAGAAAGAAGGAAAAAGAAAAAGAGGAGAAAAAGAAAAGAAAAAAAAAAGAAAAGTAAGGGAAAGAAATAAGGTACAATCCTTACATCTTGGGTTATAAAATTGATCTAACGAAAAAAATTTCAAAACAATAAGTTGAATAAAATAATTTAAATGCAGTGACTAGCTAAACTAAAATAATAATAAAAATTCAATAACACAATAATTTTAAAATCCACAAACAAACTAATTTAAATTAAAGAGTAATTTAAATGGAAAACAATAATTAATATTAAGAAAGCATATCAAAATAAATTTTACAACTTAAAAATCATAAAAAAAAAAACTAACGAAAAATTCGATAAATTTAAAACAAGAGAACCAATATTTGAATTAATTAAAATACTCATTCAATTAAAATACACTAAAATACGGAATATCACATCGCTCTTCGTCATGGTCTGTTACTTGATCTCTCTCTTTCGAGTTCTCTCTCTCTCTCTCTCTCTCTCTCTCTCTCTCATATTCGATTTTTGTTCCTTAGTTGCTCTATAATATTTGTTGTTGAGAAATTGTAGTTTGTTTATGTGATTAACTTAGATTCTTAATTTTTGTGTTGCTCTGTTGAGGCTTGCGTTATGGTGTAATCATTGATGGGGCTTATATGGTGTGACTATTGAGGTCTTTGGTGTTCTTTTGGTTTTTATAAATTTTCCCATTCATATTCTTGTAAGAAGGAATCAATTCATTGATTGGAATGATTTTTATGCATAACATAGATGAAAAGTAAATTCCACTTATTTGCCAAATTCTGTAAAAAAATCTATCATTAGAAACATATTTTTTTTTAATTTCCTTATGATGAGGATCATGGAAACTTCTTTAGGACTATGTTTGGATTGTTGAATAAGAAATTTTCAAGTATGCGTTGAATTTGAAATTGTGGTCGTGGTTGTTAGAACTTGAAGGTTGTAATTTGTTGTAACTCTAGAAACTTTTGATGCAAGTTGTTTTTGGATGATTATAAAATCTTGAGGCAGCTGTAAAGTTCCTTAATTGCACAGAGGCACATGAACTCATAAAGTGTTATCTTTGTTGCAAATGGCAAAAGTGTTATTCTTAATTTTAATTTTGGAGCAGTTGGGATGTTCTAACTTGATGCTATTTGATAAAAGATTGGCAATGCTACAAGCTATTTTGTAGTGATTGACAGTGAGTATTTTTGGAATTTGAAAAAGCGTTGTCTCAAGACTCAAATGTATTTTTTTAATAACGTTTGATGGAATAGGACTTATAATGTGTGTTTGATTTTGGATGTAGATGGAGTTGGACTTGGGTTGGCCTTTTTAGTTTATTCAAAGGTGCCAAGGGACTTGAAGATTGGTAAAGTAAGATAAAGTAAACATCAACTTTCTAGTTATAATTTATATTGATATCAACTTACAAAAAAAAAAAATTATCTGATGTGTAAAAATCAGAGTATACTCTCTTCTCTCTAGGAAAAAAGGTGGAGTAAAATTCGTGCTAGGCACGTAAGGTCGTTATAACTTAATCTTGAAGCTTCTGGGAGGTGGTCCCAAGGGTGGAGAGGATTCTAACAAGGTGGGTGTTGTGAAGGAAAGCCGTAGCAGGGTGGTTTGCAGAGTGGTGACATTAGAAATTTCAGTGTTGCTGTCCTAAGGAAGGATTTTGGCAAGGAAAGATTGCAGTTGGATGGTTTGCAGAGTGCTAATGTTGTGATATTCAGAGTTTCTAATGCTACAAAGGAACTGGTTCTGAGAGAGATTTGAACGGAAGCCTCTTTGGCAATGGAGGAGATGGCAGGGAAGTGGGAGAAGTTGCGACTTACGGAGGAAGAGGACCAGGTTCTTGTAGTTGATGAATGTATCTCGAATGAGTTTGAAGATAAAGGTGAGAGGAGTCTTGTGGGGAAGGTGCTGACTGAAAGGTGTATTGGGAAGGAAGTACTAGAAGCTAACTATGTCAAAGGTGTGGAGAATCTCCAATCCTGCTTCATTTCGGGAGGTAAGAATGAATGTGTTTGTAATTACTTTTGCTACAATGGCAGATAAACAGAGGGTTTGGGATGGAAAACCATGGTTATTTGACAATTGTCTCATTTTCCTTAATCTATATGATGGTTTTATTCAACCAGTAGAAATGTCTTTTACCATAGAAAGATTTTGGGTACAGTTTCATGACCTCCCGTTTGCTTGTATAAATAAGGAATGTGGGAGGCAAATAGGAAGTGTGATTGGGCAGGTTCTGGATGTGGTAACTAGTGAGGATGGCTGTGGATGGGGTCAGTATTTGCGCATTCGTGTGGAAGTGGATCTCAAAAAGGTGTTGGTAAGGGAGGAGGTGATTTTTGTGAATGAGAAGAATGTGTGGATCCCATTTAGATATGAGAAACTCCCTAATATATGCTTTGATTGTAGGAATTTTTCTCACTATGGGAAGGAATGTATGAAGAGGGAAGAGATTTTAAAACAAACAAAGAGGGGATGGGCAATTTGGCTCCTGGCTTAGAGCAGACTCTTTTACTAGGAAAAATATGGGGATAGGCTTCATGAAAAAAAAAAAAGGGAATAAAGCTAACTCTGGTGGAGTTGACAGTAAGTCTAGTGCAGCCACCTCGATGGCTCCAAATGAGGTGGATATGGACATTAGAGATGACCTTGTACAGGCTCAAAAGGTGGCTGAAGAGGAGGGATTGGAAAAGGATAAAGGGGAAACAATGGGAGGGCTAGGAATGACTATTGAGGACAAAGAAGGGTACTGCAACTCAGAAGAAATACAGAGTTTAAAATTTGGTCAGAAGGTAGATACTCGCTCAATCATAGGTAGTCTAAAGGGGAATAAGGTGGATGGGGAAGGAGTTCTTGGTGTGAATGAGTTAACCTTGCAGAGTATAAAAGGAGAAGGGAAGTGGAAGAGGAGAGCAAGGGAGAAAGGTGGGTCTTATAAAACTGTTATAGTCCAGGTTAAACCAAAACATGGTAGGACTGGAAAGGAGGTTGCTATGGTGGGAGGCATAAGGAAGAAAAGTAGAAATGAAGGAGAAATTGTAAGCAATATACTTTTATTGGGGTTTAACCAGCAGTGGATTAAACTTGTGATGAGCTGTGTGAATTTTGTGCAATATTGAATGGAAAACCAGGGAGGAAGGTGACACCTACTAGGGGTTTAAGGCACGGAGACCCAATTTTTCCCTACCTTTTAATCCTATGTGCTGAAAGCCTAAGCTCTATACTGAATTCTGCTAACCAGAAAGGTATTATAAGAGGAGTGTCGATGGCTAGAGGGGGCTTAAGAGTCAATCATCTGCTGTGTGCTATTTGGAAGAGCCACAAGGGAGGAATGGAGACAATGGTGCCTTCTGCTAAAGAGATATGAGATGGCTTCAAGTAAGGTTCTAAACAAGGAAAAATCTTCTTTGTTCTTTAGCACTAACACTGATGTAATAGAAAAAATGAGCATTATTCATGTAGCAAGTGGGGTGGTCTATGGTAATTATGAAAAATACTTGTGCTTACCTACCATGGTGGGAAAGTCTAAATATAATACATTTAAAGGGATTGAGGAGAAGGTATGGAAGAAGATAGAAAGCTGGAAAAATAATTTCTTATCTCAAGCTGGGAAGGAGATTCTCATCAAAGTAGTGTTGTAGGCTATCCCCTCTTATACCTTGGGGGTTTCCAGACTACCAATCTCTTTGTGTAAGGAACACAACTCATTGTATGCTAGATTCTGGTGGGGACATAGAGAAAATGGAAGGAAAATGCACTGATGGAATTGGAAGAAATTGGGGATGCAGAAAGTTAAAGGGGGAATGGGCTTTAGGGATATAGAAACCTTTAATACTGCTATGCTTGCTAAACAAGGATGGCGCCTCTTTAAAAATCCCTTTTCATTGGTTGCTAGAATCTATAGGGATAAATACTTCAAAGACTAAGATTTCTTAAATGCCAAAATTGGTCTTAACCCTTCTTTTATATGTAGAAGTGTATTGTCTACAAGAACTTTATTGAAGGAAGGTTTGCAATGGAGAGTGGGTAGTGGGGACAATATCAAATTTGGGAGGAGAAATGGCTGCCCACTCTGTTACTAAATGTGTGTTGTCCCCAGTTTGAGTCATTGGGAAGAAGAGAATGTGTGCAAATTGACTGACCCAATTACTAAAACCTGGAATGAGGCTTTGATTAGAAACTCTTTTTCTTATGAGGAGGCAAATGTTATTCTCCAAATACCATTGAGCAAGCTGGGGACAAGTGATAAACAGATATGTGGCTATACCAAGGATGGTGTATTCACTGTGAGGAATGCATATCATCTTGGTATTAATATTAAAAGAAGTAAGCAAAGGGAAGCCTCAAAACCTGATAAGAATGATGCTGTGTGGAAACAATTGTGGGGATTGGAGGTACTTGCAGTGGTTAAATTGTTTCTATGGAAAGTTGTTAACAACATTCTGCCTACTAAAAATAATCTTTTTAAGAAAAAGATTGGTGATTGGCCTTTATGTCCAATATGTGGATCATGTGAGGAATCTTTGGTTCATATACTTTAGAGCTGTCTTTTAGCTGCTGGCATATGGGCAGAGAACAATAGTCCTATGAAGAAATGGGCTAATGATGAAGGGGATTTTATGACTCTCTGGATTAAGATGACTTATGGTTTGAAGAAAGAGGAACTAGAGTGGATTGTAGTGATTATGCGCAGATTTGGTTGAGGAGGAATAGATTTATTTTTGAAAATAAATTCTACAGTCCTAAACAAATCATTCTGATGGCTAGTGAGGGATTGGAGGATTACAAAACAGAACAACAGAGTACTACTGGCAGTCGAGAAGGAGTTAATTCTCATGAAGTGCAGAAGAAATGAAAAAAACCTGGTGTAAATATGGTTAAGGCCAATTGGGATGCGGCTATTGATTTCGAGAACAAAAGAATGGGAATGGGAATTGTGTTCAAAGATGAAGAATGAGAGGTTCTGGTATCTGTTTGTGATGTTAAGCAGAATATTAGTGATCCTGCATTGGCTAAGAGTTTAGGCTTGTGGAGAGCCCTTGAGATATGCGATGAACTTTCCCTTTCCTATTCCAAGTTAATATTTGAAGGGGATGCAACTGCTGTTATAAACAAGATCAACAATGAAGGTGAAGACCAGTCGTGGATGGGGCATATTATTGATGATATTAAGCAGGTTTTTCATCAAAGGGAAGGTTGGAAAGTCTACTATGTTCCTAGAGAAGGAAATTTTGTTGCTCATTTATTGGCAAAGCATGCTTTATTGCTTGGGGAAGAAAAGGGTATGGATCGAAGGGTGTCCTTTTGTAATATGTAATGCATTAGTGTAGGACAAGTTGTGTAACTTTCAATCTGTTGAAGCAATATAAATTATGTTTTGAGTTTAAAAAAAAAACTTACAAAAAAAATTATATTGATATCAACATTGATTCTTTTTTCCTCTAACATCTCAATAACTGCTACTGGTTAGCATTGGTTGGAACATTATGTACATTATCTCTTAGACATTTTTTTGGCTTTAGTTCTATATTATTAGTATGGTTTACCAAACTAGAATTTTGTTGTGTTATTAGCACAGTTCTACATTTGCTTTAGGATTATTTGTTATTTTCAATTTATTGGATAAATCGGGAGCATGCCACTTATAATGGTATATTGTGTTATAACATTATCTATTTTCTAGATGTGCCAATTTTATTCAGTAACTCCTTTTGACATTTTGTAATCTAGTGAAGCAAATGCCATGTGCTAAGCTAGTAAAGAATTATGTCTTTTAAACTTTATCCATTCTCATGAGGTAAAATCTCTATTAGCTTTTTCTTTTTCACTTTTAATATTCATCTTCATCTATTGCGACAACAATACATGAGCTTGTGATTGTGAATGTGACTATTAAGCTTTGTTTGGTAATTTTTAATTCCCCAAACGTGTTGAAAGCACCACTGTGATTCGTATATGAAATTGTTCATAAATCATTTTTGCTACATTTGCTTTGAGTTTAGTATGAAAAAAGAAATTACAACCGTGTAGTATTAGTCTTGAAGATGATGAGGTGTAGGAGCGGTATAGGATGATTTTCAAAGATTAAACACGCAAACTCTGTTGAGAACCATAAATCTTCACATGTATCTCTCTTTCTTGTGCTAGAAACACGTCTCTATGCTTTGCCTCAAAGTTTCACTACAAGAAATTTAATTTTTAGGGACGAAATTAGTTAGGGACGAACTAAATTTCATCTCTAAAAGTCATTTTTGAAGACGAATTTTTTATTTCGTCTCCAAAATTGGAGGAAGCAACACTTGAAATAGAGCGATTGAGGTCTAAGAAAAAAGAGTTACTGATCAGATTAGATCAAGCAGCAGATCTTGAGACAAGATTAGAAGAGAACATGCAGAAGAGATTGGAGATGGAGGTACAAAAAGCTATGCTTCAGTTGCAGTCAGTTATGTCACAAAACTCTACACCACCACCATAATTGTAAAACTTTTTTTTTTCTTTAGGGTTAATATATTATAAAGTTTCAAAACATTTGAACAATTGACATTTGAATTATATTTTGTGTAATACTAATATGGTATTTTTAATTAATTTGGTTCTGTTCTGTATGTTTCATACCGTTCGAACGGTAAATAACCAGTTCGAACGGTAAAGTACCAATTCTAAATCCATTCGAATAAACAAATAACCATTTGAACAAAAAATAACCCATTCGAACGAATATCACGGAATACAGTTCGAACAGATGTAATTTGCATTCGAACAAAATTTATTGGTTCGAACGAACGTTATTTGTTCGATTCAAAATTTTATTTCGTTCGAATGGAGGGGTAGGTTCGAACGGAAAATATTCCATTCGAACACTCATTTCGTTCGAACAGTATCAAATATGGTCATTTGTTCGATTCAAAATTTTATTCCGTTCAAATGAACGTGTCGGTTCGAACGGAAAAATATTCCATTTGAACAGATATTGAGACAAAATTAGTTCGTCTAAAAAAAAATATCCGTTTGAACAGTTTCGACTGGTTCCGCAAAATTTCATCCCTAAAAGTGATTTTTGGAGACGAAATTCAAATTTCGTCTCCAAAAACATTTTGAGACAGCCTTTTAGAGACAAATTAGAGATGAAATTTTTTCATCTCCAATTCTTTTTTAGGACGAAATTATGATTTTTTGAGACAAAATTTTTTATCTCAAAAAACCATTTCTCTTGTAATGTTCGCAATTGTTTATGCAAATGTTAATGATCTTTTGTTTAATTTTCTAGCAATATTCAATGAAGTTTGTGATTCAAGTTTTTATGTTATCTAGCTCTACAGATGTCCTTGAGATAAAGTTTTCACACAGTTTGATATTGAATTAATGGCTTTCACTTCTTTAGAGGATAAGATTTCTGTAAGTATGTTAGACTTGATGTGCCTTGTACTTTGATGTGCCTTGAGAAGTCAGTAATTTATATTAATTTAGATCTTAACCAGGAAATTCTCAGACCAAACATATATATAAATTACTTTTATAATATAATTCAATTAATTATTAGCTGCCTAGCTAGTATAAAATCAAAGAAAGGACGTACGTGGCTAGTTGAATTTACTAAAAATCCAAATATAATAATCATAATTGTAAAAATTGTAACCATGCATTTAATATCCTCATCAGACCAGTGTTTTTGCGCAAAAAATGGACCGAACTAAACAATGGTTAAGAAAGTGATCTGCAGGCTGGCCAATTCAAAGTGTTTGATTAATGGTGCATGGAAGCTCTCAAATTTGGAAAACATTAAAAAGGATCTATTTTTGTGGGGGCTCTCCTTCCTACCTCACGTTTGTCAACAACAATGGCTGTCATCTTTCAAATTCAGGTTTTTCCTTATATAGATGTATATAAATTTCATTGAGAAAATCTACTCTATATCAGTGCCCAGAGGGCATAAATAATTTCCCAAGAAAAAAGACGACCCCAAGTACAACTCTGGACGTTCGCTTGTTCCATTTGTGGGTACGTACGTATAACCTCTCTTCGATCTAGTATCAAACGAAAAATTATACCCAAAGATATAATACGCGCGCGCGCGCGCACACATATATATAGAAAATACAAAACAAATTAATCTAATTCTAATCGTTCTTCTTTTTCCTTTTCTTTTAGGGTAGATTAAGCTGATTTATAGAAAACAAATGGCGCACGGAGGATACAACGATGTCTCCAACCGTGGAAACCAGAATAAGAGCAAGAAGTACAGCATTATCGGCTTGTGTTCTGCTCTTCTGGTGGCCGTGGTGGTAGCTGTGGCTGTTGGTGCAAACCGCGGTGGGCATTATGATCCTAAATCCGGTAGTACCGAAGAGCTTTCAACATCCATGAAGTCAATCAAGGCCATTTGCCAACCCACCGACTACAAAGAAACTTGCCAGAAAAGCCTGTCCTCCGCAGCTGGGAACACCTCCGACCCCAAAGAGCTAATCAAGGTCGGCTTCCATGTCGCAATGCAGGAACTTGGCACAGCAATGGCAAACTCTACCACGTTGAAAGAGCTGGCTAATGACCCCAGAGCAAAACAGGCCTTGGAGAACTGCAAAGAGCTTCTTGAGTATGCCGTAGATGATCTCCAAGTATCTTTTGAAAAGATCGGTGCCTTCGAAGTTAGCAAGCTTGACAATTACCTTGCTGACCTCAAGGTTTGGCTCAGTGGTGCAATCACTTACGAGCAAACTTGCTTGGATGGTTTCGAGAACACGACTGGTGATGCCGGGGACAAGATGAAGGCTATCCTGAAGACATCACAAGAACTAACCAAGAATGGCCTTGCCATGGTAGCAGAGATCTCGACTATCTTGACCGATCTTCAGATTCCTGGGATGAAACGGCTTCTCTCAGTAGAAACAGATCCGGTTCGTGGTCACGGCGAAGTCGATGAGGTCCCTTCATGGCTCAATGAAGAGCAACGGAAGCTCCTCGCGGCCACTACTCCGACGAACATTACTGCTGACGTGGTGGTGGCCAAGGACGGAAGTGGCAAGTACAAGACTATCAATGAGGCTCTTGTGGACATTCCCAAAATGAACAGCAAAGCCTTCGTGATTTATATCAAGGAAGGAGTTTATCCTGAGACTGTGGCTCTTGACAAGTACAAGACCTTTGTGACGATGATTGGAGATGGTCCCACAAAGACCAAAATCACCGGAAACAAGAACTTCATCGATGGAACCCCCACATACGATACTGCAACAGTTTGTAAGTATATGTCTGCGCGTGTGTACGTATATATGTCATTTTGTGCCTCTCTTTTCCTCCCATTTATAATTTAAATAAGCACAGAAGAGGCTAATCTTTGAGCCTTGGTCTTAAGCTTATATATTTTTTAATTATTTAAGCAAATTTGATAATCCAATTAAGGAAAAAAATAGACATAATACTAGTTGTTCGTGTTTGTGTAGGGCTTTCAGGATAATATGGACCTCAAACGAGCATTTAGTTGTTATTTGGATAATGAGTTCAGATGAAAATTGAAAGTTAGAATAAAATATTATTAAAATATTATTTTTTAATATTATTATTATTTTAAAATTTAAAAAAATTAAATTATTTATTATATTTTATGTATGAATTTTAAAAAATTATAATGAGATCACTATCCAAACGAATCTAATCAGATTTCAATTCGACTATCCAATTTGAGCCTATGCCTTCCATTTCTTTCCAAATGTTTTATGCACTAACGGGTTTTTTTTTTGGTTATCTTTGGTTGTTGCAGCGGTGATTGGAAACAACTTCATGGCCAAGGACATTGGATTCGAGAACTCTGCAGGAGCTGCGAAGCACCAAGCTGTGGCACTGCGCGTCCAATCCGACTCGTCCATCTTCCTCAATTGCCAAATGGATGGGTACCAAGACACCCTTTATACCCACACCCACCGCCAGTTCTATCGCGATTGCACCGTCTCTGGGACCATCGACTTCATCTTTGGTGACGCAGCTGCGGTGTTTCAAAATTGCAAGATGATCATCAGGAAGCCAATGGAGAACCAGCAGTGCATCGTCACAGCCCAAGGAAGGTCAGATGTGCGTGAGAGCACCGGGATCGTCCTCCAGGGATGTACTATCACCGCCGAGCCAGCGTACTTGCCGGTGAAGGACAAGAACAAGGCTTTCCTTGGTAGGCCATGGAGGCAATACTCAAGAACCATCATTATGCAAAGCCATATCGAAGGCGTCATCCAGCCTGAGGGGTGGTTGCCATGGATGGGTAACTTTGCTCTCGACACTTGCTTCTATGCTGAGGTCGGCAACATGGGTCCCGGTGCAGGCCTCGCAAATAGAGTTAAATGGCTAGGCATCAAGACGCTCAATCTGAACCAAGCCGTCCAATTTACTCCCGGTACCTTCCTTGGTGGCAATAGCTGGATCCAACCCACGGGGGTGCCGTACACTCCTGGCTTGTTTTAATTAAGCAAAGACAGCAGTTCATACATGCTTTAGTGCTCAGCACTAAAAGAACATCTGCAGATCATTCATGATCTTCTCCATGATTATGATTTTTCTTTTAAATCCTTTCATTTTTCCCTTATTATTTTTCATGCCTTTTAATGAATTGATCAGAGAGAGAGAGAACTTTGTAACCTACTTTTGAGAATCTCATGTTGAGATAATTACCGGATAGAGAACTATCATATACTCATCAGTTAATTATAATGAGTAATACTACATATACTTACAATTTTTACTTATATTTTTACTTCTAAGATTTATTTTGTTAATTTTATTTTTAAATTCAAATTTTAAATTTTAAATTTTATAATTTCTAGCATATCAATAACTGATATGTAGAGAAGTAAATTTTTTATAAATTTTTCTTAAGTACAAATAGCATTTTTCAATTATGACATAGTGCACAATTCCCACCACATATACACAACTGTATATATATGTTGTTTTCCGTAGATGTGTGTGGCTTTGATGATGGTTTTTACATAGGATTTATGAGGAAAATTAAAATGTGATAACCTTTATTGTGAGAGAGCAATATCCCTAGTACGCCTTGTAAATGCGAAAAATATTTATTGATGTTTTTGACCAAATTTAAAGATTTTGAGTGAAAGAGTGATAAACATATAAAACAAACTCTAAAACATTAATTAATATTGCTCATTAATGCTATCCAAAATATTTATAAGGATAATAATAGATATTGTAGATCTTACTTTAGGCATCTATCATTCTCCTATTAATGGTCCTCGATCCTTGTAATTAAGTGAGCCCACACACAAACGCACTGTCATCTAGAAAAAATATTACTTGTAAATTCACTTATTGACACATCTAGTAGGCATTGTTAATTTGTTGGAAAAATCTTTTACATCAACTTACATAAAATATAAATATATATATACATACATATAAATATTATGTATATATATACACAATAATAATGAATTCCAACGCCGATGATGTGTTCACACGTGCCGACTTGTTAATGGTAGGATTTGTTTCATATGTAGAGTAACTAGGGTTGTAAACGGTCCGGTTCGATCTGATTTTGTACATTTTTTAGAACTAAATCGGTATACATCAAATTTGAAAATTTATAAACCGATACCGGACCGATTCACTATTGAAACTGAAACTTTCGATTTTTTCAATTTTATGAATTATCTATATTAATAATAATATGATATTTTACATATACTAAATTATTAGTCTATTTATATTATAGTATAAGTATATTATTTTATAATAATTAACGTATAGTATTAAATTTAACTATAATCTATATAATTAGTTCTAGACTTTTTATATGAGTATATATGATAAAATGTGTAAAAGTGTATTTACAAAAAGAATATATATTATAACTTATTATGCAAAAAATGTATTTATCCTATATTTATATATATAAATATATATATTTATATATATCAAAAAAAAGTTTTTATTAATAACTTAATATTAATGTTTATGCTTGATAATAAAATTTATATGTTTTATAATGTTATATTAAAAATTATAAGATTAGTTTTATTTTATAAGATTAATAGACTTGAATAATAAAATTAGAATTTCATGTTATATTAATTATCAATTTAACATATAATATATAATATAATATAAAAAATGATTTGTAATATAAAAAATTATAAATATATATACTGGTCTGGTTCGGTTTAAACCAGTTTTTAAAATATTAAAATTAGTACCGCACCGATTTAGAACTGGTTTCAATTCTTAGGAACCGGTACAGCACCAAACCGCTTCCAAACCAGGCCGAATCTATCAATCTAGTTCAACCGATTTTTCAGTTTTTTTTTTTTTTTTTATGCCCCAAAGAGTAACGAGGACAATCTAATTAATAATTATATACAATCCTCCTTAATTAGACCTTTGACTCTAACTCCTTCTTTTTTTACTGGTCTCATGAAATAAGTTTTCATTTGTATGGCCACTTATATTTTTTTATTAATTATTATATGCTAAAAAATAGATGAATGTAATTATTTAATTTATATCATGATAGTTTTTTCACATGCGGTGTGGAACATACTTTCTTTGATAAATGAGAAATGATATTTGCAGTCAATCAGTCATCACTACAAGAAATACCATTTTTTTCCATGATTGCTTTTGGTGGCAAAAAGCATCATTTTTGTGAAAAAACTCTATCCCCACCAATTTTATTTATGGAATTCTCGTAAATATAAGTTACCACAAAAAGTATTTTATCCCACGAAAAGTCGAAGTCGTGAAAAATACTAGGCTCTTCCCACGGTAATAGCCTACTAAGCTCGCCGCAAAAGCATGTTTACATTCATTATTGCTCGTGAGAATAGACCAATTACCGCGAGAGGTACTGGTGGGTATTAGTATTACCCACTAAAACATTTGATGGAAAAAACTTCTTCCGGTAAAAAAGAGCGTATTTGCCTTGAGATGTAATCATGGCAAATGATAAAAGAATTCAGAAAAAAAAAAAAAACTTGTAAAAGCAAGAAAAGATGAGACTGAGCCAAAAATAATCATAAAAAATTGTCTAATATAAGCTAAAAAAATATACACAAACTTTGGAGATTCAAATTGACACTAATAACAATTTCAAAAGAACAACTAAAATTGTGCTAACATGTTTACAAGAAAAACTCCTAAGGAAAATCCAAGAGCAAGAAAGAGTTTAGTGCTTTAGCACTAATGAGAACAAGTAGAAATGAAATATGCTCTAACCAACTTGATTAAGAATAGAGACAAGTGTCATGAGAGATGATAGAAAAGAAAAAAGAATTAACATTCATCACTTAAGTTGAGAATAGCTAGAAAATACTGAGCAATTTCCCTTTCTCCTAATAAGCAATCTCTGATTGATCCTAAATTTGGTAATAAGCAAATCTAAGCTAAGAATGTTGGAAGCTTTTGGAATTTTCAATAATCATTACATGCATCCAACAAGTTGAACTGCAATGCATGTGAGAGTTACTCGGGTTTCAGACCAGAGTAACTAACTTAGCTAGACTAGCTCTAGGACTCATCCAAATCTGTGAAAGAGAAAAACATAGCAGGTATTTTGCCCCTAAGAACTACAGCCATGTATAAAAGCAAACTTTAAACATATCAAAGAATATAGAAACTACAATAATCAGTTGCAAGCGTACAAAGAAATACTAACTTGATTAAAAAATGTAATATTAGGCTCAATCAGGAGAAGCATTGCTTACCTAATCAGGAGAGAGTATAACATATCAGCATAATATATGACAAAATCCTATGAAGCAGACCACAAACACACCATTCAAAATCTACAGTTCACAACACAACACATTCACAATAAGCCAAACACTAAGCCACTAACTCTATCACTCAATTAGCAATGCCAAACGTCAATATATATATATATGGGTTTAGATTCAGCATAAGAACCAATGCTATTATCCTTTAAAAAAAAAAAAAAGGGACCCTTATTATAAGTGATGCTTGAAGTGATCATTTTTGTCACTGATAACCCAAAAAAGCCCAAGCATACTAAGTAGATAGGTTGTCAATAAAATAGAGGGCCAATTATTCTACATCAAGCACCATAACGAAATTATATAGCAGTTGTAACTGATATGATGCCATTGAACCAAGACTTATGTTCTAAGGGTTTTCAAAAATCCATAGATCAAAGTTGTGCTCAATTGAAGTAGGTAGAAGCATATCATCCTCTATTTCTAGCATGCTAAATAAAGCCCCCATACAAATGTAGAATGTCTGCTTGGGTTTTGTGAGAAGAGAAGAATAACATAGACCCTATAATTGAAGCAGTCAAGAATCAAATGGTGACATCTAAAAAGTATTATACAATTTAGAGGAGACTTCTTTAAAGGAAGTTTCTTATTTGAGCATGTCACTTTGATATTTGTGTTACATGGAAGTATGCCGAATTACACAGATGAAAGACAAAAGATGGGTCAAAGGAGGGCATACTAAGTATAGAAGTAAAAAATGCCACATCCACCGAAGGATCACAAACCAAGAAGAAACAATAAGTCACTATAATATACACAAAGATAAGCCCCAAAATCTTGGGAAAAAATAAAGAATATGAAGCGTTAAACAAACCAAAGGAAAAAAGCCACCACTGCTTGCTAGACATACAAAGTAATAACCATGATTCATGGTTATTACTAGGTATAGTAACACTAACAACTACACAAATATTAATGCACCCATAATTCATCCAATAGTCAGTATTGTATTTGCCCATCTTTTTTATTTTAAATCAAACACATTCATTATTCAAGCAAGAGTTCGAACTCTATTTCCTTTTTTTAACAAAGAATTCAAACTTTTAACTTTTCAGTATCATATCTCTACTAAAATTTTTAATTATCAGATTTAGAAAACATTGATGTCTAGTTATCTCTATAACTCATCCAAAAAAACCAAAAAACCATGAGCAAAACAGGCCAGATAAACTACTTAGGCAAAGCTGGACCTAAATAAGAAAATACAATCTTAGAGCTATTATTAAAGCAGATTTCAAGTTTTCTTTTTCTTTTTCTTGGACAAAAATCGTTGAACTCTTGAATCTACACATAAACATGAAAATGATTGAACTTTCCATATAAATAGGCTCATATAAAACAAACTACATATCATATTTTTTTATAGGTAAAATTCTATGAAGGTTGTTTAATGGTTTTACATTCCAAATCATCAGCTTGTAAAGATTGAAATGGGTTATTTAGAGCAGGGAGATTAAGTCATTTTGGTAAATGAATACAAACAAATATCTTATGCACCATTCCTGAATACATGCACGAATAAATCATTCTCTCAAACGTTTAGGTAAATGAGATAAATACATGAGATAAATAAGGACATCTAAGACAAAACAGAATGGAAACAACAAATAAAGCCACATATATTGTAATCAGAGGTGGCTTCTTCCTATAGCCAAAATTTTTTTTCTAGAGGACATATGGCAAGAGAATTTTTTTTTTCTTATAAGCAAAAAATAGGAATCAAACATAATAGATTATTTCCATCTACCTATAGAACCAAGACACATAATAGATTTGTCTAACTGAAAGCTCCTACCCCAATGGGATCAATAGCATCTAGAAGCCATAACTAAAAATTGTGAACTTGGAAAGCTACAAACTACCTCATTATTTCTTTGAGCCATATAGCCATTAGTCGATAATCTCCAGAGTCGATACATCTCTAGAAAAACTAACTTCGGTTCTTGATGCTCACAACGGAGCTACACAAAGTGATGAAGGCGACAACCAAGAGGCAACGCAACTTTGGACGGCAGAGGAAAAAGTGGTTGAGTGTCGGTTGATCAGTGTAGGGAAAAGTGAGAGAGGGACGTGAAGGAGCTGTCCGCAACCATGGTGTCGTGCCATGAAGGATGGTGGCGGCAGAGCCCTAATCTAGAGAGAGAGACAAAGAAGTGAATGGAAGGGAGAGAGAATTGAGAGAGGGAGAGTGAAACTGAGAGGGATGAGTGGAGGTGATGGTGGCGTTGTGTCTGTGGTGGCGATTGAGAGAGAGAGAGAGAAATGGCATTATTAAGGGAGTGAGGGCCGACGGAGGGGATGGGGGTGGTTGGTTAGCGACAGCATGCTCGTGGTGGCTAGAGAGGCTGCTAGCAACAACAGCGCTGGCTGGTTTGCAAGGAGCTATGTTGGGGAGTTTTCGGCTTGGGGAGGGGGGTTGACGGCGCCCAGAGGGAGGGGGGAGAGAGGAGAGGAAATAAGTGAGAGAATTAGGGTTTATCCAAGTGATATAAGTGTCTCATACGGCAAACTTATTTGCGATGACACGAAGTCGCTGCAAAAAGTTAGTTTTACTGATGACTTTTTGGTCGTCGAACATGATTTTGTAGCGAAAATTTGATTTTTTTTTTTTTTCACGAATGGTGTTTGTAACATTGAGTAAGTATTTTCCACCAACTTATATCTTGGAAAAAGAACTTATGGGAATGGGCAAATTTGTTGTAATGCATAGTGTCATAAGGGCCACACACTTCTTTTTCCATTTTCTAACAATAGTTCATTGATGGTCATATATGCCTTTATGAAAAATCTACCTCATTAATTTTACTGCTTGTTATGGACTGATGCATTTTACTTCCAAATGTCAGGTTGATGATTGCCACATGTATCCTTAAGGGCAGGTTGCAGTGTTGTATGAAGATGTTCCACCCACCTCTAGCCAGTTGCATATTATTTTAGTCCTCTAGCATCATACTAAAATAGAGGTGCTGAACTTGCTAGTTATTTTAGTGACATTAGACTCCTCAAAATCTACAATAACAATGATATGTGGCGTATGTAATTAGTAGCTCAGTTTGTACTTGATATGAGTATAATGCACCACCCAAGTGTATAAATATATGAGTTTGGATGAATTGATGCACTTAAATTATTGAACTAGATGCAAATGGTGCCCTTAATATTTGTTGATGGGGATGTTAATTGGTTGCCATTTAAGAGTTGATAATTGATAGGTTGATGTTTTCACTTGATGTTTCCAGTTTACAATCAAATAAATCATGTCCATGCAGGTTGTTGGTATAATAATCATGTCCCTTGATGGTTTCCCTTGCATATATAGCGTAATGAAAATGTAGGTGAATTTGGCCCTATGGAAAAATAGTGTTTCTTGAATCTATTATAATTATTTATGAAAGGTAGATTTGTTATAAATTACTTACCTTGTTAAAGGTAGGTTTCGTCTTAACCACACTACATTTGCCTTCCAATTATTGACCATTAAAGGAAAAATCTCCAGCAACGCTAACTGCGTAGACGATAAAAAAAATTGTTCACAACGTATTTGCGACGAAATGACATTCGTTGTGAAAGGGTTTTGGTGTTCTAGGAAAAAAGTAATTGTGGAGGTTTTAGGTTGACGGCAAAACTTTTATCCAATTTCCAAGTTTATTTGCGGCAATTCCAATAATTGTTGGAAATATCTCTATTGCAGCGAATAACCGTCGCCGCAAAAGTCAGTTTGAACCTTTGAAACCTTTCCTAACAACGGATGAAATCGTCGGTATAGAGTTTTTGCAGCGATTGGTGTGAATCAGAAATTACTACAATTGCAACGATTTAAGTTACCATTGGAATAGGTATTTTCATTTGCAGCGATTTTTCTACTATTCGTATCGATTATTTAATCGAGGTAAATAAGTTTTCCCAGGAATTTCATTTCACCGTTGGAATAGGTCTCTTCATTCGCGGCACTTTATCCAATATTTGCAGCGATTATGATTCACTGCAAATAAGGTTTTCCAATGATTTGATAGGCAAACCGAATGGCCATTTGCTACATTTTATTTAGTATTTGCGACAAAAAAAAATGCCAGAAAAAGAATCTATTTGCAACGATTTTTGGTATTCGTTCAGTTAAGACATAAGTGAACAAATAAATGCAATGGACGTGCAACGATATATAAATCATTGGGAATAGTTATATGTGGCGATTTTAGGCACCAATTGAGGCGAAATTAAATGCTGTAAAAAACCGATTTTCTTATAGTGTAAATATGAGACTCATATGAAAAAGTTAGTTTTTTAATAGCGGAGGTCACTCTTTTTCGAAATGAATGTGCAGCGCTTGCATACCCATAATTGTATCTAGCATTACTCTTATAGAGATATTGTGCATTCTTGCCAACCACTTGAGTTAACTATTAGGTAGTTTTGGAATGGAAGACTAAACATGCGATACTCTCATTTTATTTTAAGATAGACACATCATTAAAAAAAAATGGTTCAATACTAAAATAATCTTTGTGGTTGGCCCAGAAGATAGATTGATACCTAAACTTTATTATGAACTTTTTGTTTTCTATAAGGAATTAGACTTATTATTTTCATCTTCTTATTGTTATATTTTTTTTATTCACTTTATTCATTTTGTATCACATTATAGTCACATGTTATTTTTATTTCTTCATATATTCCTATAAATAGGGTTACTATACACGGATGTATACTTACTTTACATTTTATTTTTTCACTTCAATTCCAGAAGCCTTTTTCCCTTTTCTCTGGATCTTTGGTCTACTAGGGTTTTCACCATTTCCCGTGCTCTGTCAGGGTTTACTTTACATGGTATTAGATGTTCTATCTTGCTTCTATTGCGCCGTCTCGCAAATCCATCTCAATCTGTTCCTTTTAAATCCAATTCTTGGATTTTTGATACTGGAGCCACTGATCATATGGTTCCTTCTATTGATTGCTTTACACTTCCATTACCAGTTCTGTAAATGCCTTTGTGAAACTTCCTATTGGCCAATCTGTGCCGTTACACATATTGGTTTTGTGTCTATTTCTGAACATATTGTTCTACATGATGTTCCATGTGTTCCAACTTTTAAATTCAAATTAATATCCATTAGCAAGTTAACACAATCACTAACTTACTGTTTTTTGTTTTCCTCTAACACTTGTCTAGTGCAAGACCTGATTCGTTGGAGGCTGATTGGAATAGGTAGATTGCAAGGAGTCCTTTATATATTGCAACAATCAGACCTTTCTGTTTCTAAACCTAATTTTTTTTCTAGTGCATATGCTGCTTGTTTACCTGAAACAATATCTTCACATATTTGCTCCATTTCTTCCAAATGCTCTAATTATGAGCTTTAGTATAATAGACTTGGTCATCCTTCTAATTCTAGGATGCTCTTTGTAAATAATTTTGTTCCTAAATTGACTATTCCTTGCATTCCTTGCATGATTTGTCCTTTAGCTAAATAAAGGAAGTTACCTTTCCCTAATAAGGTTAATATGTCTGCTGCCCCATTTGATCTTATTCATTGTGATGTTTAGGGATTATATGGTGTACCTACTATTAAAGGTTACAAATATTTTCTGACTATTGTTGATGATTCAACTCATGCTACATGGCTTTATCTTCTTAAACATAAATATGAAGTTTCACATACTTTTAGAGTCTTTTATAAAATGGTTAAGACAAAATTCTATTTAAAAATAAAGTCACTTCGCACTGATCATGGCACTAAATTTTTCTTTACTTATTTTTTGCATTCTAAAGGCATCATACATCAGTATAGTTGTGTTGAGACTCCTCAACAAAACTTTATTGTAGAGAGAAAGCATCAACACATTCTTAATGTAGCTGAAATAATGATTATTCAGTCTTATCTGCCTATTAATTTTTGGGGTGTTGTTGTTGTAACAACAACTTACCTCATTAATTAGCTTCCTACTCCTTTAAATCATAAATCTCCTTTTGAGCTTTTATTCAAATCTTCTCCTTCTTATACTCATTTAAGAACTTTTGGTTGTCTTTGTTTTGCTTCAACTTTACAAAGATTTCGAACCAAATTTGATTCTAGAGCTCGAGTTTGCATATTTCTTAGTTATCCTTTTGGCATAAAAGGTTACAAACTTCTTGATTTAAAAAAAAAAATCAATCTTTTATTTCAAGAAATGCTGTTTTTCATGAACATATTTTTCCTTTTACTTTTCAAAACAGTACTAATTTTTCTTCTTCTTTTCATAAACCAGTTGAATGTTCAACTTTAGATTCTTTAACTGTGCCTTCAACAACATCCTCTGTTGATTCATCTCTTAGTTTTTCTTCACCTTCCCACCCAAATGATTCTTCACCATCTATTGGTTCTCCAACTTCTCATTCCAAGGATTCTTCATCTTCTAGTGATAATTCTTCACCACTGCTTTTTGTCACTGTTCCATTACCTTCTGATCTTCCTAGAAGATCTTCTAGAATCAGAAAGATACCTGGTTACTTGCAGAATTTTCATTGCAATTCTTCTTTTTCTACACACTCTACATCAGATCCTTCAACAATTTCTGATTCATCAGGTTCTTCTTCTTTTTTGCCTTCATCTCCCAAATATGATATTTTCAATTTTTTATCTTATATTATTAATCTTTCTTCTTCACACAAGTCCTTTGTCATGTCCATTTATGCCGATATTGAACCTAAGTTCTATCATCAAGTTGTCAAGTACACTCATTGGAGAGATGCTATGTTAGCTGAGATTACAGTTTTGGAAATTAATAATATATGGACTATTACTTCCTTACCTCTTGGTAAGAAGCCTATTGGCTACAAATGGGTGTATAAGATCAAGTGTTGATGATTCAATTGAAAGATATAAGGCAAGGTTGGTTGTCAATGGTTAATACTCTATGGGTGGGCAGCGGGGCCCCACCCCTGCATGGCGGGGCGGGCATGGGGAATCAGGAATTAGACTTATTATTTTCATCTTCTTATTGTTATATTCTTTTATTCACTTTATTCTTTTTGTATCATATTATAGTCACATGTTATTTTTATTTCTTCATGTATTCCTATAAATAGGGCTACTGTACACTGATGTATACTTACTTTACACTTTATTTTTTCACTTCAATTTCAAAAGCCTTTTTAACTTTTATCTCAACCTTTGGTCTACTAGGGTTTTCACCCTTTCATGTGCTCTGCTAGGATTTACTTTACATTTTCTAGAACTTAATTTTGATCACATCAATCTTTTCGTTAATCTACGATTAAAAAATCAATCAATATGACGTGTTAGTACCACTGAATTGCAATTTATGTGTTGATAGTAAAATTAAAAAACAATTTCAATACTTAAACCCCTAGTTTTAAAATGGAAAACTCTACTTCCATCGAAGATATCCAACGAATTTTTGTATTGAATTTTTTTTTATTACTTAATGGTTAAGAACATATTTTTAATGAGTTTGAGATTTTTTTTCTATTTTTAAAAAATGTTTAAAGTGGTTTTAAAAGTGTTTGAAAAAAAATTTACACTAATCGGTAGAAAACTTCAGTAGACTAATCGGTGGCCCTAACACTAGTCTTTTAAAATCACATATCGACGTTGATGCTGAACAATTTCTTACCACCACCAGCAATCTGATTTGGTCAACTGCCACCTTGTGAGTTGTCAGAAAATCAATCTAGCGTGGGATGTCAACCAACCATCCGCGCACTAGAGCATATTAGTCGGAAATCTATTGGCATCGGCCAAAAACCACTAGCGGCTACTAGATCAAACTTAGATATGGATTAAACCATTTGTGAGGCTGTGTTTGGATGTTGAGGTAATCTCAGATGATCTGAATTGATATGTGAATAATAGTATTTGTAGGTCCCATTGAGATATGTTTGAATGTAAAATGTTGAAATATGTATCTGAGTGTATGAAGTAAATTGATATGAGCTTAAATTTTTGACGAAAGATTGAAAAGTAGTAAATCTCCTAAATGATTGGTTTGAAATGAGTTGAGATCACTCAACAACTAGATATAGGTTGAGATGCATGGTGGCAATGACCCACCCCATGTCGAGGTAAATATACGAACCCACCCATGGTAGTCACAAGCCACCTCAGGCCACCTTGCATGTGGTGGCTAGTCGCAAGCCTTAGGAGACTAAACAACCAATGTGGTTGAAGTCCAATTTTCTTTAAATATTTTCTATAAAATTTCGGTATGATCTTGTGGTGACTACTTTATTCATCCACAAAAAATTCACACTGTCAACTTCTAATTTGAGGGTGTAAATAGGCATTTTAAAATAAATTCTATTTTAAAATAAATTTATATTAGGATAGAACGAAAATACCACATTGTCTATACTAAGTGGTGGAACCAATACTTCTTCTTAGGGTGACCAACTTTTCTATCGCATGAGATATTTATATAAAATGAAAAAATATTGCAAAATCATAACACGTATATAAAATTAAATCTCAATAATTTGCCAAATAATGTAGAAATAAAATTTTAAAAACACAACATAATGTCTGTTTCAGATTTTTGACGAAAATATTTCATAAAATAATATTCATCCATTATTATTTTTATAAATATGAAATATTTAGAAATTATTTTTTTCATATAAACTATTAAGTGATCTTTTAGAATGTCATCTTTCATTTTAATATCTAAGCTAGTTTATCAAATTTATGGTAAATCTATTTATTTTGGTGTCACATTAAGTATTAAATACTACAACTGAGACCTTAAATAAAATTTTACTTACTCAATGAAGTTTAGAGGATAAATCATCTCCACTATTTTTCTTGTAAATTTTCAATCTTATATAGTTTTTCTAGTATTTTCATTTTGGATTCTATATTAAGAAACTTAATATTGTATAGTAAAAAACTTTGGGGTCAATGTTAATAGTTTATTATTTCTCTTAATTTTAGTTTTAATTTAATTTTAGTATGGTCAAATCCTTGAAAATAGATAATATATAGATAATATACAGATTCTAGGAGTTAGAGGAAAGAAAATTAGAGAGAGACATTTCTATGTTTTGAAATTTTACAAATTTTAGAAAGTATACAGAAATAAAGAAATTATATTTATATATATATATATTTTTTGGAAGGGGAGGGGGGCAATTTCTATATACATTATATATATATATATATATTAGAAAGGGAGGGGGGCAATTTCTATATACATGAAATTATGAATAAAATTTAGGAGCTATTTTAAATTTTGAAAAAAATTTGGAGGGGCCATGCCCCCCCCCATGCTATATGCAGATCCGCCACTTTCTATAATTTAAGAATAACTAATAATTTTTTCTTTCATTAAGTTTCGTTTGTTTCACAACACTTATCAATTCATCTCTTTTAATTATTACAGTTTTTTTAAATTTTTACTTAAAATAAAATATACAACTCAAATTTTTCAATTTTTAAAATAAAAAATATTTAAAAAATTATTTTAATAATATTTTATTTTATTTTTAATTTTAATTTTAATTTATTTAATTTTATTTACAAAAACAAACAAGGCAGACAAAGTTCCTTTTGTCTTTTATGAGTTGTTTTTGGGCCATTTCAGCCCAATAGGTAGAAAACTCCCGAGAGGCCCAATTTTCTACGAACGAGCGGGAAAACGGCAATTTTGAACCGTACCCCTTCTGTGAATCTGTGACCATATGCTTGAATCGGATTCTTTGAATTTCTCGCACTTTCTCTTCCATTTTCTTTAGAAACTATCAAAAGCCCAAATAGTCCATTATCGGATTTTCCCCGTCCAAACTCGAAACCTAGTATTTCCCTAATGAAATTCGGCACCGCTATAATGCACGACCGTATCCTCTCTACAGAATATGACTAATCCTCGAGAAGAACCAAGCGGCTTCCATACGGTGCATCCGGAGCGTGACCTGGAGTCTAATTGGGAGGTGGACCTCGCCAACAGACTCGAAGAGTACTTGTTGAAGATTTGCTCCGGTGAGATCCCAGAAGACGGTCAAGTCCCAATCAATTTCGCCGAAGGTTACTTTTCCAGTTTGTGCATTCCAGTTTTTTAAATAAATTTGTGTTTGGTTTAAAAAGTTGGAAAGTTCATCAGTTTTCTGAGTTTGGTGTTATGTGTGAAATGTAGCTGCTTTGCTACTTCAGGGTTCGGTGCAGGTGTATAGTCGAAAGGTCGAATACCTCTATTCTTTGGTTTTGCGTGCTTTGGAGTTCCTTTCTGAGAAGAGGTTTGAGTCTTATACCCTTTATTTTTCAAATTTTTAAGATTCTTTAGGTTAGATTATTCTGTAACTTTCTGGTAATTGTGGGTTGTAGGTGTAGTTGAATCAAGTTTGCTGCTTTACGTTGTATGCCTCTAAATGCTTAAAATCTAATCTTCATTTTTGGCCAAATGGACTGGGATATAATTTTTTTTACAAATATTTCTTATGCTTATGGGGAACCTCGGTCCTTCGCGCTAGAGTAAACCCCCAGGACACGATTAAAAATCCATAATCGTGTATCTGTTATGTGGGATCGAACTCAGGATGTCTGAGATATATATGTGATATCTGAGTGGTCAAACGGTCTGCCCTTTGCTGTCTAAGTTCCCTTAAAAGGGCAGGCTCTTTGAACACTCAAACATCATGGGTTCAATTTTGCACTACAAGTTCCCTTAAAATTTAATAAATAGCTAATCACAAAATATGAAATGACACTACATCTTTAGAAGCATGCCCCGCTACACAGAACTCAAGTTACAGCCAATTTATCGGTTGTGTTTCCGTTGCGTTATATTTACACAGGCAGCAGGATCAGTTGGAGCACACATCAAACCAGCCTGAAGAAAGTGGTTTCCATCCAGTTGCTGATGTAGAAAATGATCTGTTTTGGGGCTTAGATGATGTCCAAGGTAGCATGTTACTCTGGATTTATCATCGAGAAGTTATATTGCAAACACAACTAAAACTTCTTTTCATTTACAGTGGAAGCCAAGAATTGCTTAGATAGTCCGGCAGGCAAAGATGCTCCTTTCAAACAATTTTTGAAGCCCCCTGCAAATCTAGTTGTTCTTGAAGGTGATTGCTTAGACATTAGTGCTGATGGTGGGGAATTAGAGTCATACCTGGTACCGTAATTGCATCCATTTGTTATTTTATCAATGTGCACACTAGTTATAATCTAACCCTTAGATCATTTTTTTGATGAGTCTAACCCTTGAACCATACCTGTATATCGTTGCAGTTGGCCACCAATGATGTATACCAGGACTTTATTTTATTAGATCCATGTGATGCTGTAGCAGTTGATGAATTTTTTAAGGGAAATAAGGCTGGTAAAGGCCAGAATGGTACTCACAGAGGCAGCTCAGCTCGCAGGAGCTTCCAATCTCCTACAAGACATTCTGGAGGAACAGCGCATAAGTCAACTCTTAGAAAGAGCCAAGATGCTAGCGTCAGTCAATTTCCTGGGCCTAATAGCAACTCTGATGTTAATAATAATAATTTTGGGGCAGATCCTCCAGCTTGTGAAAATTTAAATGACAACAATTGGGGATTTGATATGGATGAAAGATATTCAGAACCTGGGGATTTTGATGATGAGGATGACAATGATCCTTGGAAGCCCTTGAATCCCCACGAACCTGGGAACTTGAAAGTGAAGCCTTTTAGAAAAGGTTGTTCAAAGATTTATTACTTTAGCTTGTTTTATTTACTCCTGCGATTTTCAACTGCAAGTAACATTGTATTTTTAATTTCTTCTTATTCTAGCAGTAAAAGCTTTTAAAAGGAATGGGTTTAATTCTTCAAAGGGAGCTTCTATAACTACAATTTTCCCACTCGCTAGATTGCATGGTGCTATTAGTCCAGAGCTCACAGAAATCTGGGAGATGCGGCATCATGCTTTTGAAAGAGAAAGGGAGTCCCAGTCTCCTCCATTATATGAAAAGGTAATGTTTTTCAAAGGTTGTATTAATTAAATTGGTCTGTATGGCTGATAATTCCTAATGTTCTAATTGCAGTTGCGTCAGTCACTTATAGATGGAGGGCACGAAACTTTTAATACCTTTTGTAATCCTGATGATGAGAAAGAGAACTGTCACTATACTAGTGGGATCCCTGATTTTGGGGAACCTGATTTTGACGACTTGCCTGAGAATATGTGTATGCATGAAGATATGCCTGTTCCCAATGAAAAGGTTAGGCAGACCAGCAACATGATTGTGTAATATTCACAATAAAAGTAGTGAAATTTTTTTAGAGTACTTGTTTATTGATCTCTACACAGGGTGATGATGATGCTGCTGCTCACTTTGATACCAATGAAGATTTTGGACAAGATCCAAATTCTCATACAAGCCTAGAAGATCTTTGTCGCTCTCACCTAGTAAGCAGAGTCCTCAACTTTGCCTCTGAGATATTACACAGTATCTTGTTAAGTTGCATTTTGGAACTGCTAATTTTTTTTTGGGGATCATCTTTCTCCCTCATGCTCTCCTGAGTTTTGCTAACGCATGTGGCCATATACATAAATACTTATCAGTTCTTTAACAATATTAAAAATTGGTTCAGTCTAGCTTCATTTTTAATGGATAAGTGTTACAAATTAAAATCCTTTATACTTGTTAACTAGCCTCATTTTGTGGCTTGCCAAATATCCACCCATAAGCTAGATTTTGGTAGTTTGTGAAAGTGTCTCGTTTGCATTGACAATCAGAACATACAAGATTGTACAACTACTAGTCTAAAACAAGGGGTCACTTTCAAGTGCAGCTTTAACCTATGTATCTATGTACTTGTTAGGTTCCTGTTTCAGTTTTGTAGAATGTGAGCATTAATAATATCTGCTCTTTCTTTGTGGTAGGTTTTGAAGTTCTCAATTCTATGCAATATTCTTTTCAGCAATTTTTGCAACTTCACTTTTGGTGTCTGTATGCTAAATGTATGCTTGACTATTATCTATTCCAGAAAACTGTGTTGCCAAAACAATGACTTGAAGCATTTAGATTATCAATGGAGTCCGGTCTTTTTACAATTTTGCTGTCACTTGCATATTTGTTTCCCTTATATTTTTTTGCTCGGTTGGTTGACCATGTTTTCTCATGTAGGATGCTCTACTTGCTAGCATAGCTGAAACTGAGAATCAGACTGAATTGGCTGCCCGGGTTTTGACATGGAAACAGAAAATAGAGCACAACTTGGAGGAGCAAGTAAATTCTGTCGCTTTTGCTTCTCTTCTGTGTCATAATTAACTTTGTATTTGAGCATACATGATACAGTCAATGAGAATGTTAGTCAAATGTGTTTATTAAAGTTTCTTCGTAATATTTTTAACTTAGCCTTTGTGATTTTATAGGAATCATGCCCTCCATTTGATATACATGAGTATGGTGATAGGATTCGAGACAAACTATCCCTTGAAGCATCATACAGTGGAGATGTCATGTCTTTTGGTGATGTGGTAAAGGGACAGGAGAAGTATGATGTGGCTCGAAGCTTTTCTGCGCTTCTTCAACTGGTAACAATCCCTATCTATTAAGAGAAAAACAAAATATAACTCCATTATCAACAGAAAACATCTGCCTGATGTGCGTGGTATACTTTTGAAGAAATTGCTTCTAGATAAAATGTCAAATAATTAAAATCCTAGTTTGAATCTTAAAAATGGTTTTATACTACTTTCCAATTTTCTGGTATTATCTCCTACTATGATGAAATGACTCCGAAAGTAGATACCACTTGCTCTCTGGAGGAATGAGAAATCAGTTCATGTGATTTTCAGGTGAACAATGGAGATGTTGGTCTAGATAGGTGTGGGTTTGATGGCAAGTCTATATGTCACACTGATGTGAATCCTTTTCACATTCGTCTCCTCAGCCATGACAAGAAGAGAGAGGGAACACAACTCCGGGTAACAAAAAAGAGAGCTAAATCTCCAACTGGGAAAGAATGCACCAAAAGCAACATGGACAAGTCCGGAAAAGAGAAATTTCCAGTTGTACGTTCGTCCTCTAGGAGATATAGACCAAATTGCAAGTTTTCTGGGAAGCTAGGAACAATCAGTGGTGTACGGTGCACTCCGGAAGGCAAGAGGAGACGAAGGTCAAGATTTACTGAGCCAGTTGACCTACACTCTGCAGGGTAAAAATGACCCCATCAACAAGTTGGCCACTCTTCTATATTAATCGCGATTCAGCACTTATTGGATTGCTTGAGTTCTCTCGTAGGTACCTCGTCATTGTAGTTCTAGTTAACCATGATCAGCCGTTGCCTGTACTCCTTTTCCTTTAACCTTATTTCATGTATGTTCTTGTAAGTAGATGCTGTAATTTTATCAATGTGCAACGGATTTTATTTTAGGGTATGAAAGAAGACCAATTTGCTTTAACTCAATGGGAAGACCTTGGATGTTCACAAATCAACACCTCCTTTCATTCCCAATGTGATTGAGAACTAATTAATATCAAGATGTTATTTATAGTTCTACAAATCCTTTTAACATGTTTCTTGCATTCTGGAACCCAAGGGATTGGCCCAAGTGGTGAAGGTCTTGGTTTTGGGATATCACTCTCTTCAAAGTTTAAAGTTTAATATTTCATGAGTGCAAAAAATCTTTTGGGACCGCATATCTTGGTAAAAAACTAGCAATTTTACCAATTTTGTGTATGGAAACTTCCGAGAGTGCGGTGCATGAGAGCAAGATTTACTCTGTAGAGATAAGTCCGAAGGGTTTTACCTTGAAGAGGTTCCCGACATAAAGTTTCATGCATTCCTTTCATTCCTCTGATTCAATTGGTTAGGGTAGACCATGTTATAGATTTTGAGCAATAGTTCCAATGAGCTTACTAGTTTGTTCAATAAGAAAAGTTCCATTTAACAAATCAAATATATCACAGATGTTCCATCTATCATATCAGCTATGATCAGCGCGGAGTCACAATAAACTGTGTGCATGTACACACCAGCATGCAAGTAGAAGAACTCGTGCATGGGTTGTACAAAAAGTATGCAAATTAATTGTCATACTAAATAGGTTTTTACAATAAGCAACTGATTTTGGTCCTGCATGAGTTTCTAGTGTGCAGTTGGTTGGCTTCTACCAAAGTTTTCACCGTCTTTAGGTCGCAGTGTGGAGGTTCTTAATGATTCTCTAAAAGAGTGTTAAAGTTGGTGGTTAGGAACTTAGGGTGGTTCTTAAGAGGCATCTAGCTCGCTTTGATATTATGGGGTCAATAATGGTGGCAGAAGCTGAAGCACACCGCCGGTGGTATTGATTTTATTTTTTCCTTTTATTCGTATAAATGCTCCCTTTAAGCTCTTGCAACGTGTAGGTTGTGTCTGGTCGTTGAATCAAATTCAATTTATTTTAAATTAATTATTGATAAGATCTATTACTTTTTTAACTTTTCATAAAAAATTAAATTCATATCAATCTATTTCACATATTTTAATCTAAAAAGTTAAAGAAAATATTTTAGTCACAAAAAGATTATACAAAAACAATCTCATAAACTGATGTGGCTTGATGTGATTCGTCTGATTATAAAATTACTTTTATTGTAAAGTAAATTTAACGGATCAAATAAAATCACGTCAGTTTGTATAATTCCTTTGTAAATATAACAAAACTTGTTAAGTTAAACAACTCATTCCACCATTCAAACGTAAACATTGTATAAGTTTAGTATGAGTATTTTGAAAAAAAAAAAAGTTGTAGTTGTTTAAAAAGAAAATAAGATTTTCACACCTTTTTCATAGTGACAGCTCATTTCAATAGACTTGTAACAACATTATTTCTTATAAAATAACAATGTAGACTTTACGAGTCAAACTTTCAAATTCATCATATTCAGTGAAGTGATACGGTAGAAAATTCCTCATAATTGTCAAATTCAAGCATATTTAACAATTTAAAATATGTATACATTTGTGGTCAAGGAAAGCCGAATACGTTAAAAGTACACGATCAGTCGTCAGACTTCAACTGTTGAGTTAAGTGGCGTCCAGTCCAACTACTACGCGTAATTCCAGTCTAATTTTTCAATCCAAGTCTTCCCTGCATGATTTGTTTTCAGAAAACTTTCATATCATCTTATCTCATTTCAATTTTATTATTATATTTTTTTTAATTTTAATATAAAATAAAATAAATAATTTAACTTTTTCAAATTCATCTCATCTTCTCTCACCTAATCATTACAATTTTTTCAAATTCTAATACAAAATAAAATAAACAATTCATCTCATTTTAAAAATTTTCATCTCATCTCATCTCCGAAAACAAACGAGGCCTTAATATCAATCAAAACACTAACAACCATCGGAGTTTCAAGTTCAATGCCATGTGAAATTAATAATATATATATATATTAAAAAAATGATTTTTATAAATCTCAACTAGACAAACTGCGTACAAGCTGTTGTAAAAAAGTAGAGTCTACCCTAAAAAAATTATAAAAAATTATTCTTTATCAGTAAAATCTACTTTTTTTTACAAAAGATTTGTATTAAGCTTATCTAATGTTATATATGTTTTATGCAAGTCTTGCTTTTTTTTTTAAAAAGTGAGATATATTATTAAAAAATTAATTTTTTTTATAAAAATTTTAAATTTATCAATTTATTTTGAAATTTTTTGAAAGGATGTACATTTTAGGAGTGAAAAATTATTTTTTATATTAAAATATTAAACTAGTTAAAACTAGTATTATATAATCAACATAATTCAACAGGGTAAAAGTTAAATAATTATTGTTAGAATATAAATTAATATTAGTTTTATTTTGAAATTTGAAAAAATTAAATTATTTAATATATTTTGTAGAAGAATTTAAAAAAATTGTAATGATTAGATGAAATGAGATAGTTTGTATTGTGTAACCAAAATAGGCATATCAAAAGAGTTTCAATTAAAAATATTTCAAAAAATTAAACTCCCTCGCCTTCATTTAAAAAAAAATTAAATTAAAATAGACGGCGACACATGTGCGAAGGGAAGCAAATGGAATGGCACACAAATTTGGAAGCTCTCAATATGGCTCAAGTTATTATAGACAAGAATAATGTGAATCCTCGTATTCATATTAGAGAAATGATGTTTATACTTATCCAGTACGCAAACGTCTCACATTTTGTTAAATAAATGTAAGACCTTATTCTTTTTTAAAAGAAGTGTACGGCGCTTGCATAACTTATGACTATATCTAACATTATTCTTATATTGCTCGTCTTCTAAAATTTTTTAAAATGGTAAAAATGACATCTTTTAAAGAGTATTTAAAAAAAGATTATTCTATTATGAAACCGGTGTGTAAGAGCACTCTCAATGGTTCATTTATCTTATCTTTTAAAATACATCATCAAAATTTACTTTTTCTATTTTACATATTGACTTTTACAATAAATCATACATCCGCTTATCTATTTTTTCTCTATATCATCTAAATATTCTTTTTTTAATATTTTTTTATTCATTTCAAATGAACCTTATAACACCAAACAACTATCAAATGAGAGAGAAAATAATTAAAAATATTTTAGAGAATGAATAGTATTCTCTACATGTAGAGAATTACTATTGCAAAATGTAAAATAAAGAAGAGAATATAAAACCTATTGGAAGCTACTTTTGACTAATTTTCTTTATATTATACAAGAAAATGTATTTTACAAGAGCTATTGAGAGTGCTCTAAAACATACCTAGTCCGGCTTACATGACATAATTTAATTTAGAAGATAAAATTTAAAATTCAATTTTTACAAATCAAATATTATTATATAAAAGATATGGATGAGATGCTTTACACACTGGCTTGATAATAAGATTTTTCTTAAAAAAAATATTTTTGAAACAAATTTTTTGCTTTGAGACATAATAATCTCATCAACCCTAATCACACCCATCTAGACAAAATAAGAATCCAATATGGATTATATAATTAATCTCACAAATGCAATATTAACTTGTACAAATCAATCTAACTTTACACTATTATTGATTATTAGTGTTCCAAATTACTAAAAAAACAATCTGATATTAGTTGCATAAACGTGACACCAATTTGAGATTCATGTCATGTCTTTTTTCTTAGGGTTGTTCCCGTCACGTTGTCCTGTTGAATATTCATGTCATGTCATTTTATTTTTTTCTCTTATTAAATACGTAGTGTATAAATGATTAGTAAAAGAAATCAAGTAGTTTTAGAAGAATAAAATAAATAAAAATAAGTGTAGTATGCACTATATAGAAATCTATTTACATATATATCATGAGAATAATTATACTCATAATTCCTATACCACACTTACTTTTATTTATTATTTTGTTTTCGTAACAAGTATGTGCTATATAGATGATGAGTAAAAGAACTCAATTAGTTTAATATTATTAAATAAAAAATTAAAATATCTTTAATTTTTTTTTAAAAAAAATTAATAGATGGAGCACACGTGATGACCAGCCATGAGTCCAAGACCCACATAGAAAATATATATATAATAAAGTTATAAAATTAGTGATATTCCCATCACAAAGCAGTTGCATAAGCATTCTTTATTCAACCATATTTCCATTATTCTTATTCTTATCTTTAAATTAATAATATTGAAATTATAAGTTCAATTATGCCGACGTGCTGCAGATGGAATAACTCTTTGATCAGCATTACGTTCCATCTGATAAACGTGCTTAATTTATTAGTTTTGAAGACGAATATTAATAATAAAAGAGTGTTGATTGGGATGGATATGAAAATAATTTATTGTGACTCATCATATTGTAATTTTTTTATTATAAATTATATTAAATTATGTCAATATATAAATTTCTTGAAGTAAGATTTATGCGTAAAATTAATACTTTTTTATTGGAGCTCTTAATTTGCGAATTGATTGATCGATTGATGATATATTCTTATTAATCACTAAAGTGGCATGGATAACTTATGTGAATGGTTCATGTATCTCGAAACGTGACAACCTTAAAGATAATAAAAATAATCAAATTGAAAACATTCAAAACTTATAAAAATTATATGGACAAAATAAAATTAGAATGGAATAAAAGTAGGTCTCGTTTGGTTTGGTTGTTGAGTTGATTTGAAATAAATTGAGAATTCTAGCGAATTGAGATTGTGGAGTGAGTTTTGTAGAATCTATTTAAGATAAATTTAAATGTATTTAGATGTATTTATGAGAAGTTGAAAAAGATTATAGATCCCACGTGTAAATTATAAGTTCTACGTGTAAAAAGATTTTGAATTAAAATTAGTTTACTTATTTGAGAATTATGAGTTTGATTGTTAGACTCAACTTAAAAATTAGACCGCCCTAAATCTAATTAGGAGAATTTCTTCTTGAATTATCCCAAATACTTACAGAAATCTCTGGTATTTTTCTGAAAAAAGATATAAACATTCAGCTTTGTTCCCTATTGATTATTAAAATATGGATTGATTTTTAATTTAATTGATACATTCTATTAGAAAAAAAATGTAAAGCCGCTGCCGTGCTTTATATGACAATAGATAATATAAATGTAGAATCTTCAAGTAGTAGTAATTCACTGAGCACATAAAAGTAATATTCAACTAAAAAAAAAAAGAATCTATTTTTTTATATTTCAATCAAATGAGAATGATTATTATATACACAAATCAAATTCTCGGTCTCTTCTAAAAAAATAATAATAACATCGGTCAACCCAAGACTACAAGAATGAAGAAATTTGTGCCAAAATGATGTTTTACCACGTGTAGGACCACATACTGAGGACTGGTAGTCAACGAATGTCCTTTGCTCCGATTCAGATCTGCGTTTACCGGCTATCATCGACGGCTCCTAGCTCAATATCCGGCTCGGTCGCCGAACTACAGCTCGCTGGGTTTGCTGAGGTCGGTGACACACTCGCTCTCTTATCTCTGCCGAGTATTCTCTTGAATGACAACATGCGACTGAGCGGCGATTTGAAACCTCTTTGACTCGCTGGGGAGTTCGACTCGTCCCCGAAGCTTTCGTTCCTCGTCGGGACCTCAATGGAGACACCAACCAACTCCATGGGTTTTCTCCGGGCCGCAATCGACGACGAAGGCTGACCCACTTTCTCATCCTCGTGCTCACATTCCGAGCACAACCCCGAACTCGAACCTGCATCAATTCTCTCAGGTCCACCGACGGCTAGGACGACTTCGTCCGGGCTTTCAGATACTTGGCCGGGTTCAACCGCGGACCGGCAGAGCGGGCAAGTGGAGTGGGACTGGAACCACATGTCGATGCATTCAATGTGGAAGGTGTGGCCGCACTTGGGTAGGATCCGACCCTTCTCGTTCTCCTCGAATTCGGAGAGGCAAACAGGGCAATCAGGGGTTGGCTCCGGGTGGGTCTTGGAGGAGTAAAGGAAAACCGGAAGAGAATTGAGCACGGACGCGTCGAGGCCGAGGGTGGAGACGGTGGGGGCGGCGTGGTTGGGGTTGGTGGAGTCCACATAAAAAACGAGTTGGGTTTGGCGACGGCGGCGACGTGCGCGGAGGAGGTACCAGCGGGCGTAGAGATGGAGGCAGACCATGAGGATAACAACGAAGAACAATATAACAATGGCGCTGAGCATAATCCTGCCGCTGAGGGCGTAGGCAGGTTCGGGACTCCAAGGGCGATCTACCGGCCCCCGGTTAATGTGGTCATCGCCCATTGTACTCCGGTAGTGAGAGGGAGAGGGAGAGGGAGAGAGGGAGAGGGAGTGAAATCAAGATTGAAGAAGTGGGAAAGGGAGGGAGGTCTATCTAAAAAGAGGATCGCGGGATAGCGTCTTCGACCACCTATTGCAGCCTAACAGACGCCTCTGTTGACTTTGGACGCGCTTTTCATTCAATTGACCATTTTTATTCCAAGTACGTTTACATGTCTATCCAATTTTTTTTTTTGATACGAATGTTTTTAACTATGTTTTTATAAAATATTTACCTATTATGTTTATTTATATTTTATCCTAAATAATAATACAAAGTGTTTAGAAAAAAGAAAGAAAGACATATAATAAAAAGAAATAATCTTCTCAATCTTCTACTATTCACCACACTTCACACTTCACACTCTATTTTTTTTTTTTTAATTTTTTTTATCAAATATTTTTTTTATGAATAGTGAATAAAAAATTTGAAATATTTAAAAAAAAATAAATTCAAAAAAAAAATTAAAAAAAATATTAAAAAATATTAAAAAGTATGAAGTGTGAAATATGAGTGAATAGTAAGAGGTTGTGTAGCATTTCTCTAATAAAAATCCCCAATCTTGGGTTTTATCTGTTCCTAGGGGATCGTGTCTGCTTAGACTCCAGACCCGACACGCCACTGACACGGTTTGTGCTTGAAAGCGGATTGAGAATGACAAGACACGAATAGAGGTGAAATACATTGCTCGGTCTTGATTGAGAAATTTCTTAATCTATCTCCTCTAATTTTATCGTTATATATTTTATAAATTTTTTTATTAAATATGATAAATAATTTAAAATTTTTAAATAATAATAATATTAAAAAATAATATTTTAATAATATCTTATTCAACTTTTAATTTTTTATTATAAATTTCTCATTTAAACTTATTATCCAAATTTAATCTAATTTAATATAATTTGTTTTAAATTAATATATTTTACACTTCTTTAAATTATCTCATTTAATTATTATAAATTTTTTAAATTTTTACATAAAAATAAATAAAATTTAAATTTTTTAAATTCATCTCAAATCACGTGCGAAATGGATGCAGTGCAGTGCAGTGCAGTGCAGATGGTTCCGTCACTTCTTATATCATTTTAGATGTTATCTTCAAGTCTACTTCAACCATTTCCAACGGCTTTACAATTTATTTCCGGTGAGACGTCGTTTTTTACTCCCTACCGTTCGTGCAAAATCTCATTCAATATGTGCAGGCTTTATGGCACATCTGCCATGTGCAAACTGGAGTTGAATACCAAGATAAAAAATTTAGAAACCAAATAATATTAAAGGGTCATGCATCTTGCATTATTTTAGATAGAAATTTATTCAAGTCATTTTGGATTGTTCTGATCATGTAAAGTTCGTGCCTTTAACCTTTCATCATTAAATAGTTCATGAAAAAAGAACAGGATTTAATTATTCCATCTTGGGTTTTAGCTTTAAATGTATACAAATGAAATACGTGAAAGATAATAAATGTTTGATTTTTGAGCCCCTCAAAGCCTCTTTTTCCGCTTCCCCACCCCTACTTTCCCTGCAACTTCCACCTTCCTTTTCCCCAGCTGACCACGGCACCAACTTTCCCTCAACGCGGGTGGACGCTGAATTGACTCCTCGACAAAGAGAAACTACTTGGAAAGAGAGGGGGAAAGAATAGCAAAAATGTCCAACAAGTCCCCAGTATTTCCGATACCAGAGCCCCTACACTTCAGCGACTATGGCTTTGATCCTCAAATCGACTATTTTCAGGTCTCTGTTTCGTCTTCTTTCAGACTCCCGTGTTCTAAGCATTTATCTGATCTCTGTGCTGAAGTTTTTTGACGATGAAATCTGACCCATTTTTTGTGTAAAAAACAAAAGGTGTTAGAAGAAGCAAGGAGGCACAAGAGCGAGACAGCAAGGTCTATAGATTCCATCAATTTCAAGCTCCAGAAGCCTGTATCCAAAGACGAGTCCAAGAAGAACCACAAGGCCAAGAAGAAGCGGTGGTGGAGAAGCGCCCTTCTCTTCTTCAAATGGAAGTGGATGCCCCACCACCATGGTCATGATCACGAGGACGTTCATCACGCTCGAGCTCGTGCCTTTAGGGCCTCGATATCAGGCCCTGTGTACATCACCGATAGCACAAGTGGGTCTGCCACGCCGTACCCCCGTAGGGATACTAGCCGGTCCTCCTCAGGTCCTCTTGCCGGAATGTTTACCCCGGTGAGGAAGGATGAGTCGGACATACCTTATTTGAGCCTGAGGAATCTTAACATGGAGCAGCAGCAAAGGTGCTCGACCTCTGCAATGCCCATATATTTGGTTACTTCAGAAGCACAAAGTGCTTGAATCTCTCTGTTTTTAGCAATTTCTCAGGGCACCATATGATATGTATCTCCTGTATCTCTTCTCTTTTATTATATTTTTACCTGAAAATTTATATATATGGCACTTCAAGCTATTAAACTATCGATTTCTATGTACATGTCATGGTTTTCTAAACTGCTGAAGGTGTTTGATCAATGGGAGGAAAAGCTGGATGATCCTCCTCCTTTGTGTTTGTTGCTCACTATTACCCTCACTTCTGTAAGGTTTTTCTAAAGAAAAATTCTCTAGCATTTTCTCTGCTTCTCAACATCCAAACAAGATTGAATATTCTGTGTAGCACTGCTCTTGTTTTTATGCAAATAATTAGTTAAAATGAAGATGGTTTTTGACACTTGGAGAATTGGTGTTTTCCGTCTATTGAAAAAGTTATGGGGTTGACATAAGGATCAAAGGAGCTTTCTCCAAAGCGGTCCTTTGTTAAAAATAAAAAAAAATAAAAAAGTACTATGAAAAAATATACAAGAAAAAGTTCTTTGGAGAAAGGTTTTGTTACTCACGTCCGTTGGCGTGTCTCGGTGAAAATTGTATTTTTTATTGAAAAATAATAGGGATCCAACCGGGAGATCCCTCTATTTTTCCACTCTCATTATTTTTTTTAAATTTTTTTATTTAATAATTAAGAAAATATTATTTAATAATATTATAACTTTTTTTAAAAATATGAAAAAAAATATGTTAAAAAAATATAACATGTTAAAAAAAGAAAGAAAGAAAGAAAGCAAGCGGATCCCTCAGCAAGATCTCTATTATAGTCCTTTTTTATTTTCTTTTAAACATATTTAAATATTTAAAAATAATAATACATTAATAATTACTTCTTTAACTATAAACAAAACAGCATATTATTATTTTCTTGAATAATGATATGCTTGTTACTTTTTACCACTCACTTTTTATATTTTTTAATTTTTTTTACTTAATAGTTAAGGAAGTAATTATTATTAAAATTGTATATTTTTTTTAAATTTTATCTTAATGATTAAAGATGTTAAAAAAATATTTAAAAATAATAATAAAAAATAAAAATTTAAATACACTGTAGAGTAGTAAAAGAATAGTAGGAAGGTAGTAAACTTAATATTATCTTATTTTCTTTTAAGAAATGCTATGTTGCGGCTGCCGGTGACTGCTAATGCATTTGCAGGGCCATGTAGTAGCATCCTTTTCTTTATGGTGGAATCCATAGAAAAGAAATGGCTTACAACAAGGTTAAAATTTGTCGGCATGTGGCCTGATTGGCATAATCTCCAAGCCTCTAAAATGAAGATCTTGAGTTCAAAACCCCATTCTCTAAATGTATTTAAAAAAAAAAATTGCATTAAAAAACAAGGTTAAAATCTGTAATTTGTTTGAGCAGTTCAGATTCGTGCAATCTGTCAAGCAGTTTCACTTTGCTCTTTCTCGACAGCAAGTGGCTTGAAACTGGGTAGAGAAGTCCGCTGGCTTTGATCACAAGAGCGAAACGCTTGCTTGCTAGATTCTCCTTTCCCATATAGACGGCGTGACCTGACAATTTGCACACAATATTTTGTTAATGGAGCCTAAAACAAACAAAAAAGAACAAGCTCATTGATATTATGACACATCCTTTCGAACCTATGTATATTAATTTGATTTACTAACAATGCTCAACAAAAGAATAAGCTCAGAAACGTGAGCCCATTCCAAGCCATCCATCTATTTTGTTTTACATGGTGACCTATTTTACAAGAGAAACACTACTCACACAGAAATTTTCTACCGAATTGTGTTTTTTTTTTTTAAATTTCTTTTTACTTAATGATTAAGAAAATATTTTCTAAATAATTTTCTAAATTTTATTATTATTTTTAAAATGTTTAAAATGATTAAAAAATGGGTGAAAATAAAATAAGAAAAAAATAAAAAAATGATTTACACTATTCGGTACCTATACGGTACCAAATTTTCGGTAGGCGTAGCAGCGCTCATTTTACAACTCTTTTTTAGCAGAATGGATCAAATGCTGCTGAAAATGAAATATAACCAGTTGTCCTGCCCATGAATTTATTATATTGATTCTCCAAGAGCTTGTTTATGGTGCTAAAATATAATCTAAAGAGAAATACTTTAACCACAAAAGTAATCCCACAAACTGACATGGCTTCATGTCGTCCGTCATATTGTAAACTTACTTTTATTGTAAAGTAGATCTAATAGAGTAGATAAAACCACATCAATTTGTGAAATTACTTTTTTGTAATACCTTTGTAGTTATAGCAGTTCTCGTTTCTGAGAAGCTAACTATATCCTATCATTGAACCCTAGAGTCAGAAGAGCAGATTGTGACAATGTCTCAAAAAACCTTCCCCAGTCCCAAATTTCACCCAGCCTTTCTGTTACCCTTATTTCCAGGAAACCCATTTTCTCAATTATATACCAACATAATTGCTACTCACATGCTCGAAACGTTTTGAAACTTAAGTAGTTACCGCTTACGAAAGTTGGACAATTGGCTACCAGGCAAGAAGGAGCTTGAAAAACACCCAGTAAAGTGAGTTGCATCCTGAGATAAATTTGTAGTTGGCTGCACATTAACAAGAAAATGCAACATTTAAAAGCGATTTTGTACACAAGTCATCCATCAATGGTATCGATATTAGTTCATTATGTTAGCAACAAAAAAAAGTACAATTTGGATGAGGCAATATGTGCTCTGTCATGATAATAGAACCAGAAAAATATGAATACTTACAGTTCGATCATAGGAGCTTTGCACAATAGATGGCTCAGAAGTCTTCATGTGCCGGTTTCTTCTTTCATTTACTAGGAGAATTGCACACTTGCATGTAAAGAATAGAAGCAACACCCCAAAAGAAAGTACCACAAGAAATTCGATGACGATAGCCGATCCCAGGGCTGTACACCTCAGAGAAGATAAAAACTTATCAAGCAGTTAGATATATATACAGGTAAGACTCTTGTGGTTCTGTAATAATGATTAATGTGACAACAAATAGTCTGAAATCAAAAGCATAAACTAAACTTTCTTCATCCATTTCTGAGCCCTTTCTAAGTAAAATCATTTTGAAAGATATTTAAAGTTCTTGCAACAATTAAATTCCCTGTTGAATATCTAAGAGCACTAAGGTAACGGGGTCTTGCTTACTGATTTGGTCAGACCAATAACTACCATCACAAGAAAAGGAATTCCTCTGCAAGTCCATAACAGAAACTTGTAATGCAGAATCAAAGCATTTTTTTAGGTACATTTTTCTACAGGGAAGAAAAGTCACAAGGAAATCATCATAATTGAGAGAGACATAGATGTTCAAAAATAAAAGTATTGGTAGGATAAATATGACTTCAAACCTGGACATGTTAGATCTGCCATTATGCTCAAGCAACCATCCAAAAAACTAATAATGAAAGGCTGAAGCGAATACATATTGAAAGCAAAGACAATAGAAACTCAGAATAACTTTAATATCATTTACCATGAGCTACGAAGGAACTCATTGGCCTTTTTCTTATAAGATTTACAGCAGCCTTAGTGTATAAAGGCAATGAAACCCTTTCAGCACAATCTGGATAACACCCATGGTTGCCCATATCATTTAGTGTTATTGTCAAAACAGCACCATGTTCTCCACCCTGTACAAGATTCCCAATTAGATAAACACTTGCTACTTGAAGAATGGCATAATGTTCCTACATGCAAAACTTTCTTTCCTCCATTTTAAGCCTTTTTGTGCTTTGAAACTATATGTTGAATTCAGAGAGTTATAAACTTATGGTACAACCTGGTCCTTTCATTTCTTGATGCAAATAATGCTTAACACTGTATTAGTGGGCTCCCTGGGATTAAAAAAAATTACTATCTGAATAACTGACTGCATGGTCTGACACTCTCTGTCCAGACAAATCGTCTTCAAGCATAATGCTAACCAATTATGACACTAGTAAGTTGTGGTATTGACATGCAACAGCTTTCACATCTTTTGAGCAGAACACCACAAAACATAAGAAAACGGAGTCCAACTTGAAGTGTAAAAAAAGAAAAGAAGATTTCATTCATGGTGATGATCCAATCAATGTTTTTTTCCTAAGACCAAACTAAGCTAAGTGCATGTGCGTAATTATCCTAGTAAAAAAAATTTCTTTTTGATGGTTAAGATAACTATCTCCCTCCCCAACATGTGTTGTTTCTTTTCATTTATATTATGTGTTTTTTCTTGCTACTATCATAGTTAACTTTACAATTACCATTATTATTAGATTTTTCAGAAGGGGCAGGGGCTTGTGGAGGCTAATTGAACAAAGAGGAAGTCTGTGTAAACATATGCTTTATCTGCCGCTAAATTTTACGACTTGAAGAAATACAATAATTTGGAGCAAAAGGAGCTCACTCTCACATGATAAAAAAGCTGTTGCATAATACTGTTGCAGTCATTAACCGAGCCTCGAAACCTTATACCACTAGCTTTAACTGCAAAATGTTTTGAGATAGCAACATATGTCTGCAGAGGTTGCCACATATAACTATGCTTTAGCTTCAGTTCAGTTGTATCGATGAGGTCAGCTGGTAAACTAGAGACTAAAAATCCATCATTAACTTCCACAGAAAATGTGACTAAGAAGTTAATATCACCACCTGAAACATAAGCCACCAGCAGAATGTCCAGCAATTAGAAGTCTGCAAGTCAAGCACAAGATTATGAAGTAAATACCCAGGCACTTTACACAATTCAGAAGCCAAAATATTAAGATGAAAAGGTTCAGATAATAATTCTTGTGTCTGTTTCCTCCAAACAGGGCACTGTTGTGCTTTTTACGTTATAGGAGAAACCCACCCCCAGGAACTTTCTCATAAAAACTCCTATCATATTTATCAACTAAGTTGGAAATGGCTCAAGCATGGCATGCCTCCTGATTTTGTATCTAGGAAAAACAATCTTTCCAAAGTGACAATAAAGATGCAGACATCCTTCTCAAACCAATACCTTATAACAGAACTGATTGTAAAATGAAAAGTACCAGTTTTTTATTTTTATGGTGGAAAAGGAACACAACAATAACATTGGCATATACTAAAGATACTCTGACTTTGCAGTGTGAAGCTTTTAATTTTGCTACAAGTTAAGTTACACACTCCTAGGAAGTCTCTCAACTTTCTTGTTAAGAATTTCCATCTATCTAACAGTTACAATCTAAACCATACCAGGGAACGTTGGAAGATCAGGATCCCCAATGCAAAACTCAAACTCGTCCCTTTCTCTGTCAAAGATCAGTGACTCATCTTCGTTACCCTTCAGGATGATAAATTCAGGAGCATGAATAAATGGAGGATCATTAATGGGTTCCACAATAACGGGAACATCCAAATCATTTTTTCCATTCTTGTTCCTTGTAGAGATTCGAATTGTATCGTTGCCACTAAAGTTCTGATTTCTGATTGGAGATAAACGAGAAAAAAGAACAAGTTACCGAAAATATTGTGGAGCACATATGGAAAAAGATTTTTTGAGGACCATTATTATAAATTTTTTACCCACTAAGGGTCATAAATCATCTAGTTATAGTGACCTCACTCCCTCTCCACGGAAAGAAAAAAAGAAGAAAAATCGATACTAGTTCAGGCAGTAATGGTAAATCCAAATGAAGGTGGCTTTAATTTGCCAAATAATTTCCTTTAGATTTATAAACTCATTGATATTATAAAATTAAATAAAGAAGAGGAGGTTCACAGCTACAAAAAACATTATAAAATAAGAATAGTATCTGAGCAGCAAAAAATATGGCATAATTTTTCACGAGGAATAACTTATAAATTTCTATTTTCTAGTCAATCAACGGTGCTAATGATTTTGCAGATCTGAATAACTTGAAGTTCTTCAAGGGGTACTTACATAGAAGATAGTAAAAATAAAATAACTGCATCCTTAATATCAAACAAATTTTCAGAAATGATGCAATCAAAATTTTTAACTAAATAGAATTGATATTGAGGTTTAGTAATCATACCCAAGATACTGAATTGACTGAAGCGCAAAATTGATCACTTCCACATGGCCTTCTAAGATCAAGTCCTTTGCTTCTTCCCCCCCTCTGTTTACAGAAAGTCCACTCCACATTGGCTCCCAAAATTGCATCAGCATTGGAGACAAAAAAACAGTCCCAGCTTGTGCAGCAAGAATAATAGAGATGTTCTCCATCTGATCTGAATATCTTATTTCAAACCCAAAGAAACCCCTACAAAGAGACAGAAAAATTCCTTGACATAAATGACCAGAATTTATATGTAACATATCAATACAGGGTAAAAGGATATAAATTTCCTTACCCAAATCTGGGACTTAACACATCTTCAGTTACTTGCACTAGACTTGGGGAGGAAACAAACTTGGGTGGGATTTTGAGAACAGAAATATTTACAGAAGCACTAGCAAGATTGCCATTTATATCAGACATTGTGTATGAAAAAGAATCATTCCCATAATAATCTTTGTAAGGAGTGTATCTAAGATGCCTTCCATAGTGTACGAGTGAACCATGATCTGGCTGAAAAATTAAAAAATATAATCAATTAGGTCAACTGTCCATAAATAAAATTCATTGTTACAAAGATCTATGCATCAAGCCCTTTTACAATAATCAGACTAAATCAGTTCCAGTGGCCTTTAGCCACACTGGCACTGTAACGCCCAAGGGAGGCCCAAGCCACATCTGCACCTATACTCCAAAATAACTAGGCAATGATAAAATTGGAGCCCCATTACAACCATTATAAAGAGCAAGAAATTCTTATTCCCAACCAATGTGGGATCCCATACACCACCTACCCTTATCACCTATCAGTCAGTATGGGGTATCACAGGCACTGAGTCCAGTTCTGACCTTTGAGAGCTGGGGTTCGACTCACCCTCACCCCTCCTTTGTTGTGTAGAAAAAAAGTTGAGAAGAATTTCAGTTAAAGGTGTTCTATTCTTTTTAAAAAGATATGGTGTAACTGAGCTATTGCTATTGGTTATGCCGAAATAAACTGATGCAGAGATTCTAATGATGTATAGAAAAAAAAAAATAATGAAGTTTGGATGACTGAGAGGTTGGAGGGTTTGGGGGTTGTAGAGACTGCTTTGATTATTTTTATCTTACTTTTGTGTATTCGGAAATACTTGCATTATCACCAGCAAAGTAGTCATTTGCTAAAGCATCAAAAGCAATGGACTCATCCTCCCAAACTGATATTGTGTCGGAGCAGGCAGAGGGAAAATATTCACCTGAAGACATTGGAAAGTCAATCTTGACATAAAAAATTTGAGTGTGCATATAATTTTAAGTAAAGCCACTGGCAAAGTTGCAGATAATTCAAAATTATGTCAGGGAAAGGGAAGCATAAATCCCATTGACATTTACATAACCCATAAGCCACCAGCTCATAAACCATATATAAACTTGAATTATTCTGTTTTGGAAAGTGCTGAAGTAAACTGTTGGTCTTACTACTGTACACATTGACCCCAAAGGGGCAGGGTGAGAGTGATATGCCATTGAACGAAGCACACATCTCATAAGTGCCAACATCCTTAGCCAGATAATGGACAGTGTATGACCCATCATTGTTATCCACAAACATCCAACTTGAAAACTCAGAATAGTTGCGTGACACAATCTCTAATTTCAGCCTTGATTGTTGTGAGAAAACAGGGTTCTGAAATGAATCCAGGAGCTGCACTATTATTTCATTTTTAGTCAGCCTTGGCACCTTGGGAGAAAATCTCAGAACCTCTGACAATGATGTATTAACTTCACCTGCAGGTGAGTAATCCCTTGATCAGATATGAAACTGAAATCTAAAAGATCACCATAATAGACTGGTTGATCCTGTGGACCTTTGTAATAAATCATTAAAGGTTGTTAAAAATTTTTACCATTCTTCAACCATATACAATTTTTTCTCCTCTAGTGAAAAAAGAATATTTACTGTAAATGCTAATCAAGAAAACTGTAGGTAATTCAATCGATTTTATTGCGTTTAATACTTTTTTTGGGGGGGGGGGGGGGGGTAGGGGGAGGGAGCCAAACTTGGGAAATATTAAATTAATAAAGAATGGTACCTGCTGTAACTTCCTTTGTGAATGAATGGCCACCATTCAGTAAAACATTTCCGCAAAATACATGAATTTCATAAATCCCACTCTTGTCTGGTGAATACACCACATTAAAGGAACTGGCCTGAACTGTTGTGCTGCCGACAGACTAAATCCAGAACCAGCACATCATCAGAAGGAAAAAAATATCAGGCTAAAGTAAATATAAGATTGCAATTCTTACCCTGTTGCTCAGCTCAAAAGATGGTGAAGGAGCAATTTCAATCTGGCTGGTGGCACCATATCTCAATCTTCTTGTGGGTTCACTGCCTAAAACAAAGAAATACTCTCTTTGTAAAATTAATAGCAGACCAGAAAATGATCAAACATCTGAAAAGTTGCTAAACTGCATATACCGTTGATGACATGCAGTGGAGATATGGTTGGAGATACATAATAGGAATCACTTTCCCTAACGATTTGTACTTGAAGCCTTTCTACTTCAACTGCTGAGGGGTATTGATAAAAATCCTTCAAATAAACCGTGAACTCTGCTTCTTCCCCAGCAATCGAGTTATTTAAACCAGATCCATTGACAACACTTTTCAATCCATCACAATAACCTAGTTCAAATTCAGGCATAACATGAAAACCACAATTAATTAGCAAAAAATGGCTTCGTAGACAGAACAAAGCACACCAAACATTTCCCATAAATGCACTCTGACTCAAGTGAATTTTTAAATTTAGAATGCCAAAAAAAGCATATTAACCACATAAGAACTCTTGCTTTAATTATATGTACCAGCAAGGGTAAATTGTACCACAAAGAGTAGTCCATAAATGGCACTATTTCTTGTGGCAAAAACTATAATCAGAACTAGTATAACATGTACCGCACTAGATCTATAAACGCACCCCCTGGGTGCCAAAAGAAGTAACACAGCAAGCAAAAAAGGAAGAGGGCCAAAACAGTTCACAAAGTTGTAGAGGGAAATAGCAAATAAATCAATCAAGTGATAATCACGGACACTGACAGATTGTCCATTACCAAATTTAGTGACATCATAATACACACCTACAAAGACAGTGTAGGCATATGGCATATTGGAAATGCTTTTATTATGCTTGATATCATATATTGTGAGCAAGAAGTTCCCCGGTTCCAAATTGCTAAAAGAAAATAACTGAATTCCTGCCATGGCTTCTTCAAAGTGTAAATCTGCGACAGGTATAGACAAGTTCGTCTCTTTTTCAACAACTTCAGCATCAAATTCATACAATCCTGGAACAAGGTTCCCATATTGATCCTTCTGGTATAAGAAGATCTCCATCTTTGAGAATAGTTGCCATCCATTTGGTTTGAAGTTCCAAGTGGCCATACAATTGGAAACCTCAAGAGGTCCTGCTAAAGGCCAACACAAGATCATCAGTAGAACCAAACATATGCTAGACATGATAACCCTAAACAAACAAGATTTTTGTTGGTATAAGAGCTATTTCTACCCCAAGAACGCACTATTAAGTAAGATGAAGGTGTCAAACCCCAATAGAAGGCCCAAGATACATGACCTATACTCTAAAAAAACTAGTCAATGATATAATTGGAACCCCATTAGAACATTATAAAGAGTAACAATTTCTCATTCTCAAGTAATGTGGGATCCCATACACCACATACATTCGTCACTTATCAGAATGAGGTATCACAATCTCCCCCCTTATATTCCTAACGTCCTTGTTGGGCTAGTCTGCCGTAGGTGGCATGGCTCAAGTCCCATATTTCTAGTTGGAATAAGCTTTGATACCATTTGTAACATCCCAATAGAAGGCTCAAGCCACATGGCCTATATTTCAAAATGACTAATTAATTGGAGCCTCGTTGGAACATTATAAAGAGCAAGAATTTCTCATTTCCAAGCAATATGGGATCTCATACACTACATACACTTATCACTTATCAAAATGGGGTATCACAGAAGGTCACAGCCAGACATATTTTTCCAATTATAGGATGTCCATGTCTTAATAGTTGGTGCAAGAACTTGATAACTAGAATCACCAGTAAATAAAAAATAAAAAATCAAAAAATCAAAATCTGGTATACTATTAGTGCAAATCAACAAAAAATTGAAGCTTATAACAAAGCAATATTGCATCACCTGGGTTCACCTTAAACGGTAGTGGAGAGCCCCTCAAAGTTTCATTGTCACCTTTAACTCGTAATAAGAGGTCTCCAGCTTGCACTACAATAAATTCAACGATGATATAACCCAATTCATTTGAGCCCATGAAGCTGATGTTCGGGACACTTGCAACAGAGCCGTTTACATAAAGTGATGACACAGTAAAATTATAAAAACTTGGGTCTTCACCGGTTGAAGAGATATTATTCCCAAATGCATCTTTTGAAAGTATCAGAATTGTCGCTCTCATCCCCGCTTCAAACTCATTCATAAGATTCATCCATGAAGCAACACAGGCAGACGGGTACATTTGACCTTCAATCAGGCAACAGAAAAACTTGGGTTAACACACCTCGTTATAGGCACCACAGATAACATGCAAATCATTCAAGAAAAGGAACATGCAGAAACACCCAGCGAAATAGCAATCCGATCTCGCAATTGACTACAAACACTACCTGGTTCAACTTGGAAATGCATCGAAGAGTCAAACACTCGGAAATTTTGTTCCTCGATGAACACATTGAATATCCCGACAGTGATCACAGTGAAGAAAATTTTCCAGTCACTAGGATCGCCCACAAAATCAAAAAGAACACCCGACACATAAGAACTATTCCCAATCTTTCCGTTGACAGTAAGAATGGGCTTAAAAGCATTTCTATCAACCCTGTCAGCGTGCTCAAGTACTTTAATCTTTATGTTTGCGATATCACCTGCCCGGAACGTGTCTTTATCATCCAACCAACTGAAAGCAAATTTAGGCAATGATTCTTCCTCTGTCACAAATGAAATAGAAAACACATATTAAAAAAAGCCACTGTATGAAAAAAGGAAAGGAAAAAAGAAGTTTTTCTTAGCGATTGCCTGAACTTGCAGTGTCAGAACCAGTCGCTGTGAACAAAGAGAAAGCCAGGACCAAAAAAATGACAATGTGTAAATGCATTAGGACCGCCATAGTAACCGTCGACCGAGGAGAGGGTAGGCCGAGAAAACTGAGAGTGAAGGGTGACCGCCAAACCTTTTAACAATTGTGTGCACTATACTGAGAGTAATCGTGGCAGCTGGATATTTTGAAGCGGTTGGCGGCAGTTGGAACTTGGAAGCGGTTGGATTCATGCCCCTGTAATCCCATTTTTCTGAGTCTCGGTCAGAGTTGGTGCTGCTGCTGTTGGCTATAAACGTGTAGAGCTGAACGTGCGCTTTAGCACAATATTATACGTTCAAGTGTGACGTGTATAAAAATTTATGAATATTAATGAAATAATTTGAGTTAATATAGATGAATTAATTTTTAATAGAGAGAAATATTTTAGTCATAAAATAATTATATAAAAGTAATTTTATAAACTGATGTAGTTTGTTAGATTGTAAAATTATTTTTATTATAAAGAAATCTTACGGATTATATGAAATTATGTCAGTTTGTGAAATTATTTTTATGTAATTTTTTTATAGTACTTTAAAAGAGAAAATGATAAAATTTTAACTAAGTAACAACTTGTATGAGAAAATAATATTATTTTAAATTTTATTTTGACTTTTACTTTTTATTTGATGTATTTAAATTTAATAAAAAATATTATTATATTTAAAAATTGTCCATAAATTATAAATGGATTGTTAGTTTATTACTACTCTTCTAAAAGGAATAGTTTGAACTTTTTATGGAGATTGAATTGAGTATCTTATAAAAGGATGTCTCACTCAATACATGCACCCCTGCAAACTCAACGGCAGGGCAGTTACGGTGAGGTTGGGATTGTAGAGTATTGTTATATGTAATCGTGAAGCACACAAGCGTCGTACAGTTATTTTGAACAATAATGAGATTGTGAAGTTCATGATTAAAAGATTATTATTAATTTTTCATGTAAATATTATATATATTCACTTTTTTTAAAATGATTATACAACCTTTATGTGCTCGACTGCAACTATCATATCTGAAAATTAGTAAGGGAATAATGAAGAAAATTTTTGCTGCTTTACTTTTTGACACGTTTGTTGAAATTAAAGCCCAAGTGAAGAATCTGAGAGTAGCTAGGAGCGAGTCTGAACTGAACATTGTGATTCCCTCCCTCCTGTGCATGATGACCGCGCGCGCAACAGCCAACAGATGTTGGTGAGATGCCCATCTGACCAGGCATGCTCACATGGAACAATAGCACCAGGATTGAAAGAACAGCAGCAAATAAGAGAGTAGCTAGGCAGCCGCATGTCGAGTTCTAATTGCCATGGTGGATGGAACTGTTCAATTGCAAAAGAGAAAAATGCTATTCTAAATAATAAAAAGTGGGCTTTCTGCTCTGGTTGGCCCCAGTTGATTTGGGCAATATTGTAGAATTGGTTCAGGATTTCTGGACTGTCAATGAACCAGACCAGCCTATGAAACCCATGTTTTCCAGGAATCAGCCCTCTTTTCTCCAGTCAAATCAGAAGCCCATCTCACATCTAAAACAGGAAAACAAAACCCATCTCAGAACACAACACAGATAGGAAACAAATAACCAAGAAAAAAAATACCCATCAAGACCACAACACAACAAATAACTATTTATGAATGTATGATTCATGAATCTATAAATGTATTAACTTTTTATATATAAAGAAATAAATTATCATATGATTTATGATTTATTATTAATTGATAGCATATATTATTTTATATTTTATATAGTTAATGATAATAAATTAGATGAACATTACATCATTAACTTATATAATTATTATATAAAAATAATATATTAAATTATTAAAAATAATTATATATATATATATATAGGGGTTTGGTCTGATTCAATCTGGTCCAGTCCAAAATTTGTAGACCTTAGGATCGGACCAAATGTCATCGGTCCACATATTTTGGGACTGAGACAGTCCGGTGAAGAATTCGGTCTAGTCCGGTTGGTTTTGTCGGTCTGGACCAAATTATTTACACCACTATGAGTGGCTTGTTCCATGCGTAGCTGCCACTCGCTACCTTGTCAAAATGCGCCTGATGGCTACCATACCAATAGTTTCGCCACCTCAAGATCTTTTAGATCTAACCCATCTCATCTCACAATCATTGGTGTGTGGTCTCCACGTGCTGTCACAGGCAAGTGTGAAGAAACCCGGTTAGCTGCATTTCAAGCCATTTGATGCCGGTCTTCCTACCATATTTCTACTTTCCCTAACCGATTATCTTAAAGCAGGGAATAAGGGTCTCTTCAAGAAATATATCAAGACAACAAACTGCAGTGCACTTTCAACATCCAATGCCTCCAACGGTGGTATCACAGTTCGCACAACTGTATGAACTATAAAAAACCGTCATTTAAAGTGGTGCCCTTTTTGCAAGGTATGAGTAGGGACCAAGGTTTTGATCCCAAAACTCGATTTTTTTTCATGGTTGTTGTAATTGGTTATTTATTAGGAAAGCCTGCCACTCCTTTGGTATCTTGTTTTCTTTATGTTAATATATATATATATATATATATATATGATTGTTTAAAAAAAAAGGAAAAAAAGACATGCAACATGATATGCCACTTGTACGGAGATAAGTGTATTCTCCACCACATGCATTTGTGTTGAGTGGACTTCACATCATCTCCCAACGAACGCAAGTTTCTCCACCCACCAATTAGCTTGGCAGATCAGCACAGATCTCCATCTATGCCTAATGCAGGGCATGACTAGGAATTTCCCTTTTTCCCTCTAAGCGCGCAATATCCATGTTCCCTTATGCAAAATTTGCATTGTTTCGACCTTTCACATTGCAATTTGGACTTATTACTCTACAAAAGTGGTGAACTTTAGGTTAATGTCAATTGTCTCCCACAATAGACAAAAAAAAAAAAAAAAAAAACACATCATTAAACAAAGTGGTGAGCTTTAGGTTAATGTCAATTCATGACATTCCCATGTTTATAAATTACGTGTCCCTAAAGCATTTTCTTTCACCAATACCCCAAATTTATGAGTTGTGTTTATCAAAAGGCCTTTTGGAATTAAACTATGTTTAACATTTTTAGCCAAATATGGGAAATTGATTTAATCATTGATATCTTTGAATTTGTTAGGGCTTAATATTAGTCAACATTTGTCACCTAACATCGAAAGTGGTATTGGGGCAAAACCAAGAGTATTTGCTTTATGTGACATTATAATCATGTATAGAACCATATTATATAGATCATGTGGTTTTTTTTCTTTTTAATCCTAACTCCATTCAAACTCGCTAATGTTTGTACCATATAATGAAATGAAAAACCATACTTTATGCCTTCAAGTTACGGTTTTTTTTTCTTCTATTCTTTTAAGGAGAGATTTGGATAGTGAGTTGCGATAAAATAAAAGTTGATAGTTGATAAAATATTTTTAAAATATTATTTTTTGTTTGGAATATTTGAAAAAGTTGAATTCTTTATTGCATTTTGTTTAGAAATTTGAAAAAATTGAAATGATTAGATGAAATAAAATGAGTTGAAATACTTCTTGAAAACAAACGAGGCTAAATCTTTATGATATGATGAATTGCAACTTCTTTTATAGTAAACTAAGTGAAATGACAACTTTGATAGTTTAACATCATATCACGAAAAATATACATGGTTAGGAAAAGAGGATAAAGTGTTATATATCTTGCCGTGTGAATAGATTATATATATATATATATTTATATATATAGCTTTCTCAAATTACAATTGTTACAAAAAAGTTCGTACAAATTAAGGTGAAGTTTGATGACAACGTACGTTTGACTTTGTAGCTGTAGCTGCTGCATGATCAGTCGTATTGTGACTTGTGTTGTGCCGATCATTTATAGTAGTTTTGATTGCGAGGAAGTTATTTAAGAAATGATTTGTGAATAGTAGTGAAATGATTCGATTAAGATGTTTTCTAGATTGTACACCTAGGGACTGTATACACATGCATAGACGGATTGTAAAATAAAAATTAAAAAATGCTCAAAAACACTATGATCTATAGATTAGAAAATATAATTATTTCGCAAGACATTATTAATTTGGACATTGGAAGCTTGGTAGACCAATTTTATCTGGTGAGCAAAACGTCTCACAAACATAAAATTTACGTACCAATATCACTAAATTTGATATTACAACACAATAAGTCATGTCAATTTTAAATTTTATATTTTTTTGAACCAAAAGTTTCTCTTTTTATATACATAATATAAGATATATATATATATATATATATTTATATATAGATGTTAATTCTTAAAAATTCAGCCAAATCTTGTGTTTGTTCCCACATGTTACTTAGAGGGAGTAGCATGCATGCATGGTTGAGACTGGAGAAAACTATTGGACAACGTCCGATGTTGAGTCAGATTGTATCTAAAGTAAAAGAAGAAAAAAGAAGTCATATGTAGTTGGTAACAAAGACAATAACAGAACAAATAAAAAGGCCCACACACATGATCTTTCCATGACACTTAATTTGGAATCGATTACATCGATCTCATGTTGGTCGATAAGCAGGTTACATCAACATCTCGATCGAATTACCGTTGAAAACAAAGTACCACTTTCAATGAAAAAGGTGGGTGAAAAGACAATATTAATTAACGAAAATTCTAGACATTAATAAAAAACTTCATAATTTATATGATATATATAATGAGGCCCACGTACGCATGATTTAGTAAGGGAAACCTTACGTACAAAATCAACACTTGATCGGATACAAACATGTCCAAATTCGAGTGACATGTTGATGCATATGAGTTCAAGGGTGACCCAATATAATAAGTGGCTTAAGATAAGAGTAATGATATGTTGAGAGGTGGCTTGATTCATGTTGAAAAAGCGTATCTATAGATTGTTTGTTCTAGTGGTGGTTCTACTGCTCAAGCGAAGCTTCAGATAGATTGTTGGATCGAAAGTTGTTTGCCAGTCAGCTCGAGCGCGACCTAGACAGAGAGTTTGCTCTACACTCGCTCTACCCTTAACTCGAGCGAGATTCAGGCAAAGAGTTCGCTCGTCACTAGCTCGACATTCTACTCGAGTGAGAGCCATCCCTAATGTTTGTTCGAGTCTCGCTTGACACACCGCTCGAGCAAATGTTTGTAATTAGGAGTTCTCGCACCGTACAGTATAAATACATGCTTTTTTTCATTATTTTGAGATTTTGAGTAGCTAGAATACAGAGAGAGAAAAGAGAGATCTTTTTGTAAGATTCCTGAGAGTTCATTGGGTGTATTGGGGCTCTGTGAATGATCTCTTGTACTCCACCTTTGTTGATAATGAATTCATTGAGGCCGACCCCGCTAGTGGAGGTAGGCTCAAACTGAGCCAAACCACTAAAATCTTGGTGTTCTGTGAGTGATTGTTGATTTTTCTTTTGATTTGCTTTCGCTATTTCACTTTAACTTAGCCGCTGATAACCAATTAATCCCAATAAACTGGTATCAGAGCGCTAGGCTCTGTGAGAGATCTTGAGGGATGGTTATGATAAAGTTTGAAGTGGAGATATTTGACAGTGAGAATAGTTTCAGTTTATGGTGCATTAAGATGAAAGCTTTGCTGTGACAACAAGATTTGTCAAATGTATTGAATGGAAATGTGTCTAATGATTCTCCTGAACTGACAAGAGAAGAAGAAGAAGAGAAAACACATAGTGCTATTTTGCTGTAACTATCTAATGGAGTTTTAAGAGAAGTTGCTAATGAGGAGATTGCTACTAGTATTTGGAATAAACTTGAGAGCCTATATATGAAGAAATTGCTCACAAACCGTTTGTATATGAAACAACGGTTATACATGCTCAAAATGAAGGAAGGTACTCCTATGATCTCTGAACATTTAGATGAATTTAATAAGATTATTATGGATCAGAGGAATATTGACATTAAGCTTGAAGGAGAAGATCAAGCCTTAATTGTTTTGTGTTTGTTGCCTATATCATTTGACAATTTTGGGAATTCAATGTTGTATGGAAGAGATACTATTTCCTTAGTAGATGTGAAATCTGTTTTGAATTCTAAGGAATTGAGAACGAAGTTGAATTTGAAGGGCACAAATAATCAAGCCAGTGATCTGTTTGTTAAGGGAAAAGTTCCTCTAGCAGAGGTAGATCTAGTGAGAGGGGTTCAGAGAAAAACATGGGTAAATCCAGGGGCAGTCCACAGTTAAAGTTTAACAAGAAAAATGTTAAGTATCATTACTATCATAAGTTCGGTGATTACAAGAATGAGTGTCCTATACTGAAAAATGAGGAAAGCACTAGCTCCTCTAATGCCGTTAGCGTTGCTAATGATAAGTTTAACTACTCAAATATTGTCTTAGCAATTAGCGGCTCCAATAGTCGCTTTGTTGACAAGTGAGTTATGGACCTAGCTTGTCCTTTTCATATGTGTCCCAAGATAGACTGGTTCATTTCCTATAAGCCAGTCAACGATGGTTCCATTATGATGGGGAATGATATGCCTTGAAAAATTGTTGGGATTCGTTCAGATAACATTAAGATGTTTGATGGAATTGTTAGGACATTGTCTAACATTCGACATATCTCAGATTTGAAGAAAAATCTTATTCCATTGGGCACTCTTGATTCTCTAAGTTTCTGGTGCACCAGTGAAAGTGGAGCTATTAGGGTCACAGTAAGGGCTCCATAATTGCAATGAAAAGATATAAGACAGATGGTCTTTATTTCCTTCAGGGTAATACAATGACAGGTGTAGCTGTAATGTCCATTTCAGATGATCCAGACTATGACATTATCGGTTTGTGGCACATGCGTTTGGATCATATGAGTGAAAAGGGATGCCTATTCTGAGTAAGCAGGGTCTGTTGTGTGATCAGAAGATAGGAAAGCTCGAATTTTGTGAATATTTTGTTTTTGAAAAACAGTGCAGAGTTTAGTTTACTATAGGGATTCACTGAACTAAAAGTATTGTGGACTATATTCATTTTGATATTTGGGATCCATCTTTTGTTCCATCGAAATGTGAAGCTCAGTATTTACTCACATTTATTGATGATTACTCACGAAAGGTTTGAGTTTATTTCTGAAACAAAAGAGTGATGTATTTGTTAACTTTAAACACTGGAAGGCTTTGATTGAAAATTAGACAGGCAAGAAGGTAAATCGACTTTGAACTGACAATGATATGGAATTTTGCGGAGGTGAGTTTGATGAATTTTGCAAAGATGAAGGTATTGTTAGGCACCACACAGTTAGACACACTTCACAGCAAAATGGAATAGCTGAACGGATGAATAGGAATCTCTTGGAGAGAGTCCGTAGTATGCTTTTGAATGCCGGCTTGTCTAAAGATTTCTAGGCTGAAGCAGTCAACACAACTTGCTATTTGGTTAACAGCTCTCCTACCACAACTATTGAATTGAAAATTCCAAATGAGGTATAGTCTAATATTCCTGTTGACTATTCAAATTTGAAACATAATTTATATGATGAATATAATGAGGCCTACTTAGGCATGATTTATTCAGGAAAACCTTACGTAAAAATCAACAGTACCTGATCGGATACAAACATTCTAAAAAATTTGTCCAAATTCGAGTGAAATGTTGATGCACGTGAGATCAGGGTCACCTCGAGTGACCCAATATAATAAGTGGCTTAAGATAAGAGTAATGATATTATACGTATAACCCCTTTTTTTTAACAATTAATCCTAATTTATGCAACCATTCATGTTTTAAATATTTAAGGGTATACATGAAAGTTGAAGTTATTTTTATAAATTATTTTACAAAAAGGACCCTCATTTAAAACAAGATTGTGAAAAGGATTGTAGAAAGGGTTGTATGCGTATAATTTTCTTCAAGATGAATGTACATTTTAAGTGAGGCCATTTAATTCTAAAATAATAATACAATACTTATATAATTAAATATAATATTTTTTTCAAGGGTAATGATAATCTTACACCTCCTTTATGACTGTTTTGATATCCAGCTATTTTTTTGTCTTTTTACTATTTGAATCTGGATTAAAAATCCCAAAACATGACCTTTTTGTATAATCTAGGAGAAAATTCAATCAACCAACGTAATCATGTAATTTAATTAAAAATAAATTCAATTTTATAAAAGTTGACTCAAAAATTGACATGATTACGTTGATTACATGATTATGTTAGTTGATTGAATATATTTTCTTCTAAATTATGCAAGAATGTCATTTTTTGAGATTTTCAATCCAGATTCAAAGAGCAAAAGAAAAAAAAAATGGTTACTAAAGCGGTAGAAATGAAAATACAAGAGTATCATTACCCATCTTTCAAACTCATCCTTCTACATTTATAGTCAAATTCTTATATTCAATATTCATAAATATATCCCTTTAAGTAGATGGCCAATGAATTTAAAGGGTTGGAATATAAGTTTCCGTTGACATTATAACTTCTATTAAAGGGTACTTTAATTAATTAATTGCATAGATAAATTTAGAGTATTAGGGCTTGTTTGAAAAAAGTTTCCATCTCAAAATTCTCATCTTATCTCATTTTATCATATCTTATTCTCAAACATCACTCAAATACTAATACTTTCAAACTAATCATTACAACTTTTTTAAGCTAATCATTACAATTTTCTCAAACTTTCAAATAAAAAATAAAAAATAATTCAACATTTTCAAATTTTCAAACAAAAATAATATTAAAAACTATATTTTAACAATATTTTAATTTTATAATATTTTTTATTCAACTTTTTCTCTATCATTTTCCAAAATCTCATAAAATATTAAATTCAAACTATCTTACCACTATTCACAAAAGGAAAATGATAGTATGACTACCAAATGTGCCCACTCATATGTTTTTATTTTTTTATTTTTTCTTAATGGTTAAGGAAGTTACTATTGGTAAATTTATATTTTTTTCTTAATGAGTAAGGATGTTTAAAAAAATACTTAAAAAAAAAAGAAAAGAAAAATAAAAACACTCATTTGTACTAGTGTGCACATTTGGTAGACATCCTAGCATTGTTCATTCACAAAATTCTCATCTCATTTCACTCTTCAAGCTTGTCTAGACCATCAATATTAAAATATATCAAGATAATACTTTTCCAAAACCTTCATGAAGATTTGTATTTTTAACTTCCAATAGTACTATGCCACGTCCCTAGGTGAGGTTTTCTTTTGCATATTACTTACTTTCAGTTATTCTAGAAAGTGAGAAAACAGACTCGGTGTATTCATAAAGGAAAATGATCGTATGACTATTAAATATGTCTACAAGATGTGCCTATTTATATATTTATATTTATATTTTTTTTAATAGTTAAAGAAGTGACTATTAGTGAATTTATGTATATATTTTATTTTTTTCATAATGGTTTAGGATGTTTAAAAAATGATTAAAGAAAAATAAAAAATTCATTTGTACTAGTGTGCACATTTGATGAGCACATTATTTAAGCCTCGTTTAGATATTAAGCTGAGTTGAGTTTTTTATGAATAGTAGTGAGTTGAGATGGTAGAATGAGTTTTGTGGGACTCACCTAAGATTAGTTTAGATATGTTTAAATGTTAAGATGAGTTTAAATATATTTATGAGAAGTTGAAAAAGGTTGTGGGTCCCACATGTAAAGAGATGTCGAGTTAAAAAAAGTTGTGGGTCGCACATATAAAGAGGTTTTGAGTTGAATGAAGTTTAGTGATTTAAGAGTTGGGTGTTAAGATGTTAAACTCAGCTTAAAATTAGACTGAGCTGAGTTGATTTCAGTATCTTCCAAGTTCCAGACGGGCCCTTAGTAGTCACCCTAGCAATATTGTCCATTCATAAATACATGCCACTTTTAGACTATTTTCTGATACATATATGAGTCCCAATTCTACTGCTCTTTTTTATCCTTTTTTGGCCAGTAATTAATGGCTTTGTGATGGGAGGCCTTAAGCATGCATGCATTGCATAACTGGGCTTACCTTCGGCTGCAGCTGTATCTCATGATCAATTAATATCCATGATTTGAGATTTTTGCTTAATTCTCCCGCATCCAAGAAAAAGAAAAGATCAAAAAATAAATATAAGCATGCATATATGCATGCAATCAATCGGTTGATCAAGCTATAACTAATTCGATGTATGCCATGATTAAGAATATATACTGTTCTACACATAATTAAGCTACTTATATATGTGTGTGTGTCTATATATATATATATATCTCACCAATATGATCTTTCTTCTCTCTCCTTTTTTTGTCTTTGAATTCACCAATGGATTAGTCGCGCCTATGAACTCTAGATAAGTACTTGTTGAAGAAGAGATCAGGAGCCTTCCATTTCCTTCTTCTTTTCTCTATCTTATCTTTACCGTCCTTTTTCTTCATTATTAGTTTGATCTATCACATTCTTCCGGCCTCTTCCAACTCACGCATTTCTTCACAAACTCATCGATCGATCTACCTTTCGATTGATCACCAACATGAGTCAGTACTCTTTATATATCTCTTTGCCAAGAGTTGCATTAGGCTTGTGCTCCTTCAATCAAAGATGTGATCATGATGTGAGAGTGGACATCTACACAACACTTCAACCTATTCATCATCTTCATAATGCGCCTTCTCTATTAAGGCTTTGATCCCTTTGTGACTATAGCAAAAAACTCATTACACTCTATTATTTGGATTAATGTTGGCAAATCTTTTGGTTAAAAAATCATGTGACGGGACCTAATCCATTATTTTTAATGTTTATTTTGGAGTATTTCTTAGAATTATCATTTACTCTAATCTTCTTTTGTTCCGTAGCTAATTTATTCTGTTAAATCAAGTAACATATATAAACTTACAATTACCACTACATGAGATGACACTTTCTTAGACGAAAATTTTTATTCCAAAAATGCTATTTTTGTCCCGAAAAGTGGAGACAAAAAAGTTTCATCTTTATTTCATCACAAAACTCCATTTCGAAAAGTTTTCGGAGAAGATTGTTTTTTCATCGCTAGAAAATACTCTTTAGGAAAAAATGTGGTTGATCCGTTCGAAGCTGTTAGAACAAATTTTTTTTGGGGAAGAAATGGTTTCGTCCTAAAATACTGTTCGAATTGAATAAATTCTGTTTGAACTATCGGGTAGCTGTTTGGACGGATTGGTAATTTAATTTGAATTAAACGAGTTTATTTGATCATGTTTGAATGAAGCAAGTGTTCAAATGCTTTCTTGTTGTTCGAACATGTTGATCTGTGTTTGAACATAAAGAATCCAATCTAACGTCCTTGAAAAACCATTCGAAGTAAAAAATCTATTCGAACGTTTAGTCCGACGAACTTTGGTCTAACGGTTTGTTGTCCATTTGAATGATGAAATTCGTTCGAACATAATAGTACGCGTTTGAATGATAAAACATGTAGAGTGTTCGAATGTATTAGTAATCCATTTGAACTAGAGTGACGATTTCATTTTCATTTGAATGGTTGTGGGTTGCTCATTTGAATGACGACGAAAAATGTGCTTGAACGATAATAATTAATAATTACTGTTCGAACAAAAAATATTTTGTTTGAACAATAATCACTGATGTAGTAAATAACAAATTTAAAACTACATTTAAAAATTATAATTAAAATATCACAATTGTTCAAATGTTGCATTAAGTCTAAATAAGTCAAAAGACATAAAGTAAGAAAATAAGTTCTAAGTTGGTGGTGGCATAAAGTTCTGGGACATCATTAACTTCATCTGTTAGAACATTTTTGTGATTCAATTTCCATCTCCCTTTGTATGTCTTGTTGTAATCGCGCCTCCATATCCGCTGCATGATGTAATTGAAGCTCCAACTCTCGTTGCTTGGACTTCAACTATTCGATCTCGAGGCTTGCTTCCTCTAAGGCCCGAGAGTTGTTATTTGATCTGCTTTTAGATGAGGATGAGGTTGAGGAGGAAGGCTTTACACAACAGTGTTAACCCCCTAAATCATTAGAGATAGTATAAATAACATAAATATTATTAGACAAAAAAAAAAAAAAACTTACATAATTTGCTTCTACTTCGGGACTGGTCTAAACACCATCATGATTTGTATGTGATTTAACATACAATTAGGTTAGGTTATAGTTAGTAGGACTATCTTGTTCCTGCAAAAGTAAAATATATGTTACAACTTCAATTACAAATGTTGATATGTCAATATTTAACGGGGGCTAGTATAACGTTATCAATTTCTTTGATAGTCGATGAAAAGATTTAGAACCCGCATGATGATGTATCGTTAAATTTATACTATTTGCTTTGTTGGTAATACTCTATTGCTACAAGAAAAGAAACTATTTTTTACTACATTTGTTTGATACATCTAACCTATAGCATAATCAAACATAGCAACAAAATTACTTGATATGATGGATCTTCAAACATATCAAAAAGCTTTTCCCATTTGTTTGGGCGCATGTTTTGGAATTGACTCTAGCGTGCCTTTATTGCCCTATTAAAATTTTGATAGTATGCATGGCATCTACTTTTGTACTACCATAATGCATTATTCATTAGCTTATCAAATGTTACTCGATTCTCTCGCTGACCAAAATTAAGTTCAAACTCATCATTGAAAGAATTAGGAATGATAAGAACAAAAACAAACTACTTATAAATTAAGTAATAATTGAATAAAATTATTTTCTAAATAACTTATTGTTTTGATGTGGTCTTTCACATCAAGGGAAACCTGGCCCAAGAGGATGTAGCTATGGGTGCATATGTCTGGACAAGTGTATCAACATAAGAAGTATGCCAAGCTGCAAGATCCCTAGAGCCACCGGTGTGATCATCAGTAATATCAACTGTAGTTTTTCCCTCTTTCTTCACTTTCTTTATGCAAACAACTCTAGTAACACCTTGACTTCAACAATGGCTTACAACATCCATATAATAATTAAAAAAATATAATATCAAAATATTATTTTATTGTTAAAACGCTATTACTTAAATCATCACATAAACTCAAGTTTCTATCTAACACACCTTGTTCTAGGTCTAGTGATGTTGATCCACCATCCGTGGCAAGCGAACCAATTGGGGAGTTAATAATGGAGGAGATGACAAATGAGTTATTTTACGTTTGGGAGGCATAGCTGTTTACAACTGTAATAGATTATTATTCACAAAAATGGGGTTTGGATTTTGAATCCAATTTGACCAATTTTTGGTGTTTTTCGGCCGCCATACACGACATTCGGCTGTAGAAATGATGGAGTGAGGTCTAGGCTTCACTCCATGTTGATTTGTATGCTTAAAACCAACGATTCTTCATGAATCATTGGTTTTTACTTTCGGTTTTGAGTTGACTCAGGCATGGATGCTCATGGCTGAGGTTTGTTCATTCGAACGGCTTCAAAGCTGTTCAAATTGTTTTTTTTCCAAATAGTCATTTTTTTTCAATTCGAACGTGGCGCCACATGTTCGAATGTAAAGAACTGAGTCAAATATTCATTAGAATCAACTTGACTCAATTTGAACAAATAAATAGATGTTTGAACGATATTTCATACACACGATTCATGGCCATATGATGATGCTGTTTGAACTATATATTTATCTTTTCAAACAGAGCCTCGTACTAGTTCTAATGGTTTCATTTAACATTCGAATGGGTTAGCTGTTAGTTCGAAGATAATATTTTATATTCGAACACTACTCAGTATTACATAATTACAACTTCAAATTTTATTTATATTCTTTTTTTTTTTTGCTTTATGAACAATGAATTAATGGCATATGTTGGAAGAAGGTGAAAAAGGGAAGGGCAACCTAGCAGTGAAGCTAGTGAGTCGAGGAGGCCAATATTGGTTGAGCGAGAAATCATTATAAAAGCTTTTCAAGATTTTTTCTGGGAGGGAAAAGCCAGTCTTCCATAATCAACGATAGAGGATGGTGTCTGATCTATGAGTAGAGGGGATGGCCTATCTTGATATGGTCTGTGAATTTTATCGGGCTATATCAGAGATAGGGGCTGATGAGAACTCCTTAACGTTTGATATTCAAGGAGTCCATATTACTATCTCAGTAGACAATATCATTGAGTTTTTAGGGGCCCCCCATTAGGTGGGTGCATATCCTACACAACACTCAGCTGTAGGGTCAGACGGTGGCGATGCCATTGAGGATGAGGCTCTAGTAGATGATGTTTTGGCGCATGATGAGATTTGTTGATTAATGCATGAAGATTCGGCTCCTCCATATGATGGCAGCAAGATCTTCAAATAGGTTGATTACTAAGCCTTTTTTCGCATGCTGGTTCGATTGTCTCACATAATATTGATATGAGAAAACACAAGACAAATTTCGACATCAAATTGGCTCAATTTATGTTACGGATTGCACGAGGAGAGCCAATTAATCTACCTCTATACTTCCTCATCCACATCTGATTGAATCATAGTATTCGACTAGAAGTAGTCTACTATGCATTGTTGATCTCCAACCTCCTAGTTAATTCGAGGGGTTGATATTGATAGAGCAAAGACAACCACAAATTAGGCCCTTTAACAAGATCACTTTTTGTAACGATCTAACTCAATAATTTTAAGGTCAGAATATTGAAAATTTTAATTATTGAGGTTGATTAAGGTTATGCTTGGTAGATGATATGAGAATTTTGTGTTTTGTTTTAAAGTTTAAAATATTATTTTTTAGTTTTGAGATTTGAAAAAATTGAATTGGAATTTGAAAAAATTGAATTGGAATTTGAAAAAGTTATATTGGGATTTGAAAAAGTTGAATTATTTATTATATTTTGTATGGGGATTTGAAAAAATGTAAAAATGAGATGAGATGAAGATGAAAATTTTAGATGAAACATATTTTCCAAACCTATCCTAAGAGTTTTAATTAGGTTCAATAACTAGCTTAAATCTCAATTATTATTATTGAACGAGTTAGACTCATTTTAGAATTTTAAGATCGGCCATTAGAAATTTATTTCAATTTAAAATCATCATTGATTGAAATCACTTACGTAGTCTTAGTCATCGCCAATCTTACATTGAATGAACTACTAGATTATGTTTTTAAATTCAAACTTTCTTGAATGATCGCGACCAAGTCCAACTTGAACTCGAACTTGTCAGCGCCCTCTCCCAAATCTCTCAATAAATACCTCATTCCATGTGTTATTTGAGAAAAAAATCATAAACCTCTATAAGTGCAACGACCAAACCCAAGATACCCAGACCAACACCATATGTGTCCCACATTTACCAAGCCAATAGCTGACTGCCTTATTCCTCTCACAACATCCCTCACGTTTTCTATCATTCTTGTTCACGTGATCAATTTCATGCCGAAAATATTCTATTAACACTACAAGGCAAGTAGCTTAATCATAAATTAGGATTAGCTTATGTTAGCTAGTTATATATATTATTATTATTAAAGCCAGTTATTTGGAAGCAAGTGTTTACGTACCATGCATGTCATGATATTTGTAGGCATGCCATTCATCATGTTTCATCCTGCATATTATAGTTATGTATGTATTATGCATCTCATTCATCTCATGTTGCATAAGACACGTAAGTTTTCTGATGATCAAGTGTAAGATAAGATCAAATCAATAAATAAGATGGCTATTAAGATGAATGGTACCAATGCGATTTATGGGTGGATGTGCAAGCCATGGAGCTAAGCACCATACTATGCTAGAATACTATTAGCGGCTCCTCTTGCAGCAACATGATGTGAGGCTGATGCATAACCTTGCATACATGATTAAGTGTGTGTGCTAGCATTATAAGTAAGATAAGTCAGATAAGTTAAGATAGGCCTTGCATGCCATAAGCTTATGTCTGAACACTCATGATTTTAAGTTCTCAGTATGAAATATTTTTTGAAAAATTTTATGTTAAGTATGTTTACATTATGATGGGTTTCTTACTGAATCATCGACTCATTTTTGTTTGTTTTATGTTTTAAACCACCCTAGGTCAGAGTATTTATGAAGATAGAGCTGTATGTTGGGACTCAGTCTAGAGAGGCGTGCTAATGGCCTAGATCATGTAGAGAGATTTTAAGTTATGATTTTTTATGGCACAAACTTTGATAAATTTTAATAAATGCTTTTGTGCATTCGCATTTATGATTTCAGTATTTTAATTCAAAATAACTCTATTTATTATAAAGAATTTTTGTACTTAGCGCTTCCTTTAGAAAAAAAAAATATTTTTAAGTCAGGTTCAGTAGTAGCACTTCGGCTTTCTCAAGAATTTCTAAAAGTGATTTTATTCTTAAACCTAGAGAGTGGGGTGTTACAGTTCGTATTAGAGACCAGGTCGAAGATTCTGTAGACTTTTCTAAAAAAAAAGTCTAGACCAAAGTCTTTGAGGGCATGTCCTATTCTATAGTAAGTATCTTGAACTATTATTGTTTTGTTGTTATAATTAAGTTTCAAAGATATTTTTAGACACATGCACCTACTACGTAAAATAGTTGTAGAGTATGAGATATGGAAGTTTCTAAAGGCGAGGTTAGGAAGCTTTTGCTTTTAAGATCGATGATGCATTTTGTTAATAAGGAAATAGTCGTATATTTTGAGGAGTTCTATTTGAAGAAATTAGGAATAAGTTTAATGGGTTTTGAAGTTACGACATAGATTTATCTATGTGTATAGTACTTCATGATGATTGGTGGTACTCTTATGTTTTATAGGTAACATGATTCTATGGTCAAGTACGAGTTGTAAGATTTAGGATTCTAACTTTGGAGAGTCTTAGGTTATGATTTATTGAGGTTATTATTTTAGGTGGGGAATTTTGTTATTATTATTTCATGTAGAGAGTTTTATTTATGTGAAGATCGTTAGTTACTATTGTATGTGGAGTTAAGATAATTGTTGTGTAAATTTATCAATCCCTTTGTTAAAGCTTATAATTTTTTTAGGCTTGAATTGAATTTGGAGTGTGTGGTGGTTGATACCTAGCATGCTAATGTGTACGCCTAAAGTATAAGTGAGGCATCAGACCAAAATATGAGACGATCGAAATTTCTTTCAATATTAGGTTCGACTAAATGATTGAGGAGTAAATATACATGAAAAGTATGTGGCTGATAAATATGTAAGTTATTTGAGGTCTAGAAAATTCTGTGGACGGAATTTTTATAAAGAGAGGAGTTTGTAAAGATCTGACTCAATAATTCTAAGGTCATATTTAATGAGTCATATGGGATAAGCTCATGAGCGATAAATTATTGAGGTTGATTAGGAGTTTTAATTAGGCTCAATAATTAGGTTAAATCCCAATTATTATTTATTGAACGAGTTATATTCGTATTAGAATTTAAAAATCGGCCATTAAAAATTTACTTCAATTCAAAATATCACTGATTGAAGTCTCCTATGCAAACTCAGTCATTGCCAATCCTACATTGAATGAACTACTAGATTATGTTTTTAAATTCAAACTCTCTTCTTGAATGATTGCGACTGAGTCCAACTCGAACTCATCAGCACCCTCTCCCAAATCTCTCTATAAATATTTCCATTCTGTTTGTTATTTAAAAAAAACCATAAACCTCTATAAGTGCAGTGGCTGAACCTAAGATACCTAATCCAGCATCCACCATAAACCTCTCGCAACATTCCTCACGTTTTCTCTCTCCTTTTAGTTTACGTGATCAATTTCATGCCGAATATATTAGTTTAACGTTGCGAGGTAAGTAGCTTGATCATAAATTAAGATTAACATATGTTAGCTAGGTATATATATTATTATTAAAACCAGTCTTTAGAAACCAATATTTATGTACCATGCATGTCATGATATTTGCAACATGTCATTCATTATATTTCATTTTGCATATTATAGTTATGTATGTATTATACATCTCATGCATCTTACATTGCATAAGACATGTAAACTTTTTGATGATCAAGTGTAAGATAAGATAAGATCAGTATATAAGATAACCATTTAGATGCATGGTACCAATGCGATTTATGGGTGGATGTGCAAGCCATAGAGCTAAGCGTGGTTCACCATAGTATGATAGAATACTATTACAGTCGCTTGATATGGGCCGATGCACAACCTTGCATATAGGGTTAAATGTGTGGGCCAATATGATAAGTCAGATAAGCCAAGATAAGTAATGCATGTCATAAGCATATGGATGAGTAGTCATGATTTTAAGTTCTCAGCATAAAATATATTATGAAAAACCTTATGTTAAGTATGTTTACGTTATGATGATTTTCTTACTGAGTCATCAACTCATTTTAGTTTGTTTATGTTTTCAAACCACCTTAGGTCAGAATATTTATGTAGGTAGAGCTGCAGGATGAGACCTAATCCAGAGAGGCATGACAATAGAGTAGATCATGTACATAGATTTTAAGTTATAATTTTTTATGGCACAGATTTTGATAAATTTTAATAATACTTATGCGCACTCTCATTTACAATTTCAGTATTTTAATTCAAAATGACTCTATTTATTATGAGGAATTTTTGTACTTGGTGCTTCTTTTAGATATAAAATATATATATATTTTTAAGTTAGGTTTAGTAGTAGCACTTCGACTTCCCCGAGAACTTTTAAAAGTTATTTTATTCTTAAACTTGGGGAACGGTGTGTTTCACTTTTAGCAAAAGCGAGAGCTACTTGCAGAAGACTTGTATTAATGTTGTAGTGTCACATGGTGGCACAAAGTGTGATCCAGCTTCTACGATTGTTGATACTGATACAGAGCTTGTAAGGGCTACTACTAAGGACTACTACCAGGGAGATGCGATTCCTGCTCGAGGAGCATCGAACACTTTTGATCCAAGACAATGGAAAGGATCAATGCGCCCAGTGGCGGACCTACATATGGCCCCCCCAAAATTTTTTAAAAATTCTAAATTGCCGCTAAGTTTTATTTATAATTTCATGTATATAGAAATTGGCCCCCCCAAAAAAAATTATAATTTCCTTATTCCCATATACTTTCTAAAATTTTGTAAAATTTCAATATACATAGAAATGTTTCTCTCTAACTTTTTTTCTATAACTCCTAGATTTTGTATAGTTTCTATATATTATCTATTTTCAAGGATGTAGCCACACTAAAATTAAATTAAAACTAAGATTAGGAGAAATAATAAACTATTAACATTGACCTCCTAAAGTTTTTTATTATATAATATTAAGTTTCTTAATATAGAATCTAAAGTGAAAATATCAGAAAAACTATTTAAGATTGATGATTTATATGAAAAATAGAAGAGATGATTTATCATCTACACTTCATTGAGCAAGAAAAAGTTTATTTAAAGTCTCAGTTGTAGTATTTTATACTTAATGTGACACTAAACTATATAGATTTTATATGAAATTTGATAAACTAACTTAAATATTAGAATGAAAGATGGCATTCTAAAAGACCACTTGATAGTTTATACGAAGAAAATAATTTCTAAATGTTTCATAATTACAAAAATAATAATAGTTGAATATTATTCTATGAAATATTATCGTGAAAAATATGAAATAGGTATTAAGTTGTGTTTTAAAAATTTTATTTCTACATTATTTGACAAATTATTGAGATTTAATTTTATATATGCTTTATGATTTTGTAATATTTTTTTATTTTACATAAACATATCGTACGATAGAAAAGTTGGCCCCCCAAGAAAAATTGTTGGTTCCACCTTTGAATGCGCCCATCATGGTTCAACTGCTAGAGATTGAGGGATGCATTACCGTGATACAAGAGGACCTAGATAATCTTACACAGTAGTTTTATTTTGCATCGAACATTGTCACTTTAATTTCTATATCATTTTTATTTTTTTATATATAGCTAACTTGTTTGTTATAAAAAATCAATTTTCTTATTTTTCTTACCATTTGGCAGTATAAAAAATGAGTTTCCTTGGAATGAAAACTTTTTTTATTTGCAAATTGGTATTTACCATAAAAAAAACCGTTAACTAATTTTTCAATTAATTATATTAAGTTTCTAAAGCGGCATCTGTGATACATTTTAATTTATCATAAATAATAAATCCATATAGATAGATTTTTCATTTTAAAAAAATGATAATTAGTAGACTCAAATAATAATTATTTTTAGAAGATATCTCAAATAACATAATCTACCAAACTTTTGTTTCCCATAAATTAAATAATGGGAGAGATGTTAGATAAAGCATGTAGCCACATTCTAAAAGCATACCATGCTCAACCTAGCTCGCATTATATATATAAATATATATATATATATATATAGAGAGAGAGAGAGAGAGAGAGAGGTGCTACAATTTCAGAAAGAGATTCTACAAAAATAAACACAAACTGATATGACTTCATATGTTATGTTAGATTTAATTTATACAAAAAGTAGTTTTACAATCCAATATATAATATCAATCTATATCAATTTATGGATTTATTTATTTTCATAAAATCTTTTCGTGGCTAACATATTAACTGCCAAAAGGACCACGCATGGCTAACTCTCTCACCTTGTCTTTTTACTCAATGATATTCCATCTCTAGTCTTGGATGGGCACTATAAGGGTCATGAAGAACAGACCAAGTAACGTGGACAATCTAGTAGAGGCAGATCCCACAACTCCACTAACATTATCCCATTACAGGAGTAGTACCATCATATTTAGGGTTTATTACAAATCAAAGTATGTTGACTAAATCGAACAAAAGAGAAATTAGTGGTATATCAAGTAAGAAGTGTCAAACCTATATATAAGCCCCACCAATTAAGGAGTATTATTACCATAATTAAGATACACAAAATCTCTTTATAATTTGGGTGTGCGAAGCTAATTATAATAGCTTATACATATTCAAACATAAATGCTAATTAAAAAATATCATTTTTCATCTTGCTTTCATTTCATCGTACAATTGATTGTAAAACTACTCATGATTAATCTTTTGATTTTGTTTTTTTAATAAAAATTAATCATTCAAAGACTATTGAACAGTACTCCGTTAACATATCAATAACTGACATGAGAATTCATATTTTTTTTTTAAAGATTTTTTTAAGTAGATTTAATATTTTTATTTTTCGTTATAATTTGTATCATAACACTAACCTTTTCATCCCATAATTATGCGTTTTGCAAGCAACCAACAAACCAACAAATTAATGTTTGTGGGTGGGGCACGGAAGAAGGCAATCAAATCTCAACTATATATATGTATGGTACAATTAATTGTGGAATAAAAATCAGCATAAGCGACTTTTAGACCAAATTGGAGTAATGGATAATGATCTGTATGGTGATTGGCTCTTGGTGCCATCCTTCTTTATCAAAATTTGAAGGGATTTGACATCCGACTGACCGATGAAATGACAGAGGATATAATGAATCCTCTAATGTCACAAACAGGGGAGCAAAAATGATATGTACAGAACCATTACACCATTTTTATATAACTTTATAATAATTTTTTTTTTCAATTTATTCAAATTTCACATGATTCCAAAGAGTGTAAATTTAAGAAATAATTAATATCAGTTTAGAGTAATTCTACTCATCAGTTACTATTCACTCTCACACTCTATATTTATAATTTTTTCATCGAGTGTAAGGGTCTTTTTATAGAGTGTAAGAGTGTTTTTCATAAGATGTGAGATGTGATAGTATATAATAGCTGATGAGAAGAATTTTTCAATCGAAAAAGATGCTTTTTGCTAATCCGCTTATTCTTCTCCTCCTTCTTCGATTGCTACAATGCCTCATTATATATTTTTATCATGCTTTTGCGGGACTGGAATTTTTTACTGCAGCACATGAATACCATATAGAAAGGTGATTCTGCATTGTATCAATAGTATAAATTCCACTTTTTTTTAGAAAATTTTTTTAAACCTTTTAAATATTTTAAAAAAAGTTATAAACACTTCTTTAACTATTAATAAAAACAAAAAACACACACAGAATGGATAGTTCTCTCGGTAGCAGCTTGATCTCTCGGTGGTGAGAGAAGCATTTTCCATAATATATGGGCGATGTGACCACTTGCTACACCATCATTTCCCACTCTAACAACCACTTGATGATTGTATGAAATCCCATCTTAGACATAATACAAAAGAGAAAAGGTGATTGAGATGCAATTTGCCAACAAGATTATTATTAAAAGTGGGTGTAATGATTTTTCATGTGGATTGATATATATTTATAGATCGTCATATATAGATGTATACATAACTTTAGTCATTCGTGAAACTAGATCACATGCATGAGGTCCCATATAACTTTGACAAGAAGAAAATTTCTACAGGTACTGATTGTTATATATAATTAAATATTATAAGAGTGAAGTCATTACTTATCTTAAAAATTTACACCAATAGAAAGAGGTAAGATTTTATTATTTATATTTATGTCTTAATACTTCTCTCCACGTGTAGGTTATACTGATCTCCCTTAATGATCAGTGAGCCGAACACATTAAATATTTAATTAAATGAATGGAGTAATGTAGAGTTAGAATTTGAACTATTTCGTATATCTGTTATATATGATACATGTGAAATTATCACTTATTTCAAAACTTTAAACTGATAAAAAGAAGTATATACATTTTATTATTTATATTACATATATAAGATCGAGCATATATCTTTTGGAAGTTTTGTGTCGAGGGAGTGCTAGCTGTGTTATGATATATAAATGGTGCGATGGATTCACATTAATTGCTTATATACATTTATTATATATACGTTAGCATATATACTTTGAGACATCATGCAATAAGTAGAACTTTTTTTTATAAGAAAGTATATAATTACTTTGGTTTGTTTATATATTAGTCATTAGTGATGATCAGAATCCGCACAAATTTTATTTACTTGAGTGAAAAGAAAAACCAAGAACTATCTATGTCATGAGTTATTGAGGGCATCAAGATCAAGACAGATAAATATTATCTCCTCATAAACCAGATTGGGAGAAGGAACTTCGAAGCCATTCTCTGCCCATAACTATATAGTCAAGAAAAAATATTAGAATTTATTTTAGAAAGAAAAAGGAACACAATGATGGAAGAAGGCCCACAAGATATATTCAACTGAGTCTTACTTACAAGCTGTCAGTATAATTTTCTTATAAATCAAATATTGCAATGTCAACAGTAGTCCAGCCGAGGGCATTATATATATCATCTGCACCGAGTTGCAAATACAATTTTTCTTGTTCAGCTAGAATGATTAAGATTCTTATTGATTGATCATCAATGATCATTAATTGAACAAGATGATCATATGTTTTTTTGCGAATGTATCGATCTGAGTTTATTATCATGATTGTGAGTGCATGTAGATCTTATGTGTTTATGTGTTTCAAGCTGAGAACTGTTTCTTGAATCAAAAGCCGAGCTGATGAAAGAAATAATATATATAAATATAACCATATGATATAAGATGAGAAGAGGAATTGCTGGATGTTGTAACTTTTATGGACAGGGTGTGTGAGTTCCTATTCCAAACTGGCTGGTGTGTAGTCCTATATTCTTGTGGTTGTGGAGACTGCTAATTCCGAGGAATCTTCGGAAATCATGTGCAAAAAAGCTTCTTGCTTCCGATACAATTTAAACTTCGAGTCTGATCTGATGGCGACGTACGTGCGCAGCTGGCTGGCTAGCTAGCGGTACCCACAACCCCTATCCCTTTCTAGCTAGCTAGCTTAATATCTTTCCCCATCCAATTTGTATGAAAATTTTTACAAGTATTGAGTAGGTATGGTAACTAATTTCAAACAAAAATTTTATTTTATTTTATTTCATTATTATAATTTTTTTAAAATTTTTATATAAAATATAAAAAATAATTTAATTTTTAAAATTTTAAAATAATAATAATATTAAAATATAATATTTTAAATTTTTATCTAAAACTAAAAATTCTTTTTTCACTCTCCAAATTTAACCTTAGCATTTGTTGCCTCGACTTAGAAAATAATTCTTTTATTATAAAATTATGTAGTGTAAATACTTTACTAGATACTACCATGTCAATCTAATTATATATATACATAATTAGATCGGAAAGATTTGGATCATTATCTTCAAGCTAGCTGTATAGGACAAGTCGATGCATACCATAATACGATCTTAGCAGTACGTACAGCTAGCTTGCCTTCAATCCTCACAAAAAGGTGGTGATAGGGTTATTACTCTTTTAATATTTATTTATTATTTATAATGTATTTGAAATTTTTATCTTTTTTATTATTTTATTTTAAGTATTTTTTTAACATCCTTAATTATTAAGAAAAAATAAAAAAAATATATAATTTTACTAATAGTCACTTCCTTAGCCATTAATTAGTAAAATAAAAAATTTTAAAAAAATCAAATACAAAAAGAATAGTAAATAAATAGAAAAAAGGTAGTAACCCTATCATTATTAGTAGGATGTAAGAAAAAACCGATGAACTGGTAAACCGGACTGAACCTATGGGTTTGGTCCGATACCGAATTTGGCTCAGTCCGGTACTGGTTTTATTTTTCTTAAAACCGATTAAAATCGGTCCGTTTCTAGTTTTTTTTTCTAAAACCGGACCGGATAGAACCGGACTAGTTCATATATATTATAATTTTTTATATTGTATATAATTTTTATATATAATATATAAATTATATATAAAATAGTTTTGTATTATATGATAAATTACTAATTAATATAATATTAAATTTTAAAATCTTATATCATTATAGTCTATTGTATTAATAGTTATACTAATACTATATCACTATATATTATAATATATCACTATAGTTTACAATACAATTATAATATATATTATAATATACTACAATATATTATCACTATAGTATTATATACTATAATATATTATAATATATAATATAGTATGTTAAAACCTGAAAATCAGACTGGAACGGATAAAATCGGAAGTATCGGTTTAGGAGGAGTAACGAGTGCGGAATCGGTTCTTGAAAATGAAAAATCAGTGCATATCGGTTCGGTCTCAAATTTTGTTCAAAACCGGACCGATTACACCCTTAATTATTAGGCCTGTGCAAAAAACATTAGGATCCAGTCTGTTCGTGAGACTTGACCTGACCAAAAAAAGGGGTTGAAGTAACTTGTGGGTCGAACCCCCTGAAATCGATATCCTTTTAAGTCGTATAAGAAAAAGTTCAATACAAGGAACTGAAGCCAGAAGCTCAAAAACCCTAGCCTCCATCAAGAACAACATTGCCATCTGTGGTCTTTGCGGCTTCCATCACCGGACTCTACGTTGCCATCAAGAAAAATGTCGACGTTGAGTCCTTGCTCGAGAAATTGCACATGGGTGGTGTCGGCTCCTCCACCAAGGATCAAGCTCCCTTTGAAGATTCTTCTTCTTCTTCTGATGGGTTTGTAGTAAAAAATGATATAATGAGAGATGGCTGAAATTTTTCAGAAAGTTCTCTTGTTAGAAAAATTTTAGGGGGTTCCTGTGTTTTTTACTAATGTACTACGAAAAAGAGGTGTGCTTTTTGTTTTTCTCTCTGGATTTGTTTAGTGTTTTTTTTTTCTCTTTTTTTTTCCTACTTTCCTATTTTTTATCATTGGGGTTCTCTTTTTGGTGCTATTTGTTCTTTTCTTAGAGGATTCTAAAGCTCGATCATTTTCTTTGCCTTGTGTTTTCATGGATGTTTGGGTCAGGTCTAGAAGTGGAATCGATTGGTTCTGTTTGTATTGATATTAATTTTGAACTGAGGTAGACCATGAATTCTTGAGAAAATGGGCTCTGTTTATATTGATGGATGCTGGGTTTTGATGGATTGTATAGGAATAGTGGGATTTGTAAGGTTTTTTGGATTTGATCGAACTACTCTATAACAATGGTTGTTTCTAATTGGGGTTCTCATTACCTACTTCCAATCTCGGGTCAGGTTGGCCCATATCGGGTCGAGCCGTTCTTGAGCAGGTTCGGGTCGGGTCGGCCCCAAATACGAACCGGGTTGGTCAGGTTGTAGTCCTAATCATTGTCCTCACAAAAATACTAGCTAAATATTCAACGCCGGCCCTTCGGAGACAGTACTAACTACTACGTACTCGATCGAAGACTTGTATATATTAAAGTTATAAGAAAGACTAGATCAAGAACATTAATAGATGAAGCTTTAATTATAAACGAACGATATTCCCTAATAAATATTCCACACCGATCGAATATTTATATATATATATATATATATATAATATATATATATATATATATATATATATATATAATATATATATAATCCTTACGTTGAAGCGAAAGATTCTGATAGCATAGCGTACGTATGTGTATGTTTTTGCGAGGGATCGTTATGTTTCATCAGTTATGGAAAATGACAAAACAAAGAAACTGATCGAAAGAACTAGGGTACTGTAGGGTCATGTACGTACGTAGTACTTTGGCAGCCGCCTCAGTATCTCACTACAGCTCTAGATTTATGGCCAATCGTTTTCAAAATACATACATATTATTACTTTTTATTTAATTAAATTATTTAATTAATTAATTTCTAATTACAAATTGATCTAAATTAGAGTACGTAAAAGGTACTGATACCGTATAAAATACAAAATACGAATATACGGATGCAGCACTTGTATTGTAAAAAAGTGAAACCCCACCATCTCCTGAATCCTGCCCTTCAATAAATTCTTCTCTCTAGCTCGTTTCTGACACTCACTTTGCTCTCTCTCTCTCTCGCTGGGTGTATTTGTGCGTGGGAACAGTGCGTTAGCAAAAGGAGATCCCACCATCAAATAAACCCCTCGAAATATCACCATATTGCTCAGACACCCAAAACACAAGATTAAGCAAAAAGAAACAAAGATGGTTGCGGCGGAGACACCTGAAAAGTACCCGACAATGCCAGAGGTACAAAACCTTTACGATTCCTGGCCATCTACAAAGTCTTGTTCTAATCAATTTAATTTAATGCACGGTACTAACTCTCTCTGACACAATTTCATTTGTTTTTTTTATCTTCTTCACATCAGGTGCTGGAAGAGCTAAAGAGACTGACAGGCATAGGCTTTCCTGTAGCGGCCATGAGCTTTGTGGGCTATCTGAAAAACATGATCTTAGTCATGTGCTTGGGAAGGCTGGGAAGCCTAGAGCTCGCCGGCGGGGCTTTAGCCATTGGCTTCACCAACATCACCGGCTACTCAGTCCTCTCGGGGCTGGCCATGGGCATGGAGCCCCTTTGCAGTCAGGCTTTTGGCTCACGAAACTTCTCCATCCTATGCCTTACTTTACACAGAACAATTCTCATGTTACTTCTTGCTTCATTCTCCATCGCTTTGCTATGGATAAACCTGGAACCTCTCATGCTTAGCCTCCACCAAAACCCAGATATAACCCGAATCGCAAGCCTATATTGCCGCTTTGCTATCCCGGATCTTATTGCTAACAGCCTTATTCATCCTCTTCGTATCTACCTGCGTAGTAAAGGGAAAACATGGCCTTTGATGTGGTGCAATTTATTAGGAGTTACTCTGCACATTCCCATCACCATCTTTTTGGCCTTCACTCTCCGTGTTGGGGTAAAAGGAATAGCAATTTCCACTTGTGTAACCAGTTTCAACATCCTTTTTTTCCTACTGTGTTACATTGTCTACACTCGCACCCCTGAAGAGCCTTTGTACATGCCACTCTCAAAGCAAACTTTCCCACTTTCTTCTTCACCAGGGGAGGAATGGGGGGTGCTGCTTCGATTTGCAATACCAAGTTGTCTGGCTGTTTGTTTAGAGTGGTGGTGGTACGAGTTCATGACAATTTTAGCAGGTTACCTCCACAATCCTCAAGTGTCACTCGCAACATCGGCCATAGTAATACAAACCACGGCTCTCATGTACACATTGCCAACAGCACTCAGCGCATCGGTGTCAACTCGTGTAGGGAACGAGCTGGGAGCAAACCGGCCGGAGAGGGCCCGCCTGGCAACAAAGGTGGCGATAGGGTTGGCCCTAGTGAGTTCTCTAGTGGGTTTGCTTTGGACCACTCTAGGGAAAGAAGCATGGGGAAGATTGTTCACAAAAGAGTGCGAGGTTCTAGAGCTAACCATGGCTGTGCTACCGATAATTGGACTTTGTGAGTTGGGAAATTGTCCACAAACAACAAGTTGTGGGATTCTGAGAGGAAGCGCAAGGCCAGGGATCGGGGCCGGGATCAACTTTTATTCATTCTACTTGGTGGGTGCGCCACTGGCCATAGTTTTAGCCTTTGTTTGGAAGCTAGGGTTTGTGGGTCTTTGTTATGGGCTTTTGGCTGCTCAAATTGCATGTGCTGTCTCCATCTTAGCAGTGGTGTTCAACACGGATTGGAAGGTAGAGTGCTTGAAAGCCCAAAACTTGGTCGGAAGGAGTAATGATGCGTTTGCGTCGACGGCTGACCAACCAGTCAAATGTGAAGACGGTTGTACTACTGGTCTTGGTTTTTGTTAAAGTTATAATTCGAGACAATGACCGATTTTGAAAAGTGAAAAACAGATCTCGACTTTGAGGCCACGGAACAGATCATGATAAAATCATTTGAATTTAACAGGCTAGGACTAATTAATCAATATATATAGACACACACACACACTTTTTTTTTTTTTAATAATTAGTAATTATGTATATTAATTCTCTAATTACCAATCTCCATCATTAGTCCGGTTAAAGTTTGATTCTACAATGTCGATGCATCATGTTGTTGCTACAATATCTTTTTTGTAATGTTCCAAGATAGCAATATATATAGCCTCTTTTCCCTTCAGCTACAGTCACAAAAAGGGGTACTTATAATTAGGTCGACTCATTCTCCAAATGTAACAGCCTTTTCTTTCCACTCCTTTGCATAACATGTTGCATGCCCATCAAAAGGTCCTTATGATTAGGGGGTGTAACTGGTACAGTCTGATTTAACCAGTTTTTCGATTTTTTCTTACAGTACTCCTACTCATGATCAGCAAAAGATCACGATGAATCAACTTCTTTTATATTTATATGCATGCGACTTAGTAATAATTATCCGAAAATGGAAAATAGTCTTCTAAATGTGTGTGTACTTGAATATATATCGATCCTGAGGACAAAATCAATGCCGAACTGAACACGTGGAACAGTGAATTAATAAAGCACGTGCACATGTGGATCGATATGCATGCATGCATGTGAGTAGGCAGATCTAGAGATATGGTACTTTGATGTCAATATGGAACTAACTCATGATGAACGTATACGTATGTAGGACATTAATTATATCGATGATGTGTAATATGCCATGACGATAATTACATAATTAACTGGCGGATTGATCGATCGATGCATGCACCTCACGTTCGTATATATGTATTGTCCTAATTAATTACGTACACATGCACGAGATCGACGTAATAAAGTCGTATATATAATTATCTGCATTTAAAAAATGAGCTTATACGGATTCCAATATCCATCTTAATTTGCAACATCTATCACGTACGTACAGATCATATATAATCCGAATTGATGATCATATTTATATACGATGTATATAGAATGAGTGGAATGACGAATACGACCCTATTCACGTATGAGTAGAATGATCATATTTATCGCTGGAAATAGCCTATTTTTTTCATAAAAAAATCCCTGATACAAATAAAACCCAATGGCTACCTATATTTTGGCGTCAGCTTTTATTGCAATTAAAACCAGATCATCATCATCGCTATCTCATATAAATATAAATATATATATATATATATATATATATATATACATATTTAAAAGAAAAATTCTAAGTGTACTATCATTTTATTTTTAAGAAATTCTATTTGCAGTCCCCACTTAAGAACTGAATGCACAAGTCTTTTGTTAAATGAGAAAACATCATTTTAGAAGGGATATTTTTATAATTTTAAAAAAGAGAAATTTTATTTGCAGTCCCCCATGTGCAAACCTTTTATTAAATTAATGGAAAAAAATACCATTTTGAAAATAATATTATTGTAATTTTAAAAAAATTTAAAGATAAAATTAATTAGGCTTGCACATGCAATCCCTATTTAAAAACTGTAAGTAGTATTGCTCTTTATTTTTATCCCACTATGATGTGCTGACACTACCCATTAACTTTTGAATTATTTTTAAAAAAAAGTCAAAGATATGATCGTGATGGAAAGTGCCACAAGTGGAATATGAGTATATATGGTATATAGCAATGCTCTTTTTAAAAAGGTGCATGTAATCGATTATGCGGTATTTCCCCCACTTACAACGTATCCCAGCTCATTTTTATTTTAAGGAAAGAACTTTCATAAACTAGAAAGTAAAAGGAAATGAATTGTGGATCTGTTTTTTTTTTTTTTAATGATATAATAGTATACACATGTGTTAAGAGAGAACTACTGCTTCTACTTAATTGTGTGTGTATATATATATATATATATATATATATATATATATATATATATATATATATATATATATATATATATTGTCCCCTAACCATCTTGTCTTTCTAAACATTTGAATGTGAAATACCATACCGATCGAACGAGTTTGGGAACATTCGAACGGTTTTCTTTTTTGAGATATTTTATTCCAGAAATTCTAGTTTGAACAAATATTTGTTTAAACAAATATTTGTTTAAACAAAAATCCAAAAGCAAACAAAACCCTATTTAAGTAAGAAATAAATATTTCATAGAATTTGAAGGGGTAAACACATACAATCATTCAGATCCCTAAGACAAAGGAATCTTTGTCAAATATTTTGTTCTTTTTTTATAAATAAACAAAAATGTTCTAATCTTCTAACACAGTCAATGAAACACAGGCTCCATTCAAATGTTAGGCACAAAATCTTTGATTTCATTTCCCATTGTATGCAAAGTTGCAAAGTTACACTTTTAGGGGGGAAGGCACAGTAGCTATATTTTGGTGTTGCCGTCAATTTGATGTCTGAAGTTCTAATTTAAGAATTAACGCCCAAAATTAGGTAATCTTATCAACATAGCACTTCATCTAGTTCCATCAAAGATCGGGGGAATCAAGATCCAAACAATTTCTGGTTCTTTTCTTCAACTTATCACCCCCCCTCTGTACAAAAAATTTCAACCCTACCCATCATACAAAACCCCACGCACACAACCCCAAATCAACCAACATCATTTCCTCACTCAGCCCTCTCTTCTCTAAAGTCTAAACCCTACCCATCATACAAAATAGAGAGATGAGAGAGAGAGAGACGGTGGGGAAGAGATGACCTACCGACGAGGACGAAGTGCATGGTGGAGCAGGACCGAGGAGGCGTAGAGGTCGCGGAGCAGAACAACTCCAGCCCGTCGGCGTTGTGTATTCACATGGAGACTTTAGAGAGAGAAACAGAGAGAGGGAAAGATGCGGACATCGTGAGTGAGAGAGAGAGAGCCCCGGAGAGGAAGAGAGAGAGAGGAAGCCAGTAGTCCCCCGGGGGGGGTGGTTTGCGAAACAGAGGGGAAATGAGAGGGAGATTACGGGCGGGAGGGAAAAATGAATTACATCGCGCGAGCCGTAGTCTTAATTTCAAAATCATCTTTCACGGCGATTTTAGTTCTCCATAAAATACCTTTTACTTTTTGCAGCGATTTTAAAGTTAAAAAATCGCTGCAAAAACTAACTTTTGCAATTTCATCGAAATTTTATTCGCCACAAAAAGTTACATGACTTTTTGCAACGAATATTTTCGTTGCAAAAAGTAAAAAGTGTTGCAAAAAGGCATTTTATTATTTGCAGCGATAAAAATTCGCCGCAAATAATTAAAAAATCGCCGGAAAAAACTATTCAGAAAACCTGACGAATTTCAATCCCAACGATGTGAAAATCGCCGCAATTAGATCCTTTTTGCAGCGATTTTATTTTCAACGGACATAAAATCGCCGCAAAAAGCGGTTTTTCTTGTAGTGTTTGTCCGAACACGTAAAGAACCGATTCCATGCTTTGGGATGAAATGAAATTTTTGTCTCAAATAACTACTTTTAGAGTCGAAATTAATTAATTCATCCTTAAAAATTAAATTTCTTGTAGTGAAACTTTATGCTAAATACTATCATTTTCCTTTACTTCTTTTAGTGTACAGATCATTAGAAATATTGGCGCCATTAATTGTATCTAATCCAAGAAGAATTCATGTTCAAAAGTAAGAAATTGATAATGAAAATGGGGTAAAGGTCTCCGGAGCCAAAACCTCATGACCATATATCTTTGGAAAGCCGACCACTTTGACTCGTGGGAAAAGGCCATAAATGGTGTAGTGATAATCAGGTAAATTTCAATTTCGTAAATGCAATTTGGAACATAGAGATCCTTATTTAAATGATCACATATAGGATGATTCAAGATATATAGGGACTTCCTATATATATGTACGTGTGTGTATACATGAGTCAATTATTATCTAGGTTATATGTAGGTGATAATGGGACTAAATTATAAGCTTGGGATTTCTGAAAATACGGATCAAGGTCTAGATCTGGCCTGGCAGCCTTAAGTGTGAGAGATAAATATATAAAGTAGCTAGGCCTTACAACATTTATTAATGTCTGTATAAATATTTCATAAAATATTAAATGAGCAATAAATGTTGTATAACTCATTTTATTTATCTATATATCTTGCTTTCACTTGAGATTTTGAAATTCGAACAAGAACTTGAGGAGATCTTTTTCCTGATAAAACACCTACAGACTAATAATTATGCAAGGATGTAATGTCATGACACTTCTTCTAAATTATGTATGGAATCATGGCTATGTTTTCAGAGATTTTCTATATGGTATTACCAAGAAGAAATCCTTGCATCATTGCATGCATGTGGTCTCACATAAAAAAGAAATCAATTAAGAGCTTAATTAATCTACGTAACAAATACATAGAAGGGGAATTGTCCAAGTAATGGGCTCGACCAAGCAATCCCAGCCCACGGGGTACACAAGGGCTTAGGAATAGCCCAGCGAGGCAAAGTCCGTATGAGGATGGGGTGACCCGAGCCTAGAGAGCCAACGGCCTACGGGGCCCATACGGGGGAGAGGCACGCATGGAGTGTGGGATTATGACAAGAAGCCTAACACCTCAACTGGCTGACAAATTGTACGCATAGAGTTAGGGCCACCCAGGTCCTCAAGTGCCCACGACTGGGTAAGACTGGAGAGGTGGAAGCACTTGACCGAGGTCATGCCGCATTAATGAAGAATGAGGCAGGCACATCACGACAGAAGCCTAGGGCTGTCAATGGTCACCGCGATCAAGTATGGTTGGCTTGCACCTGGCAGGGAGTTGGCAGGAGAACATGGACTTGGTATAGAGCGATGCACCACAAACAACCTGACAGGGAACTACCTCCACCAGGTATAAATATTCCCCCCTCCCCCCCGGGAGGGAAAACTCCCTAGCATACACACATTAATTAGAAGCGCACACAAAACGAAAACTGACTAAGGCATCAGAGATATCCCCACCGCCCTGAACTTACATTTCTCCCCTACATTGTAGGAAAGGATCAACCCAGAACGGTGGAGTTGCTCAGGCTGCGAAACATGACATCAACAAATACAAAATGAAAAAGAAGAATAAACATTAAGCAATACATGCACATGAAAATTCATAGAGTAGTTAAATGCAAAACCTAACTAAAGATCCCTGCATGTCCAGTTATTGAAATAGCTCGATCTAAGAGAAATTTTCGAAAATGTACGTAATTTGTTTTAATTTCTAAACCTAACTAAAGAAGCGAGCTAGCTATAAAGTATCACTAAGCTAACTAATGTTAGGCCAATGCGTCTTCCATTAACGTCGGAATATCATCCTATCCATAATTATCAATATTATAGCTACGTTCAAACTCCACTAAAGGATCATCCTATATATCATATCTAATCTACTAGGTTTTGCGTGCTAAAGGGAATCTTTAATGCTTTTTTTTTTTTTTTTCTGAATCAATATTGTATAGCTTGAATATATAATAATATTGATTCTGCAAAATCAAGCCAATAAAAGAAGACTACTGATCCTTTAGGATGCATGTATAAAACCAATTCCCATCCTGCAGGTTTCATGCATGCATCCACTTTCCTTAACATTTTTTAAGCCTAATTTAGTACTCCATGCAGCATGCATGCATGTTCGAACCTAACTTCTCTTATGATCTGCATTCCCTCATTTTCATAATGGAAATTAGGAGATATTTGGACCCCTAGATTATTGGCATTAATTTGCTTATTGATTTCAACTTCCATGCGGCCATATAAGGCAGATATATAGTCCTTATATATAATTAAAGTGGCAATTATATATAGAGTCTAAAGAGACCTGATGATCTCTTAATTCATGTTGGCCAAAAGGTGATCCAGGGCAGCTAGCTCTGTCCAAATTGTCATTTAATTAGCAAAATTATGCAATCATTTTATGGATATATTTACACAATACATATGTAAATTAAGTTATAATATCACTTAGAAATTGGGTGCTAGCTAGACTTTATAAATTCTAGCACGTATTAAATTCTAGCAATTATTTTTCGTCGACCACTGATGATCTTTATACTTTATGGCTTTACCTAATCTGATCTGATAAATTGGTTCAATTATTTAGATATAACCTAACTAAGACGTTGACCATATCTCGAGAAACATATATTACATTTCGATATTTAAAGTACTAGATATATAGGATCAGTGAGATCAACATATGATCTATATAATATATGTTCGGTTTTAACTATATATATTAATTATAACTATATATGTTCGGTTTTAACTGAAAATGGAATTAAGGGTACTAGAAATGATTGAGAGATCATCTATTTCTATTTCTATTTCTATTTTTAATTTTTAATTTGTTTTTTAGACTCGAACGTGCTGATCTCTTTACGTACTACTCGTCTAATTTGTTGTTGAAAGGGGTAGATCATGATCAACTGATGTCAGCCAAGCTCATGTGTAGCAGATCTATAAATTATAATTAACATCTATCATTTAATTAATTGTCGTGGCCCTTTAAGGTTTAGATTATAATGATCTGCAGCCACTCATGAGGAATTTATAATTTGGGTTTTATATATTATACATTAATCATGGTGAAGAAATTAGTGCTAATATTTACTGATCAAACTCGTGTCATGCCCATTAATTAATAATATATATTTTCTTAATTTTATGCCTTATTAATTCATTAATTAATTAATTAATGGAGCATTAGTCAAAGGAAGATAAGAACACAAGGTGGAAACGTCATATATGGATCAGTAATATGCAAGTTTAGTGGGAATTGCCTAATAATTATAATCTGTTGATTGCCCTTTGAGAAGTAGTATATTCATAGGCAGCTGGTGATTTAGTTAATCATCTTATTATTATAACCCTAATCAATTATAAGATGGCTGCACGCGGCCTAGCTAGCTGTAGCTGGCACTCTCTCTTGGGTATTCAGATACGTGGGATTACCTAATGATTCAACTTATAAATTATTGCATTTAAATCGAGGATCAAGAACTAACCCAACATATAACAATGGATTCATTTTTTTCAAAATTACCCTAATACTTTTCAAATTTAGACCTCAAATTACATGCCATTGACCTCACATTATGCGACCCTTCCTCACACTCCATATTAATTGCATTTTAAATTGTCATTAGCTCCATGAAAAATGAATTGCAAGTGACATTATTGGAGCTCAAGAAATGCAAGGTTGCATCATAAAAAAGTTTAAAAAACGTTACAAACAAACTACTCTTATCTCAATCGTCTCGTCCTTGTTTGGAGGCCCAAACTTGAATGTCACTCATTTACTCAACTTACTAATAGCGTCATTATCATCCTCACTATCCTCCTCCAGGCTAACACTCTCCAACTTACATTATCGAGTGTAATTATAAATATTTTTGGCCTCCCTTATTCAAGCAAACACATTTCAATTTTCTTACTAAGTATCTCACCCTTATATTTCTCCACCTTACAAAAGTTGATAATTCTTTTATACATTTTTCAATTTTCATCAATAAAATATGCGGTAAGATACATGTAATTAAAATTTTACACGAAAGTCCATGTATCTTTGGTAAGACAAATTCCTTACCCCTTAAGAGCACTTTTCAACTTATTTTCCCTCTCAAATAAACCTTATAAGCATCTTTTGCAACCGTTATACGTGATAGAATCCCAAATTCTCAACCCATATAGGTTGCATAACAAGCATAAGTCTCTTAAATTCATCCCCTTCCACAAATCTAAATGGTAGCTCATCAATAATCAACATTTTTATTAAGACTTTTCTACAAGTCTCAACACTAAAAGCAATAGGTACAAGTAGGGGTATAACCAGTCTGGTTTTTGATAAAATCTTAGACCGAACCAGTATGACCGGTTTTATATTTTTCAAAATCGATTACGCCCCGATTACCCTCCTAAACCGGTATTTTCGGTTTTACTGGTTTTCGGTCCGGTCCGGTTAGGTTTTCCAGTTTTTTTAAAATGTAAATTTGACATGTTGTCATTAAAAATCTGTTTATAAAAAAAAAAAAAAAACTGCTTTAAAAGAATTTGTTATACTTTTATTAAAAAATTTGCTTCATCTTTACTAAAAAATCTGTTTTACTAAAAACAAATCTGATTTACTATAAACTACTTTCCAAAAATCTGCTTTACTAAAAAAAATCTGTTATAAGCTTATAAATCTAACTACTACAAAAACTGGGAAAAAAAAAATCTTCTATGGAATAAAATTCTGCTATGGAATAAAATAAGTTCAAAAGTATAAATTAGAAGTCCAAAAGTCTAACAAATTATATATCCAAATTCCAAAAGTCTAAATTACAAATTTACAAGTCCAAAAGTCCAAAATATTACATATCCAAACACTAAAAGTCTAAATTAGAAGTCTAAAAGTCCAACATATTACAAGTTTAAAAGTCTAACAAATTACAAGTCCAAAAGTCCATCAAATTACAAGTCTAAAAATCCAAAACATTACAAGTCCAAATATTAAAAGTCTAAATTATAAGTCCAAAAGTCCATCAAATTACAAGTTCAAATTACAAATCCAAATTAGAGCATCCAACAAAAATTTTTACAATTAGAACCAATAGATATGCACCAAGCCACCTACTCCAATAGTCCATTCAACAAACCTTGCAATTGTATGAAAATAAATCAAGCAATTAATTCCAATAAAAATTTAGTAAGTACATTTGATTAAGTGGAAATAATGTGAAAATTAAGCATGAAGGTAAGGGTTCTTGTTCAGAAAAAATGGGTACAGATGCTTGTTTACACATTAAATCCACAATAAGGCAAAACAAGGGCAATCTGGGAAATCATGCATAGAATGGACAGCTGCACTAATCTCACACACACACTCGACACTTAGAGAAAAAAAGAAATTGTTGGTTCCTCTCAAACCCGTAACCCCTTTCTCTGCTTTGCATCTCAGGCTTCACACCGAAGAACCACCTGGAATTGGAGAGAGAGAGCAGGAGCACTGGAGAGAGCAACAACCTGGAGAGAGAAAGAGGAGTGAGCAGCGGAAGGATGAAGGGGAGAAACTTAAAAAGGGGCAAAAGGGCGTGCAGTAGACACGTCAGGTTTTTGGTGGCTGATTCCAGAAATCATTTGCAGTTTTCGGTTTCTAATCTTAGGGATTTTCTTTCTTTCTTTTTGCTGGATAATGTTTGGGTGTTTTTCTTTATCAAATTATTTTTTTTCTTACTGGATGGAGGAGTGATTTCGTGACCTAGGCTGAAGGGAGACTTTGAATAGTTGGATTTTGGTTGAGAGTTTTGATTTCCTTTGGGTTTTTATTTGTATTCTCCATGAATTTATGTTATACTCATAGATGCTGGGATTAGGTTTTTTCTGCATCTCCTTTGATCTATCGTCGATTAAAAGCACGGTGGATACTTAAGGGATTCAGACCCTAAGCCCGAGCTAGTTGTTGATTTCCAGTTTGACATAAAAATTTGTGGAGTATATTCAGTGTATGTTCTGATTGCATTTTTATTATACATATCATCCGAATGCTTTGCCATGACTAGAGTAGCATTTGATAGTTAATGAGGGATGATAAACTTCTCTATAAATCCTTCTATACAAAGGGGACCCGACACCTAGGCATCTTTCTCTTGAAAGTCCCCTTTACGGAACGTGAGTGTGGAGTTCTAATAATTGTTTTCGTTTCCTTTCTTTTGTCATTACAGAAAGTCAAGTTTCCTAATGTTTGTGAAAACTTTACAGAATCTTTCTTTAGTTTTGAATTGATGTTAAAACCCCTTTGAGTTTCTGATTTGCATATCTTTGTCTGATTTATACATTTACCCAGTGTTTGAAAAAAAAAATCCTCGCCCATCTCCTATCTTGTTTCCTTACCTCATGTTAATCCAACAACTTTAGCATAGCATTAACTTTACTTTAATCCCTATGAAATCGACCTTGGAACTTTCATTATACACAAGCAAGACACCTTCTACACTTGGGAGGTAATTGAAAAGAAGGACCAACATTAAATAGGAAAAAAAAACTTAAGGAAAGATGTTATACAAGTTGACCTACCTTAAATTTAATGATCTCCAATTCAAGAAGTAGGTATTGAAGAATTCCCTGGGTCTTCCATGAGCTCTACACAAAAAGGAAGAAAAACATAATAATTAAAACAAATTACTAATATGATTTAAACTTTAGAGATAGTTAAATAAAAGATGAATGATGCAACATACCTATATCAAATTTCTCAAACTTCTCAACATCATCGATTAAAGTGCGAATGTTAATCAGGACAGAAGAACGGAGCCAATTTTGTGGACAAATAAGCACTTCTACCATAAGTGGAGATAGGCTACTGAGGAAAGGATCAAGTACTCGACCTGGTATGCTAAAGTCGACTCAGAGGCCACTGTAGATATCGGAACTGCAAGAACATCCCGCGCAACTCTTAAAAGCATGCGGTATCTCAAGGAGTTAACCTTGCACCAAGTCAACAAATCGAATTTCGAATCATCTTCTTCACATTTTTCATATAAATATCTCTCTAGTTCAGATTTACTTGACAAAGAGTTCTCCAACTCCAAATGCCTCGTAATAGTTGCATGGATTAATGATCTGAAATCACCTTGACCTACCCTAGTAGTTGAACTTATAGTTGTACTACTAGCCCCTCCCTCGCTTGATTGGCTTATAGTTTGATCTTGTGCCCCTACATCACTTCCGTCATTTTCACAATAACTATCATATAAACGACTCAAGGCATCTTTAATCAGATCCACCAACATAAGAACTTTTGAACTATTATTCTCATTACTCCTTAAAAAATAATAGCTAGAGCACGGATTTTATATCGAGGATCAAGTACCAACCCAACATACAACAAAAGATTCATTTAATCAAGATTTCTCCAATACTTCTCACATTTAGATTTCATACTAAATGCCATTGTCCTCAAATTATGAGGCCCTTCCACTTATTTTAAATTAATTGCAGCTTGAATTGTCGCTAGCTCAAATACAAAACTATTGCAAGGTTGCATCGTAAAAAAGTTTTAGAAATTTTACAAACAACTTACTCTTATCCCAATCATCCTTGGTTAGAGGCCCTAACTTGGATGCCCCTCCTTGCCCCAACTCACTAACACCATCAGCATCCTCACTATCATCATCCCAACGCTCTTGACATATCCCGAATCTACTTCCTCTAGCTGTTTAAATACTTTTTCAAACTTTTCAGCCCTATCTAACATCATATAAGTGGAGTTCCAACGAGTTGCTACATCGAAGTATACACTATTTTTACAACTAATATCCTCACTATCACAACATTGCTTAAATGTATTCCACCTTTATGAAGATGATTTCACATACTTCATAGCCCCTCTAATTCATGTAATTGATTGATCATATTCTTTCAACCCATCCCGAACAATCAAGTTCAAGATATGAGCACAACATCTCATATGCAAGAACTCATGTTCCAAAATCGTATCCTTTTTATGCCTTGTCTTTTTTTTGATATACAAAACTGTCCCGTTATTTGAACTCGCATTATCGAGTGTAATTGTCAATATTTTGGGCCTCCCTCATTCAAGCAAACACGTTTCAATTTTTTTACCTAGTGTCTCACTCTTATGGTTTTCAACCTTCCAAAAGTTGAGTATCCTTTTATGCATTTTCCAATCATCATCAATAAAATGTGCGGTGAGACACATGTAGTTAAAATTTTGTACGGATATCTATGTATCCATGGTTAGAAAAATACGCTGCCCCTTAAGAGGACTTTTCAACTTCTCTTTCTCTCTCAAATAAAATTTGAAAATATCTTTTGCAACCGTTACACGTGATGGAATCGCATTCCATCTAGGTTGCACAACAAGTATAAATTTCTTAAACCCCTCCCCTTCCACATGTTTAAAAGGAAACTCCTAACAATCAACATTTATGCTAAGGCTTATCTTCAAGCCTCAGCACCAAAAGCAATAGGTATAAGCTCCCCACTACTTGATCCAGACTGAAAACCCAATATAGATTGGTTTTTATCCACTTTCCTAAATGGAGACTTCTTACATATTTTTTCTAAGTGCCTCAACATTGATTTTGTGCAATTTATATTAGGATCATAAGCATAAGTCATCTCACAAAGGTTACATGCAGCCCTAGGTTTCAATTTATCCTCAGTATCAATCAAAGTAAAATAATCTCAAGCTACAGATATTTTCCTACCACTCTTTGGAGAAGTAGATGGCTTATTTAATACAGATCTCACACCTCTAGTTTTGCTTTGCAGTTTCTTGAGAGTTTGCATGTCCAACCTGTGTTTCCCCCTCTTCGGTGCTGCAAAGTCATTGCTTGGCAACGTCCTTCGGAGGGTTGGGTTAAACTTACTACAGATGGCAGTAGCTTTGGGAATCCGAGCACCTCAGGTATAGGAGCGATTATTAGAAATGCTCATGGTAATTTAATTAAGGCTTTTTCTTCGTTCATTGGTACAGGTTCTAACAATCAGGCCGAGCTTTTAGCTCTTTTTCATGGGCTCTAGGTTTGTAAATCCTTATCCCTTAATTATGTGGATATTGAACTTGATTCTATGACTATTATTTCCTGGTGGAGGAGTAAAAGATGTGAGGTGTGGTATCTGGAGGATTTCTGGAAGGGTATTATGGACATTATGAATTCCATGACTTGCTCTATCCATCACGTTTTTCGTGAGAGAAATAAAGTTTCCGATTGGTTAGCCAAACATGGGGCATCTGGTACTGATTCAGTTTTTTCCCACATAGCGAAGACTCCCCGAGTGTTGCATGGTCTTATCCGCATGGACTACTCCGGGTTGCCCTCGCTTCGTCTTAGTTAGATTCGTTTTGTTTTTGGCTTGTGATTTTTTACTGTTTTTTACTATTTTCTCCTGTTTATTTTTTATTCTGGTTTGGTGTTTTTTCTGCATGCTGGATTTTTCTTTATACCCCATATGCTTATTTTTGTAGCCACGATTTTCCTCTGCTACAAGTGAGGGTTATTAATAAAATTGGGAAGGATTACTCTTGGACAGGTGATCCTAACTCTTTCTTAAAAAAAAAAAAAAAAGTAGATGGCTTATTTATAGTAGCTTTGGGAGAAAGCGGATCATTAGTCGCTGTTGATTCTATGGTCCTTTAACTCCCTCCCATTGAAGGTCGAACATTGCTGGGTGTTTCATTTGAAGAATACATCTATAGTAACAAAAATAAAATTAATAACACCAGCTATAACTATATATATATGTGGGGTAAGCAGTTGCCCAATTTCTCAATGTATAAAAGCAACTATAAATTTATTTAAAGGATTAATGTAAACCCTATGGTCCTTATCAATGTAATTTAAAAAACTCAATCACTAAACAGTAAACACAATTTCACGAAAACCCAATCAAAGTAAATTTCGGATTCAAAAAACCCTAATATCACAAATATCATCTATCATAATTTTAAAGTAATTTCACAAACCCAATCACAAAACCCTAATATCACAAACAAAATAATAAACAAAATCACAAAAAATCCTAAATTTCGGATTCAAAAACCTTAATATCACAAAACTGAAAACTCAATCACAAAGATTTCAATATCACAAAACCCAATCACAAAAATCCTAGTATGTAATTTCAAAAACAAAAAACAATAAAAAAACAAACAAACAAACTTACTGACGTTACCGTTGAATCGTTGATAGAGACTCGACAGAGAGAGTTGAGAGAAGAGAGAGTGAGAGACGGGAGAGTTGAGAGTGAGAGACGCAGAGGAGAGTTGAGAGCAGAGTGAGAGACGAGGCAGAGAGTGTTGAGGATGAGAGAGTGAGCAACGGCGTGAGTGATTTAGGCCTTAGGGTTTAGTAACTTAGGAGAACGGCACCGTCTAGATTTAGTTATAGGAAATTAATATAATATTAGTATAGTTATATTGTACATTAGAATAATATTAGTAATTTAGTGTGGTTACATTAAAATAAATGATAGTTAATTTTTTTTAAATTTGTAATACATTTAATATAATATTAGTATAGTTATATATTAGTATTAGTTATAGTGATTTAGTATAACTATATTAATATAAGTAATAAGTATAACTATAGTCTATATTAAATTATTAGTATTAGTTAAATAGTTATAGACTTATATATTAGTATAGCTATATAATATATTACACTATTAGTATAAACTGTATAATTATATATTAGTATTAATTATAGTGATTTAGTGTAACTATGTTAGTATAAGTATAACTATAGTCTAGACTCTATATTAAACTATTACTCTATTAGTATTAGTTAAATAGTTATAGACTTTTTGTTTTTTGATAAAAGTGGATCTTGTTCCATTCATGAAAGAGGACTTACAAAGTTGACTTAAAAAGTCAATTACAAACGATAATAGCTTCCCAGCACACTTCCGTGGCTAGCATGGTCTAGTCCAGATGGCAATCTCTACAGACAGAAGTCTGAGAGACAGCACCCCTCTATCTAAGATAGAGGTAACAATAACTCAACAAACAAACCTCCATACCCGACTAAGCGGGATATGGAGTTGGAAACCCCATCTACTCCGCCAACGCGGAGCGGGGATACAAAAACCATTCAGAATGGTCCGAATGGCATTACATTTTTGAATTTTTATTTACTAGAAAGTAAAAACAAGACATAAAGTAAATTACAATGTGAAAATACTGTAAGCGGAAAACCAGTGCATGAAAAGGCAGTTGGAGGAGAAACCAACGTTCGAGCATGGAAGAACCAGAGGTGCCGAGTCGGGAACGGCCGCGCGTTGCAGCGGCAGAAAGTTCCTTGGCGGCGCATGGGGGTCACGCGCTGGCGAACTCCTAAATCTTTGACCCGCGCGTGCAGGCTACGTGCCGCTCCTATGGAGGCCGCAATTGGAGGTTTTGCAGATCGGTGGCAGGGCAATCTCCTGGTGCAGCGCGTGTTGTTTGTCGAGTGCCGGAAAGTCACGAACGCCGATTCCCCTTTGGCTGGCTTGAAAATACACAAAATAAAACTAAAACTACACTAAATGGAAATTCAGATGGGAAAGGAACAAGGGTGAGGGGGGAGGAGCCTAAGCTCCCACCCCCTCTGACCGATCTCGATGTTGGGTAAGTTTAGGGGGGAGAGTTCGGGAGCTTTTTTTCCGGAGGAGGTATGCCTTTTAGCCAAATAGTTATAGACTTATATATTAGTATAGCTAAATAATATATTAGACTATATAATAGTATTAATATTAGACTATTAGCATAGTTATATATTAGTATTAGTTATAAACTTTTAGTGATTTAGTATACTCTATAAATTATAATATATTAGACTATATAATAGTATAAATATTAGATTATTAGTATAGTTATATATTAGTATTAGTTATAAACTTATAGTGATTTAGTATAACTATATTAGTATAACTATAACTATAGTCTATATTAGACTATTAGTATATCTATATATTATTATTAGTTATAAACTTATATATTAGTATAGCTATATAAATTATTAGACAAGATAATATTATTAATATTAGACTATTAGACTATTAGTATAGCTATATAATATATGATCAATATAAATAAAAACTTCCAAGTGTCATTCCAACTTCCAAGTTGTGCCTGAAAAAAAAAAAATTGAAAAGAGTTTAGTAAGGAAAATATTTTTGGACCTACATGATATATCAGTATAGGAAAATCATAAACATAGGTACTATTTTGGGTGGTTATGCTACAAGAAATATAGGCTATTGCAGCGATTTATGGTCTACCATAAATAATATCACTACAATAAGTCATTATTCATGGTGATTTCTTGGTCGACGCAGCTTCCAACCCGCGTATTTTTAGTTTTACCTTTTGTAGCGATTTTAACCACACTTGCGACGCTAAAAATTCGCTACAAATATATTTTAGCTTCTGCAGCTCTTTTAATGACAATTGTGGCAAAAAAAAAATTGCTACAAAATGTGAAAACCTTATGCCGATGGACAATTTTGCTGCAATTATCCTTTTAATGTAAATGACGCCAAAACCATAGAAAAATCAAATTTTCCTCAAATCCCAATTTCACCTTCGTCCCCAACTTCTTCTTCTCCATTTCTCTCTACCTACACATTTAGCAAAACCCACTCAAAATTTTCGCTATGTCATTTCCATCGAATGAAACCACTAACAGCGGCGCTGCTCCACGCCAATGGTTCTCGCATAAGCAAATTACTCTGCTCCACCCCACCGAAAACCCACTAATCGACGTCTTCACTCGCATTAGCCGAGGCTATACCAATGAAAAAAGTTCAATTTTTTTGACACCCTAAGGCTTTGTTCTTCATCATTGTCGGCCCTTTTTCTGTAGTAGTGGGTTATCGTCGCGATTTTCCATCCCGTCATCTCCTCCACTTGGTTGGAGTCGATTTTTCAAGGTAAATTACTCTGTTCTATCTCTTTATAGTTCTTAATGAAACCGTTTAGGTCAAGTAGAAATATGGGTGTTTTGCTAGAATATTGCTGCTTAGGTTCTGAGAAGCACACACATTGGACAATCTCCTAAGCGAACGGAAATTCTTCATCATGTGTTTCTCAGGAATATTAATTTATGTATGTCATTCTTCAACTCTGGCAAACTCCAAAATGTGTGGATGATCCATTAATATTGTAAAGAGAAAACTAAATGCTCTTTCTGTTATTATTCTTCCTCTAAAAAGACAGCCATAGTTGATCAATCAAATATAACTTGGTATTGAGTTACGGGCAGGACAAACTAGACCCAATTATGTTGTATTTATACATAATATTTCAACATTAGCATCTCATGCCTGCATGCAATGGTTTAAAATCATCATTCTGGAGGGATGCTGGATGATGAATTGTTGATCAATTTGCTTATATTTAATTGATGAGTATAGGAAGTTAAATACATGGACCACTTGTCTTTGCATCGGATTACATATTGATTTGGCTAATTCACATAGTTTTCCCCCCAATGTCTCACTTTAAAGTTTGGGGACCCATGCACTAACACTAATTGGAACAAGCTATCCTGACATTTTGTCTTTGACAAAGTTACTAAATTATTTCTGTAACACCCCTATTCTAGTGTATTTTAATGAAGGATTATTTTAATTGATTTAAAAATTAATTCTCTTGTTTTAGAATTTTGAGAGTTTTAGAATATTATTTTATAATATTTTAAGTTGTAAAAATTATTTTATTGGACTTTCTTATTGTTAATTATTGTGGTGAATTTAAATTGATATTTAATTTAAATTGGGTTGTTTATGTGTTTTAAAATTATTATTGTTTTAATTAAAGTATTTCACTGCATTTGATTAATTTTAATTAGTATTCTGCAATTTAATTCCTTTTTATTTTAAATGATGTTTTTGTCGGAGTTTAATAATTTACTTTTACTAGTTTTGAGTTTAAAGTGATTTAATTATTTTACTGTTTTAAAAATAGTTATTTTTAGGATCAGTTGTGAGGATTGGACCTCATTTCTTTTCCCTTCTTTTCTTTTTCTTCTTTTTTTTTTTCTCCCGAATTTCCTCTCTCTCTCTCTCGTGTACTCTCTCTCCTCGCCTGACTCACTTTCTCTCTCCTCTCCACGTTCATTTCGGCCTTCAGCCACCTGCACCACCGCCGGCCGGCGGTGGTCAACACCGCCGGTACCACCGGACTTCCTGTGCGCCGGCGACCCCGCCCCACCAGTTTCAGCCCGAGCCGCGCCGCTGGGAGCCGTGCGAAGCCGTAGCCTTCCCTTCGCCATTCCGCCGCCGTCCGGCCACCTCCGGCCACCAGCTCATCACCACTTCACCACCGGCCCTCCAGCAACCTTTTCCACCCATTCCTGGCTCCGATCCGTCGCCGGAGCCACCTATACGAGCACCATCTCTGATTGCACCTTCTTGGCCTTAAAACCACCGTTTCGGCCACCACCCACGGCCAACTATCACTACCATTAACTTCACCACATCCAATAGGCCCTACCCTACCGTTCCCAAGTTTTCGTTTGAACCCGTGTGAAATTTGGATTTCACTGTGTTTCAGCCACAGTGTTTTTACACTGTGGAGTTGCTGTGTTGGTGCTTCCAGTTCTTCCGTAATCCTCCATAAATTATTTTAAAGCGCTGTAAGTATTTCCTAAACAATCTTTTGAGATTTAAATATATTTTGTGCACTAATTGATTTACTGTGTTCTGGTTGGTTCCAGACTGAGTCCGAGGAGTTCGGGGGTGGATGGTTGAGAACGATGTATTTGTGGTGTTGATTTTCGTGATTGGATTGTTGGATATTGGTTATATTGCGGTGTTGATTATTGTGATTGGGTTGTTGGATATTGGTTATATTGCGGTGTTGATTATTGTGATTGGGTTGTTAGATAGTGGTTATATTGTGATCTAGAATTGGTTATTGAGGTTTATTGTTGTGTTTTGGTACATTGCATTTGCACGCATGTTCATGTTTGTAAATTGAAAACTGAGTTTTCGTGTATTGCATTCATGTTCATATGGCTATTTTGAAAACTGGGTTTTCATGTGTTGACTGGATTTGTGGGTGCGTGTGTATCACGACCCTAAGCCAAGATGAGGCATTATCTCGGTGGAGCTTTTCTGGTCACTCGGGAGCGGAATATACTGAGTGACGTCCCTTGGGTTGTCACCGGGCGACAACGGGATCGGACGTTGGACGTGCCGACTCCGTGGCCTTTCTGCTGGCGGGGGCTAGATGATGACTTGGCCACGAACGCACCGGGTGCGGAACTGGGCATCGCTCGTAAAGTAGGCAGGACGTGCGGATGGTCCATAGGGGAGACCATGGTGTATATGGATTAATTGGATAATGAAAAAATGGCTGTTTTCTCGAAAAATAGCGTGTGTATGTTTTTGTGTCATTTTGTGGGAAAATGATGGATATTGATTTTTGGGCCATTTTCTGGGAAAATGGAGGAACTGTTTTATCGGAAATATTTTTGGGCCAAATGTGATTTTTTGGCGTGTGTTGGATTTCTTGCATACTGCATCATGGGCATGCATGATTAGATGCTTAAATGTATTTTTATTTCAGAATTGGTTAGGTTATAACTTACCTGCGGTACCATTTCATGGTACTGCAGACTATGTTGTTGGTGATGATGCAGATGCCGAGCCTGAGGATTTGGCTCTGCCGGAGGAGTGATCTGGGATCACTTGTGCTTTGCTTATTTTATCAGACTTGTATTATTATTTTGGCTTTTTTTATGAGATTTGTATTTTGGATATCTGTATTAAACTAAAATTCTGGTACTAGTTGACTTAATTACCCTCCGCTGTGTATTTTATTTGTGCACTGTTTTTTTGTTGCACACACTTGACACTTGTCGTTGGGATGCGTGACCATGTTGTCATCATCCTAATGTCACGATTCTCGAAACTTTTTGTACGTGGGAGTCAGGGCGTCACAATTTCAATAATAATTCGTTAACTACATTAAAGAAGTACTCTCACTAGAGGAGATGAAAAGTTGATTTCAAAAGTCTATGTAGTCATATAATGGAATGGTATTTAAATTGTTTATTTAAATACATATGTGTTGATGAGAATATATTACTTATCTTCTAGGGAAGATCATATACACACGTTTGCTTCTTGAAATCTCTTCTAAAACTTTCCAAAAAAGTATATTTTGGAAGGCTAAAGAATAATGCTATTTAAATAATAATAAGGTTTCTTTGGTTGCAATTTACACTATTGTTACTCATCACTAATTGTGAGATATTCAAGTTGTTATATATATATACACACACATAAATGTGAAGTATGCATGGGGTTTGGCTTGGGACTGATTTTCGTTAGAATTTGATTCATTTGCCGATATCATGTGAATTATTTCAATAATATATGGTTAACTACATTCCATGAAGTACTTCTCACGTCTCATGCTTGTTCAAGGCACTCGTCACGCTTTTTGGTTTATCTTATTTCATGGGGGGACTCCTTGTGCGTGCGTGCTTGTTCTCTTCCGTGGAGGAACTGGTGTCTGGACGTAATAATTAGTTGCTACCAAGTATAGCTATCATAAATTTAAATAATTTTTTTTAATTATGAGACACATAGGTACAGTGTCAAAGAACAGTACAAAATGGACAGTTTCACATGGAGATATAGAAATGTACGTACGTCTTTAGCTTAGCATTCACATGAGTTACTATTTGTAAAAATATAATCTTTTAATACTTTTGAACTGTCGATTAATGTTGGATGATATATTAGAATTAGAATTAAAAAAATTATTTTTCTTAATACTAACTTGTGGCATATAAAGTTGTGTATTCTATATACAATGTACAGCATATTATACAGCATACAACGTACACCATACATTAGTACAACATTCTATATACAATGTAGGAAAAAAAGATATTTAATTAAAATAATACTACTTCAATCCCTAATAAATGAATTTCTGGATCTGCAAATGCAATTGTTGACATCATAGGGTATGGCAATCTAGATGATCATGAGTTAAGTAGAATGGATTATATTACCATCCATGTTTAAGGTTTACATAGTAATAGGAATCTTAAAATCCCAATCATTATAATTTCCATGCTAAATGATCCATTATTATTAAGTGATCAGTTTTTTAATAAAAACCTAAAATTAAAAAATCTCTATTATATATATATATATATATACACACACATACACGTACCACAATTCCAAACAGACACTAAGTACTAGAGATGGCATTGATGATTGCAATTTCAACAAATGCGAGCAATTATATTTTATGATCTTCCAAGGGATCAGCATTCTACTGATATTAGAATAAACAGTTTCATGAGTTAAATAATATTAACAGTACTAGAGTATGATCAATGTCTTATTCATTCAAGATCATTGCACGAAATTTGATTCAAACATTCAATTTTGGATGTATATATGGTCTTTTTTTTCTTTTTTTTTTGGTTCAATAAGCTAATGGACTGATCACTAAATGAAGCACTCCTCAAGGGCAATGGGTTTAATTGCTACTTATAATTAATGTTCTTATAAAAATATATAAATAAATTGATTCACTAAATTAAGTTCATTTAAAAATGGGTACCAACCCTAGCTTTTCAATTGGTCATTGGGAAGAAGAAAAGGTAAGAACTTGCTTAATTGTGCATGATTCCCATGATGATGATCTATATATTTAGTTCAGCTCAATGATTTGAAGGTGGAGTAGTGTTCATGGCATGCATGAAGTACACAGCTAGTTCAAGGTTAATTGCTCATGTGTTTTGGTAATTAATGTTTTTATTTCATGGAAATAAATATGCTATATGTGCCCAATTGACCGCAGGTTCTTTTAATTACTTTGATCCAAACCCTTTTGCTCTTTTATTCCAATATTATTTTTGTAGTCTGTTCATTTAACTCATGATGATGATCATGAATTCAAGTGAAGAACCAAATCAAAGCTAGTGATCATGAAAAGGTGGATAGAGTCCAGAACTTTGTGCAAATATTTCTAGAACAAATGAATTAATAAAACTTTGTTATGAAATTGAGATACAGAAAATAATAATTGAAATAACCTTTTTCCAATTCTAAAAATTTTAACAATTCAAAGATATAAATTCTGTGAGTGGCTCGCTGAGGTTAAATCAATTGATACAATCTCTATTTTGTTTAAATTTAATACTTCATGCAAGAGCTTTGTCATCTTTTTACCAACGTTTCTTGGCTCAGCAGCTTTGCATGTTCCTGTCACAAAAATTAATGGTCATTTGAGTTGATGTCTTGGTTTATTTTTTTGGTTTTTTAAAAAGGTTCTACATAGAGATTTCTTATGCAGTTGCATGCATGGTTTCAAAGTCTTGATATCCTTCATTGTTTAAATGACACAAACACAGATATAATGCTCAAAATATGATTATTTACTACCAAGTCACTAATGAATAAGTAAACAGAAATTTTCTGTTTTAGAAATCAGTCACTTCATGAATTTATGGATATTCTTCATTGTATGCAATAAATTTGTTCTGTATGAGGGGCAAAAGACCATGGTGAGTTTAATCAAATGCTGAAACATTTCTAGCACGAAAGCCACATCTATGTTTGATTAACCATGATGACTTTATAGCTGTTTTTTCCTTATTCAAGTACAGGATTAGTCTTTTGAGTTTTTGAGTGCTTCAATGACAAGTATAAGTTACTGATAGTTTATGGCCTTGCCTTTAAAGTACGTAAAAAATCTCAATGCTTGGGGCCTTTTTTTTGTATCATCAACGCTTATAATTGTCTTTTATAAGAATGGCAAAACAAGTGGAGGGGAAGTGGGACGATTGGGTGGTTTGGCATGGGATTATACTTGTTAGTAGTTGATATGGAGGGAAATGTGGGGATGTGAGATATGATGGGAAACTAAATTCTTGCAAGATGGAGCTTTAACTACCATGCTACCTAGTTCTTTTAGGCATAATCATTTTGGGATAACCTTACTTTGTTTTTTAATGAATCATTATGTTTTTGTCACTTCATCTCCCAATTTGATTAATTTACATCGCAACAACTTGTAGCTAACAACATGTTGGAGTTTGATTGCGTTATCTTTCTAGGTTTCGCATATTAATCTTGGAGGTTATATATATGTATCTATCAAATCATATGTCATGCTGAGTTCGATGCATATCTACTAGTTCATGATGATCATGTTAGTTTACAAGATTGTTAAACAAATTATGGGTTTGTCAAGCGGCACAGATCATTAATTAATAATAATATATATTAAGCAAGTCTGAAATCCACATGCATGATCACTTCCTCGATCGTGCTAAATTCAGCGGCAATTTTTTTGCACCTCATAAATCTCTCTTTACACTTTCTTATCCCTCTGTAGAGAAGTTTTCAAACCCAACCCCGCGAATTCTCTTAAATATTACGAAGACAATTTTCCTTAACAATTCACATGTTTCAATCCTATTGATGCATCCTATATGTAAGTAGAACATCATAAAAACTTGTCATTTCATCATTCACCGAGTCGAATAAAGAATTTGACGACTCTTCTTTTTATTTAGATGGACAAAAGCTGGATGAATTTGATGATAGATTTGTATCACCTGCATATGCTGAAGGGTTTAACAATTTCCTCACAATGGCACGAAACCATTTCATGGGAAGTGATCGCATTCGGTGTCCCTGCTGTATATGCTGTAATAACCTCTTCTAGCCTATATTTGAGGTGAAAACTCACTTGTTCATAAAATGGATCAATCCGAATTACACCCAGTGGATATTTCATAGGGAGGAGGAAACACTCTCCATCATTGACGACAACACCGATTGTGGGGTTGGAGCTGAAGACGAGTATATTGATGACATGGACCATATATTAGATGAAATACGGGCAAGCACATTCAGAAATGCTCCTGAAGACAACACTACATCGCCAATTTAGCCATCAATACCACAACACTCCCCAAACTCAACTTTTGACCAAATATTAGAGGATGTCTGACGTCCTCTTTTCAACGACTGCACTAAATTCTCAAAGTTCTCATTCGTTATGAACTTATTACACATTAAAACACTCGGTGGGTGGCCAGTCAAGTCTTTTGATATGCTCATAAGCCTTCTGCGGTCTGCCTTTCCTGACGCTAAATTGCCTAGTTCATATAAGGAGGCAAGGTCATTGGAGCAAGGTTTGGGTTTCAAGTCCCACAAAATTCATGCATGTCCCAACAACTGCATTTTATTCTGGAAGGAAAATGCTAATCTTAATAAGTGTCTTATATGTAAGGCTTCGCGGTGGATGCCAAATACACATTGGTCAAGAGTGATCCCTTAAAAAGTGCTTCGAAATTTTCCTTTGAAGCCAAGATTGCAGGGTCTCTTTGTGACAGACAAGATAGCATGTGATATGAGATGATATAAGGAGCAGCAGGTACTCGATGAGACTAGTATGAGACATCCTGCTGACTCAGAGTCCTGAAGACATTTGATGAAGCCCATTATTGGTTTGCTAGGGATGCTCACAATGTTAGGCTCGGTTTGGCAAGCGATGGCTTCAGTCCCTTCAACAACCTAGCAAAGCCATATAACATTTGGCCAGTGATTCTTGTCTCGTATAACTTTCCGCTATGGTTATGCATGAAAGACCAATTCTTCATGACATCCCTCATTATTCCTAGTCCATAATCATCAGGGAATGACATTGATGTGTATTTACAGTTGTTAATTGATGAGTTGCTTGAACTCTAGGAACATGGGGTACCTACATATATTGCTTCCACTAAGGAAATGTTCATGTTGCATGCTGCCTTATTATGGACAATTAATGACTTCCCTGCTTATGAGAATCTTTCTAGGTGGTCAACAATAGGAAAATTGGCATGTCCCTTTTGCAATGCAAGCACAAATTTAAATTGGTTGAAGTATGGCAAAAAATAGTGTTATATGGGACATCGATATCTCTTACCAGCAGGTCACATTTGGCAGACCAGAAAATGGTTGTTCAACGATAGAGAAATCATCACATGCCACCAAATTTGGTCGAAGGAACGGGTATCTTAACTCAACTACAAATGCTTGGAGATGTCCAATTTGGAAAATCTTGTAGGAAGAGAAAACGTACTGCAGAACAGTTGAATTGAACAAAAACAAAAACATCTTCTTCAAACTACCTTATTGGTCAATGCTACGGCATCGACATAATTTAGATGTTATGCATATTGAGAATAACATTTTCGATAGCATATTGGGCATTTTAATGGACATTCCTAGCAAAACAAAAGATAATATAAATTCACGGCATGACCTGGAGAACTTGGGCTTTAGAAAAGAATTACATCTTAAGCGTGAAGGTGGACATGTTACAATGCCACATGCATTGTACACATTACATAGAGATGAAAGGAATAAATTCTGTGAGTAGCTCGCTGAAAATTTTCAGATGGATTTGCCGCCTAGGTCACGCACTGTGTATCTATACATGATTACAAAATCTCTGGGCTTAAAAGCCATGACCATCAAGTTTTCTTGCAACGACTGCTTCCTATTACTGTTGGGGGGGTTCTTAAGGAGTGATATTGCATTGGTTTTGACTGAACTTAGCAGTTTCTTCAAAAAGTTGTGTGCCCGAACACTGGATATGAATCGTTTATCCCAGCTTCAACTTGATATCATCACCCTTCTATGAAAATTTGAGAAGATATTCCCTCTATCTCTTTTCGATATTATGGTCCACCTAACTGTCCATTTATCGGGTGAGACCATACTCAGAGGTCCGGTTCAATATTGATGGATGTACCTGTTCGTAAGGTATCTCGACAAATTCAAACGGTATGTTAATAATAAAGTCAGTCCAAAAGGTTCAATAGCGGAAGCCTACATTCACATCGAGTATTTGACATTTTGCTCGATATATCTCCAAGATGTTGAGATGAAATTTAATCGAGCGGACCGCAACATTGATGGTAGAGAAGATGATACTATAGATGGATTCAAAATTTTCAATCAGAAACTTCGTCACTTGGGTATAGCCTGTAATGTGCAATTAGAAGATACACTCCGTATCCCAGCCATATGGTACGTGCTTAACAACTGTATTAAGATTGGACCTTATCTCGAGTAAGCAATCATGACTTCCTTCATGCTTTTTTGAAACGATCTACTACTATCCATAAGACTTTACGTAACTAAATAATATTGATTGGTTAATTGTGTTCTCTAAATGCAAGGAGCACTACGACAAATTTAAGGAATCAAACCCAAATTCTGTCGATCGCACGTATCAAACTGAGTTTCCAACTTGATTCAAGCAACGTGTAAGTTAGCTTGCTAGTTAATTTACTTATAATAAACACGACCTTGCTTTTGACTATGTGTACGAAAGTATAAGTTCACAAGTTACCTCGATATTCCTGTAGGTTTAGGACCAATGTACAAGAAACCCACCACGTGTGTCCGCTAATTTATATGCGTAAGCTTCTAGTCCTGACCATTGGGTTGCATAATATGCTGCCTACATTATAAATGGTAAACAGCTCCATTCGAAGCAGCGTGAACTTCACCGACATTCACAAAATTCGGGGGTGTTGGTAATTGGTGACGAAGATACTAATAATGTAGACTTTATGGTGTTCTTAATGATGTTGTGGAGTTACACTACATGGGAGGTCGTCGAGTGTACTTATTCAATTGAGGTTGGTTTGATGTTGGTGATAAGAAATGGGGGGTACGAGTAGATGATCATATAATTAGTGTTAATATCGACATGACTTGGTATAAGGACGAACCATTTGTGTTGGCATGCCGGGCTTCCCAGTATTTTTACATTAGATATATAAGGTCGAAGGGAAACTAGTATGTTGTGCAGAAGTATAATAATAGGAATGTGTATGACATTCCACCAGTGTCAAGGGTTTTAGATGATATTGAGGGTGAATCAAGTGAGGATGATGTTTATGAAGAAAATGAGCCATCATATGATTATCCACTTTGACATTGTGATTCATGTCCAATATCAACTCCACTTAATAGGACTAATATAGAACCTATCCACATTGATGCACGAGACAATATGGAGGTTGGTGGTGAATATAGCGATTCAACAAACTTTATTGATGATGGAATGGTTTCATCTGGTTCCGAAAATGGTTCCACTGATTGAGAATATTTAGATGAAGAGGACCTATCCACCGATGAAGAATTGGAGTCAGAATAACTCCCGTGCCAACCATTGGAAACCAGGTGAATACCATAGTTTACCATATGAATCTCAGTATGTTAATTTGGCATACCAACTGTATTGAGATTTTTTACCTATATGTAACTCAAACTGAGAAATAAGGCAACACTAGTTGAAAGAGGCAGCCTTCATGGTTTGGACCGCATGCTGGGTTGCAAACTGCAGTTTTTATAAACTCATTCAAACTTTGCTTTCATTTATATATGGCAAACCTGTAAATATTCGTATTAATGAGGGTACTGCTCTAATATATTAGTTCTAGAGATATTTATTTTAATGCATTATCTTATTGCAAGGTTTCCATTATATTTCCTCTAAATAGTTTCATGTAATTCACGTTTACTATTGTTAAACCTCAGGTGGATGGAAAAAGGATGGTTTAACATTACACAACGACTGAGCTATTTGGGGCTGGAAATAGGAAACATTTAGGTAGAGTGTTCAAGGCAAAATCCATTGCAATCTCATCTCAACATTAGGAGTTAATGTCTTGCATTAACAACCTAGGTAGATCACTTCCCAGCATACGAGGAACTTGTACTAGGAGATTTGTGTAGTACAGATGTAGTGCACGCAGGCCCCGCAGAGTATGCGTTAGTTTATATCATAGCACGGGAGAGGCTGATGAGGCTAGCTCAGATGATGAAACCCAATCTCCAAGCCATCCATGGGAGCCTCTGTGTGTGAACCCAATTATAGAGGTTGAGGCAAACAAAGAACCCTCTACAAAGGTTTAACCTGAGCCTAATAGAGTTCAAATCGGTATAGTTGATTTTGATGCGGGTAAGATTTTATCGGTTTTATCATTGGTGTGTAAGTATGACTGAAACAAATGAGACCCCTGACTAGACATTATTGTTATTATGCCATACAGGTGAGGATGTCTCGTCTGTGCCTGTAGCCAATAGGCTAATACGAGACGTGGTCATTGGCCGGCCAAGTGTATTAAATTTGAGAAATTGCGTAAGCATGAAAAAGTGTTGTTGAAGATAAATAATGGAGAAACAGCACCATGTTGCGAGAATGCAAACATGTTTACTACATGCTTAACCTAGATCATTAAACATCATTACAACATAAGCTACCCTAGATGTAGTGATGTGCCCCAATCGCATAAGGATGAATTAATCGATTGTATTTGGGTAAGACTTTTATACTTTTGATGTTGATGGATTGAAAGTGGTCGTAGTATAATTTACAAGTGATCACTCTAAATTGTAATGGGTTATGTAGGGTGACTTTGAATTAGATTGAGAATTAGAGAACTATTGATTGACTGTGACTAAATAGTTTCGTAAGCGCTTTAATTCCTTCCACCACGAACTGCATAAGATATATATGCCATATCGCAGCCATGATGAGGCATTGGCGACTGAGACTAGTTTGGTCAGCCCCCTCGTCTGGTTTAAGTTTTGTGAACGGTGGGGTAGCGAGGCCTTCAAGGTATGCATTTTGGGTGTTCAATCCAAACCCAGACAAATTGGGTAATAACTCTTATAACTTGATTGGATATTTATTACTTTGTGTACTCTTACTTACATTGATGGTTTTTAATGGTAGAAAATATCAAGTAAAAACAGGGAGAATAGAAATATGTTGAAAATTAACCACATAACAGGTCAGAAATCCTTTGTGAGGATGCTAGAATAGAAGGTATAAGGTTTGAAGTAAATTATTCCCCACATAGCACATTTCCCATTTGTAAGCTCATATCATGACAACCATACACTTACATAATGTTATTGCTGGGACTATGATTTTCACAAAGGGGTATGCTATATCCCTATGGTTTCTCCCATAAATGATCAATAAGTCTAGTATAGCATTTGCTTGGTTAGTCTATTATTAGTGATTAAGCTATCCCTACCATATGTAACATATTATCTGATTGAACATGTTACATGCACACATACCACACACATGTAGCGTGCTGAAAATACAAATTTGGTGGATTTCTACAAGAAAACCCATTGGTCTAAGAAGAGAGATAAATTTGTGACACCTGCCACCGAAGACATTTATGTGAGTATATTCTAGCATAAATCTTATTTTCTAAATGCAATGATGGTTCTAATTATCGGGTTGAATCTTAAAAATGCATTATCAGGACATAAATGTACATAATTGATTCATTATGTCCTATTGCAGAAGGATATGGTAGGAAAGCTTGATACTCTAGAACCAGATAGACGAACTGACAAAGCAGCAGCGGGTGTATTCAAAAAGGTACTTGGGCATCGACTTGGTTATGCAAGAGGATTGGGAGAGAAGGTGATCTCAGAGTCTACAAGATAACGCTCATTGGCACAAGAGAGAGAGAGTATATAGCCTTGATTGAAAAATATAAGAAAGAGGTTGAAGCTTCCAAGAATGAGATGGAGGCCATGAAGGCAAACATGCAGGTTAGGATAGAGAGACAGAACGAAATTGAGCGTATGTTGAAGGCCTTCTTCGCTGCTAACTCGTCCCTTAGTGAATCTCTGTGAGAGACTCGATGAGGATATTTTTGTGGGAAAATATGGGAAGGTTTTTTTGTGGTATTGTTTTTTGCATTTTTGGCCTAAGATGGTGGATTGACAAGATATATAAATATATGTATATATATCCAATGGGAGGCTATATGTAAATGTTTTGTGAGAGCAAGTTGGGTTGGGAAAGCATATGTTTTGGCCCAAGATATATCTTTAAATAGGTATGATAATATATACAAACTTTATGAGATGATATTAGGCTTTACTTACTTGTATCAAACATGTAAGTATCTAAGCCATGCACTGCCTTCTTTATACTTATGATTGATGTGTAGTGGCAGGCTTACCAACATTTGGTTGCTTGTTGTACAAGCTAATTCAGACATGCATATGAATGGGAGAGGTCGGCTTATGCCAAAGCCTAATACATGAATTCATGGATTTTGTAATCTTCTTGGACTGCATGTTGTGTCATGATGAATCGGCTATAAGTTTTTGTCTTATGCTTGACCAGAATGGATCCCAATTGTAAAAATTCACGGGAGGCTGAACGAGTAGGTGATGCCTTCATTCCCCTAAGTGATTTACTTTTAGTATGCACTTCTATCCAAATACTATGATCTTCTAGTAATTTTTATACATAATATACAAGTACAAAATTTTATCTTCAGCCGTTAATAGATAGGCCTAGTTTAAGTGCACAAATAAGTTATGGTATGAGAATGGTGAGGATTGTCGTATGATCGGTATGTTCGGTTTCCCATTCTTGTTTTTAGTCCACCAGTGATTCCTTCAAAGAGTTTTGCCTATTTTATACTCGTTTAGATTTTAATGATTTTCTTTGGGGAGATTCCATGGGACTGAACACAAATCATTTTTAATGTATTTTAATCATAGTCTCCATATTTTATATGTTGAGGCTGTAAAAGAATTCATGTTTCCCTTCAACAGTCAAGACTCAATTCCAAAAACAAGTACAAAGGGCAACTTCCTTGTTGTGACTCTGTTGGCAGCTAATTAATTAGATCTAACCCCTACACCCCTGCAAACCAAATACTAAACCAAAGATATGAATCATATCATTATTCATATCTCCAGTCCATCTAGAGTAAGTAATAGTTTGAAGTTCACAAATAAATCATTAAGTTTGGAATGAGATAGAGAATTGTCTTTCTTAGTTGGCCATTACAAATGGATAAAAAAAAAATTATATCCAAAAAAATGGATTTCTGAAGACAAGTACTAAATCTCTCATCCAATTTACATGTGAGGATGCATGGTGAATTTAGAAACATAAATGAAATGATTACATCTACCTATTGTCATTAGCTCGAGCAAAAAATATCACGATCTACTAATCATTGTACTCTATGTGTTAATGTTTGAAAGACTTAATTAAAATAGAAACAAGAAGTGTCTTAGAATTCCAAGGAGTTATATATGCCTCTAGGGGAAAAATTGCATGTGTTTAGCTGATGATGTATCTGCTGGTAATATTGTTATGATGCTCATTGTTGGATTCTTCAAATATACACAAGAGCACTCTTGCATGAGCAAAGTGGTGGATGGAATCTCAATTGAACCATTGTAATTTTGGCCAGCTTCAACAAGTGATAGAAAAGGTACAAATGTTACTGAATATTTATTTACTACCAACTTTTAAATGGAATTCTATGAGGAATTATGTGACAGCATGCGACATGATTTAGGCATCTGAGTTGTTCATTGTACAACTCAGGATAATAGCTTATCAATCATGTCCGTTGTTTCACGTTATATTACTTGCTTGAACATGTCAATATTTCACAAGGTGAGAGAAACTAGAAATGTCGAAGTTTGTTAAACAAATTTGTTTAACATGGCCTCCATTCACCCTTCACCCAAAAACTTAGGAAAGGAAAAAGGAAAAACAAGAACAAAATACTTATGGAGGGATAGAGATCTTTGGATATTCTAAAAACTAATGAATGCATTTATGTTTACCCCAACCAAGCCAACAGATACTTCATTTCACTATCGGTCAAACTTGTTTCTTGGGTTTTGCTAATTTAACCTTATAGGTGGCTAGCTCCAGAATGCATGGTAGCTAGCCTAGAATGAATGCACATTTAACCAGCTTATAGGTAGGTCTATAATATATCCTTTCATGTCCCTAGTGTATGTTATAACATACACTATAATTATAGTATTTTCAGATTCCTTTCCAAGAGTTGGTTGCCTTGTGATGCTCTAAAGTGAAATTCATTAAGTTCTCAATGAATGATCTATAGAATTCATTAGTGACATTATGAATAAATCATCTTGGAAAGTTTTAGTTCCCAACGATTTTGATCATAATTAGAGATGCTCTATACATAGAATAATAACCATGCAAGTTTCTTTTGTATAAAGATGAGAGAATATAACTTGGTATCTGTTAAAATGTAATTGAATTTTATAAGCCAATTCAATTACATTATAAGTGCTAATTATTAATCCTAAGCTACTTAGAGTACTTTTATCTGCATTTATTTTTTCTACTATCCATAGCTTTAAAAACATTGAAGTAGCATATGGCTTACTTGTAATATTATATCACTAAGTTTGGTTTGGGTTAACATTCTGGAAGATTAATGTAAAGAAAGGAAATAAATAATATGGATACAATCAATTTCTGCTATTGTTCGTGTACAACTTATGTTATGAAAAACAAGCTATTGGAGATTTCCAACTTGGATTTTTCTTTTGCCCAACGAATGTAAAAGGCAGTGTATATATACTTGATAACCCTGTTCCGGACAACTGGATCTTTGCCGCTAAATCACCAAGTTATCGCAAATCAAAGATGTGCGAAGTTGTGGATGAACTCCACCCACCAATGTTTCATGGCAATTTTAACTACTCCCATTTGTATTGTGGATGTTTCTACTTAATTTATGCTTGTAAGAGACATTAGCTGCTCCCATTTTGTAGTATTTGATTGCCTTCCATTAATGCATCATATGACAGTGTATAGTAACCTTAAAGGGGCTGATGTACTGATGTATTGGATGGATGATTGAATTTATATATTTTAGTTATTATGGTTACAAGTATTGGATTAAAATAATATTTGGTTTATCATATGAAGTATAGTAGTACTATTTGGTAATATTGTAAGTGAGTTGGATCAGAAAATTAGGTACCTAGGAAAATGGCGAATTTTGCATACTGGCTTGGTTGCAGGAATAATTGGCCAATCGTTGGGAAAAATGTTACATATGACAGGTGTTTTTTGCGATGAAGACAATTTGCTGCTAATAATTTATTGCAGCGAATATAATTTGCCACAAAATTCATCACAACAGGGAAAGCTTCATTCTCAGTGAATTAAAATCGCTGTTTAAAGTAGTTGCAGCGATTATAACCGCCAGGAAACATATTTAATACCACAAAATTTCTTTGCGGCAAACAAAATTCGCTAAAAAAAGATTTGTTTCAGCGAATTTGATTCGCCGCAAATGTATGAACAAATTAGGTATTGATTTCTCTCGGCGAACTAAAATCGCCGCTTAAAGTAGTTACGGCGATTTTAAACGCCGGGAATTACATTAAATATGACGATTTTTGAACTCGGTGCAAATAATAATCATATATTTGCGGCGATCTTTTGTGTATTAGTGAAGATTTAAAACGCTGCAAATATTTTTTCTCAGCAACTTAACGCTAAAATCCGAATGTTATTTGCAGCATATTTTATCAATATTAGCAGCGAAAAAAATCACCGCAAATAATAAATTTTCCTAACGATTTTTGAGTTTCACTGGTTTACTTTTAAGTGAGTAGATAATGGCGACGAACGTGCAGCGCAGTAAAAATTGCTGAAAAATGGTATTTGCAGCGAATGTAGGGGTTATTTGCAATGATTTTTTACACCCGAAAAGCCATGTTTCTTGTAGTGTCAAGAAATTAAAACCTCCATCTATATATGATGCCATCAAATTCTTTATGGCCTCGCACCTGAATTGACAGTGTCAAGCTTTGAAAGTTCTGTGAGAATTAGCTTCAAAGGCTCACGCATGATCATGTACATTCTAATCGATCCCTGAAACACTGATCTCGATTGATTCTCATGGATTGCACTTGTGCACTATGATCTATCAATATATAATATGCATGCATGCATGCACGAATCGAGAATACATCATTGATGAGATCAATATAGCTTTATTTGTGTGATAACTATATATAATAAATTGATGAAAAGGTCCAAATTTCTATTGAAGTTCCGAGCGACTTATTCATGCATGCATGCATGAAAATATCGATATATGACCAAGTATATATACTTGGATTTTACGTAAGTGCATCATTGGACATACACAGAAAGAAGGTCATGATGTTCTTTCAAGCTAGCAACATGCATGATCATGCAAGCTTGAATAACAACATGATCATCATGCTTTGGAGAAATTTAATGATGGATCATGAGTTGAACCACGTCATTGATAATCATAAATTGCAATATATATATGAAAAATGCTACTTACAACCGACCTGCGGAACCCCCCCCCCCCACACCGTGTCCTATGTGGCACATTTCAAACGGCTTCGTTCCCCCTCCAAAGTTAGAAATCCTCGGCATAAAGTGGATTCTCTTCGTTTCTCCATTCCCATCGACTTTCGCACGAATCCAACCCTACGAAGCCAACCTTCATCCCCATCCCCCCACGAAGCCAGCTCCATTGAATCGAGATCCTCTTCTCTGTCCCCATCGCCAATGGGTCTTCGTCTTCTCCATGGGGCTCACGACTTTGGTGGTCTATGGATGAAGGCGACGATGGGGTTGGGCATCTGGCAGTGCCAAAGGCGGTGGTTGATGGCTGGTGACTGCGGTTATGGGTGGTGGCCAAGAACGACAAAAATAGAGAGGGAGAAATCGAGAGAGAGATGGTTTGCGGGGGTGGTCGGCATGGTGGAACCAGTGCGGCTTCATTACAGAAGGGTGGGGAATCTGATACCAGTGTCTGTGAAAGAGGGTGACACTGTTCTTTGGCCAGAGTATGGGGTACCCAAGTTAATCTTCGTGACAAAGAGTTCCATTTATACAGGGATGAGGACATCTTGGGCACTCTTCATGATTGATTCATTTATCAAACAGTTTGTGTACGATTTGTTCTTCAACTTGCAGCAACCATCTTCTTCCCTTCATTCATGTTTCCTTTTTACAACAGCATCACAAGCGGGTATTTAACAGAGGAATCAACCATGGCAACGGGAGTGAGCTCGCGGGTGGGCTCGATGTTGCATTACCTTGACAATTGTAATCCTGGATCTACGAACTCCAAATGCGAAGGTCATGCACTGAGTCACTATTGACGCTAGAGTGAAAGCATAGGGAGTGAAGAACAATTATACACCCAGGTAGTTCAAGCCATAAACAATGAGTGTTCCCCCTATGTCTACTACACAGATCATGAGTTCAGCTACCCCATTTCCGGATGACGATGTTGATGTCAAAGCAAAAGGTCGGAGCACGTCTGTGGACAGATCTTCGAACTTGTCGTCATCTTCCATTAGAGAGAGAGCGATAGAGAAAGGCCCTTCCGTTTGCAGGTTTTTTTTTAATATTAAATTTGCTGACGTGGCACTACCACGTCAGCTGATTCCGCGCCAGTTCCTTGCTAGTGGTTGTATGTAGAAGAACTGTATATATATATACATTTATATATATATAGCGCCATCAAGCTTGCTAGCAGTTGAAGCAGAGATCTAGATATGGTGGATTGCTAAGAAGGACCATGACCTATAGCCGTAAATTATTGGGAAATAAACCCTAGCTTAGTAGTTTTTTTAAAATAATGATAAGTTTTCTTTTGTAATATTAATAAAATTTTGATAAAAAAAAAAATGCATGCGTTCTTACTTTCTAAAAATCGCTAGGAAAAACAAGACTACAACAAGAAGTTGTAAACATTTCGTGCTTTGAATCGAACTATCAGGGCTATCTCATGTGAGGAAGTTTTAAAAATTATGTAAGAGATAATCCTGAATCGGTCTAGGCCCATATTCACCAAATAGAGCCCAAGTGGACCAATCCTAATCCACTTATTTTTAACGGGGGCCGAACAAAGATTGGGCCAAGAAGGCAAAAGAATGGACTCTTAATAAAATGAAAAAAGAGACTAGGTTAATTCCTACATATTCTTTTTAGATAAACCCTAATTAGAATGCCTCGATCATTAATCTCAAGACCTAAGTCCCGTTTGACAACACAACATATCTCAGTATTCTTAAATATTTCATCATTTAAATACAAATTATTTCTCAATTTCAAATCTTCAACTTTTTCATCTAATAATTATCTAATCATTAAAACTTTTCCAAACTCTCAAAACAATATTACTTTTTTAAATTTTAAAACAAAAATTATATATATATTTTTAACTTTTTAATAATTTTATTCAACATTTTCTCTCTCATTTCTAAAACCAACCAATACAATATTTTAACTTAAACTATTTCGAAACGTCACAAATCAATTAGTACTATTTACAGATATGCTGAGATATTCTACATATCTAAATAGTGCCTTAATCTAACAAGACATTGAGGTAGGTGATAATCATATACCCTACCCCGTGGATTAAATCTCATTTATCATAACTAATTCATATACTCTAAAATGCGATGCATGATTAGCAAAGTGTCATTAAAATTAATAATTTTAAATTGAAAAATATTTAATTTATAAAGAGATCTCATAAAATGAAATTCTCAAACACGCTTTGTTATAATCCATCAAATTATAAAATTCTTTTATTATACAAAATAAATAAAAAACAAATCTACCAATATTGTTTAAATGCATTTCATTTTAAATAGAGTAATACTACAGATCATACTAGTATCTTATTTTTATTTATTTTATAAATACCACAATTTCTATCTCCTTGGATCATGTTTTTAATAAAAAAATAAATCTAAAATTTAATAAAAAAATCATCTCATGATAATAAAATAAAAGAATACTTTATAGAATTTTGTTTTTAAACATGACTTTAAAAAGGTCAAGTATCAAATGCCTCGTATCAGTTTGTTGCAATGCGGGTGCTTCTAAGATGGAACATTGAAATATTATTCTTTATTTTTAATTATGCTAATTGTTAGATTACTATATTCATACGCGTAAGAAAGAATTGGAGGCGTTGATGCCGAAATAGGGTAAGATGAATAGGAGTGAGCGAGAGATACAGCTCTAGCGGAAGATGGATATCGAGTATAAGACTCATTAGTCCTATTTGGATGTTGAGTTGAATTGAAATGAATTTAATTTTTTATAAATAGTAATGAGTTGAGATGGTGGAGTGAATTTTGTAGAATCTATCTAAAATGAGTTTAAATGTATTTGGTTGTTAAGATAAATTTATATATATTTATAGAAAATTGAAAAATGTTGTAGGTCCCGCGTGTAAAGAGGTGTTGAGTTAAAAAATGTTATTAGTCCTATATGTAAAGAAGTTTTGAGTTGAGATTAGTTTAATGATTTGAGAGTTGAGTGTTTGGATGTTAGATTTAACTTAAAATTAAACTCAAATCCAAGTTCCAAACGGGGTTAGTGCTAGATTTAAAATGTGTGGATGTCATTCTCCTGGTAACAATTCTCATATAAGAAACTAAGGGACAAACTTACTTAGAAGTCTATAATACTTATCTTTATGCGCTGATTTTGTAGGGATTATACTTTTCCCCATTAGTTCTACACATACGAACATTTCATATCTAGATTAAAAATTAAAAGAAAACTATATGAATTAACCATTTTTCATGTTGTATTTCAAAGTCATGCTCATTTACTTTCTGCTTAGACTTTGCCAATTTCTCCCACAAGGTCTCAACTTTGGAGCCAAATGTAAACCCTTGGCCTTGATAAACTACTCTTCTCTAACCGTCTGATGGTTGGTCTCGGCTTAGGCCAACTCCCCCAAGCAAGATTGAGGTCTAAACAAAACTACCAGCGAGACTTCAACCTTTGAAGTTCTCTCAGAGTAGGCGGAGCAATGCTTCCTCACTTCAGAAGCACACTTCAGCACCTCCTCTAGTTTGCCATTACAGTGATGCTCTGTCTCCAACACGTCTACCAAAAACATAAGATTAGCCAACCTCCCAATCATGCTCCGAAACCCAATCCAAGTCATTCTGCACCCTCACTAGAGAATACTTCTTCAAAGCCAATGCTCGTTGAAGACTAGATATTTCAGCCTTTAACACGATAATCTCCACCTCTTGAATGCACGAGTGGGCACCCAATCAAGAGTAGGCTGCCTCCTATCATTTTTTCTCCTCCACCACCTTAAATATGACGTTTTGGGCTACCTCCATGAATGAACAAGAAGATGGAACTAACTCCTCTAAGCTAAATTGGCGATGGGCAACCCATTGGGCCAAAGAAAGTAAATCCTACGATGAACAACCAGAACTAATTATAACACACAAGGAACACGTAAATCAGTAGTGGGGTTAGGCATCAAAGAAAGGAATTGGTCAAATTCCTGAGTAATTTAGGTGATCAAAGGATCAAAAGGCTCACCCGCCAGTAGCGTAGATTGTGTGGGGGGAACCTGGGAGGAATTGGAATCTTCCACACAAGTGCCAGGCTCTTGGGGGACTACCTCAAGTGGCAGGAGTTCCCCTTACGTATCAGGAATCAAAGGCAAAGTCACCAAGGGGCATGTTGTAGGTAAAGATGTTCCCATAGAGAAAAACTGATTGATTCACCAGAAGGTTGGTAAAGGCACCATCATCCCCACTAATCCTCAGAGTGTTAGTTGAGCTATTAGCAGCAACAACCATCGGGACCTTTTTCCCGGAAATGGCAATGGGTGAGGGTGCACTGTTCGAGAAAGTTGCCACCTCAAAAAAATCTCGTCGATTATAGAGAGGAATTATTTGCCTAAAGCCACGAGATGTCCTAAGGATGCAAATGAATAAGTGGCAACTTCAACATTCTTTACCGACATCTCAGGAACACTTGGAGGAAGCTTTTCACCACCAACTTTCGGCACTTCAACAGATCCACTAAAGGCCAAAGAAGATGTTGACGACTTCAATTTCTCATGTAGTGCTTTAGGAAAGGAGCCAGAAAAGACGTCAGAATTTGTGTCGAAAAATGAAGAATCTAACAATGAGTCCAGATCTTAGGCCCCTTTGCTAATCACATCAGCAAGATGATTAGGATGCAATGTGGGGGTGAAAGTTGGGTGTCTTGAGAATTCCTAGAAAAAAGGGTAGTAGGAGGCCAAGGACACTCTGTGGCCCCCTCTTGACAAGCAAGGTCATGGCAAGCATGTGACCCACCACGGACTCCTTCACCCTCTGTACAAGGTATTTTCCTTTGATGTTCAATGAAGTAGGGGCAAACCTCTTGCTCCTCTAGGCCAAGTGTGCCTCGGACGCACTGAACTTGGAATTTGACGACCTACGACAAGTAATTGATTTGGTAAAACCAAGAAACGGTCGATTTCCTCTCAAGTAAGGATTACATCAGAACCAACAAAATTTGAGTTTTCCTTAACCCTCACAGGAAACTCACAACAGTTGGCCTCGTTAACGGGAAATTCCCAACCAAGTGTACGACCCAATAGCCTTTTTGTGAATGGAGACTACACTGGTTCCCGTCATGCTATCTTACACCATGGACATGGAAGAATTTACGAGCAATGAGGTCAGAATTTTCTTCTCCCATTGTCTTTAAGGCTTGCCTCCAAATGATACAGCAAGATAGCGTGATCCTCCGAGCGTTGGGCAAAAGCTAGGCAGGGGCCATGCTCAAATACTCTAAAATCTCACAGATTGAGAGACAAAACAAGAGTCTCAACCCTATCAAGAACAGGTCGATATAAAGCTTTACATGTTCGACTACCCCCTTAGTGTGAACAATGCCGCTATGAGAATTAGGAAATGTCGGCCTCATCGATTCAAGGATACCATACTCCCATTCTTGAAGTCCAACTCTACCAGAGTAGTGGTGGCAGTCCAATGACTCCCCTCGGAAGTGACAGGCCATGAGGAGTCAACTCCACGGATGGATTCTGTGGAGTTGACTTCCATCCGTGGAGTTAAGTTGAATGAGAAGATCAAAAAAGGTTGCAAGAAGGATTTCTGGAAGCCATCGAAACAAGAGAAGTATGATAAACCCAAAGATGGAGGAAATGGAAGGCAGAGGAAAACGAGAAGTAAAGGAATATGAAATGCAAAAAAGTAGAAGTAAAGAAAGAAGAAGAATGATAGCATTTATAAAAAAGGTGGAATGGTACAAGAATGTAGGCAGCAAGCCAATAAGAGAATGACATGTGGCAGAGAGAATAAGTGCATGCCGAACAAATCTCATCTTTTACGCTGCACCAGGAGACGAGTGTGATATGTGTCAAAAGAGTTTTGCTACACAACCTCCTCACACTCCACACTTTTTAATATTTTTTAATATTTTTAAAATTTTTTTTTTGAATTTATTTTTTTAAAACTATTTATAATTTTTTATTCACTATTCATATAAAAATATATTTGATAAAAAAAATTTAAAAAAAAATTAAAAAAAAGATAGAGTGTGGAGTGTGGTGTGAATAGTAGGAGGTTGAGTAGATTTTTTCGTGTCAAAAAAGGTGTCGAATTTCACTGCATAATGAGATGAATCAAAGGGTGTCAAGTGAACCGTTAGACAGAAGAAACTCATGAATTGTTTGCACTACAAGGCAAGGACGTCTAGAGAAATGTACTAGATCTGAAATGGGAGATGTGGAATGAAAAGAAATTCCTGCCAGAACATGACGTGTGACAAAAATTTGCTAGGTGACTATTGTGTATAGATTTGCTAACGAGCAAAGGTAGTCTCACATGGGACTCGTGATAGAGGAAAATTAAATGATAAAGATACGTCAAATGCAGCATATGGAGTCAAGGATAAACTCAACTAATCGTATCCTCTAATATCGAGATCAATCCATGAAGATAAACTTCATCAATATGAAAACCTAGTTAACCATATCCATATGAGATGAATCTACATAGATAAGTTCAAGCATGATACTCGCACTAGATGGACACTATCAATGGTCGAATCATGCTCGAGGAGGTAGCATATCAAACTGAGGATCAAGAATCGTACCTCTGAAGAGGTTTTGTCTTAATAGAACACCTCAATCTTTATAAATAGTTTACTAGGTGTGTGCTATAGATTCATCCACTATTAATCAGAAAGGTTAACTACTCTATGATTTAATCATCAAAAGCATCGATCCCTCACTTGATTTTTCAAGTTATTCCTTTTTAATTGCATTTTGTTTGAGTACATTACAAACATGACTATAAATTTCATAACAAAAATTGAAAGGTAACGATATGCCTATAACTTTTTTATAACTATTTTATAAATCATTTTAAATCAATCAATATAATAATTATACTATTTTTTTTAAAATAAAATATTTTACTTGACTACCCTTCATCATAAATAAAATTATAAATTAATGGTAAGTTTATAAAACAGTTATAAAACCCAAACGACCCAGCTGTTCTTTGTGATGTTGGCTTGAGATATAGAGTAATGTTAGATATAGTTATAAGTTATATAAATTTAGCACATTCATTTCGTAAAAGAGTGGGGTCTAATTTTAAAAAATTAAAATTTTTTTTTATATAAATCTCATATTTATTTAATTTTTTTAAAAACAATACGTGATTCTTGCTATAACCACAAATATACTAAGAGCACTAGTAATGACTTATTCATTTTTATCTTCATCTTTATATTTATAAAATATCTTTAAATTCATCTACATTAGCTTATGCATTTCTAAATTTTTACATAGTTATGAATAGTACTTCAAGTTTGAAAAAGTACTATTCACTCTTCAAACATTATTTTTAATGTTTTTTCTCTCTTATATCCATTAAATCAACTTTGTAGAATTTGTATTAAAATGGTTTTGATATATGAAATTTGTATTAAATTGATGATACAAAGTGTTTTTTAGTACATATTAATATTTATTGATAAAACTGATCATGTTAATATATGAAATTGATAATATTTAGATATATGAAATTTGTATTTTTGAGCACATGGTGCTAATTATAAAAAATAATAATTTTAAGAAAAAAATTTAAAATAATAATATTTTATTATTATTTAATTCAAAGATACATAATATAATGTGAGAATTTTTCATTATATACAAAATCAACCTTCGAAGCATATAAAAAAAATCAACGCTAGTGTTCAAATCAATGCATGTTTGTGACTGAAAAAGTCTAAACATAGGCGCAGCCGCGCAAGTGGTGAAGGCCTCGCGCACGACTTCCACTGTGTTTAATAAAACGGTTCGTTTAGTGTTGAGCTGAAATGGTGCGAGTAGGAAAGAAACAAATTTCCCAAGTTCGATGAATCAGTTCCACCTGCATTCCCTGCGACGCCTACCTAAGCCCCCTTCTCATATGATATCGTTCTTGAGTTTGGACAAAACTCCCAGTTTAGGCTTTTCTTGGCCTCCAAGGAGGAAGAAGAAGAGAAAGTCGTATACTTGTACATATTTTTTCTCCTTTTTAATGGTTTTTGGGTTAGATTTTTTTGAACTCTGAATCTCGGAGAGGGGTTCTTAATGTTATTGTTGCTTTCGTCATGTTATACATCTGAAAATTGAGGTTGAAACTGAAAGAGAATGATGCAAAATTTCAGCATCCCAGTATCAATATTTACCCTCCTCTACTTTTAAATTCTCCGTTCTTTTGAATTTCTTTGTTTTGGTGGTGACCATAATTCAATTTTTGGCTCTCATCTGGGTTCACTTTCCTTAATGATTGAAGTGATGGGTGTCTCTAAATTTGAAATCTTAAATCTCTCTCTCTCTCTCTCCGGTCAGATGGAGATGGAAGATGGATCTTTGTGTGGAAGATGGATAGATGTCAAAAATTAATAAACAAAACGGTGATATTCCCGGTAGAAGATGGATCAACGGGGTAGAGAGACTCTTTGGATGTAGAAATGGGCAACCATGATAGATGCCCCCTTAGCTCCATTGTATTTTGTATAGATGAGTTTTGCAACTATTAAGTCTCGTTTTGATACAAAAATCAATTTTTCTGCAGTGTATTTGAGAGGGATTCCACTTTCATGCATTTTTTGAGAGATCTTTACTCTCAAGACTTGGAAACTACTATTCCAATGGAAAGAGCTTACGAGAACGAAAAGGCTGGAGTTTTTCCTTTCTTCTTCCTCCATCCATCCTCTTTTTTTTTCTATTTTTATAAATAAAATAAATACTTGACACGGGAGTTGAGTGCACATTCAGGCACAATTTATGCCTGTACGTGGCAGGACTCTTTGTGACTAGTAGAGACAGAAAGCAGGTAAAAAGGAGCATGGTTGGCCTCGACACCTCATCATCCTCCACATTGTTGTACCCACCTGGACTCACTGGATGGAAGAAAGAAGGGTAATGATATCCTTACAATTGGTTTACTACTTTAAATTTTTTATTTTTTAATCATTTTTTTAAGTATTTTTTTAATATTCTTAATCATTAAGAAAAAATTAAAAAAATATATAATTTTATTAATAATCACTTCCTTAACCATTAAATAAAATAAAAAAATAATAAAAAAAGAATAGTAATAAAGTAGTAAGATAGTAGTAATTCTATCATTTTTCAAGAAAAAAAAAAAACGTAACGTTTTTTCGTCTTTACAGCTGCTTCCTGCAGTACTGCTATCCTCCATTATATATTAACCTTCCTTCTAATCACCCTCGTCACATCGATCGTCATCATCTACGGCCTGTACCTTATATCTTTCTTTTCATCTCTCACTTCGACTTCCATTTTTCAAGAGAAAAAACTACTTGCCTCGTCTATCCCAAACAGATACACATGACTTGCGCTCGGCCACCTTTGTTAAACCCGTCTCTTCTTGGACCTACATGATATTTTTTTCACTTTTAAATATTTAAAAAAAAATCATAATATTATTAAACAATATTTCTTAATCATTGAGTCAAAAAACAAAAAAGCAAACGGCCAAAAAAAAGAGTTCAAATCGGACTCCTAATATTTCTCTTTTATAAAATGCCAACTTCAGGCCTTGTTTGGGACTGAAAAATTTCTCAAAAATATATATATATATTTTTAAATCTGACCTTCTTTCACACATTTTTTACACACAAAAAATCTCTCAAAAATAATTTTAATCAAATCATTTGCATTGCTTTTTGTAATTTGACAACGCTCACAGACATTCTACGTACAAATCTGCAAGCAAAGCTATATCCGTTACTCCTAACTATTTTTTTTTTCTTTTAACAAATAGCTTCACTATTTCTATCCAGACTGTTCAATCACTTTCTTGGAAATTCATGAGGATTTTTCAAAGGACTAGGCCGTGAGCTAGATAGGTAGGGTACTTCTCTCTTGAATCAAGCTCATCTCCTGTTGCGTCATATACTAAATGACCTTTTATTTAAATAATATATATATATATATATATATATATATATATACATATAAAATCACTTAGAATAACGTTAATACACTACTTTCGAATAATGATCCAAAATTCATGTATACTTAATATTTTGATTTCAAATTGTATTTATTAATGGACCGGCAGTACTCTTGGATTTTATTTATGTGTTATATATCTTCCATATCTTCACATTTATATAAATTATATGGTTCGATTTTCACATGACCAACAAGCTGACAATCATGCACTTATATATCATATATAACCACCATGAAGTGGATATATATCCCGTGAATTGAAAATAAATAAATAAATAAAATATGGAATATTGGGGTTACAAGACTTTAATTATAATGGACCGGCCCCTAACGAACTAGCTAGCTAGCTAGATGCATGCATGGGGAAGATGAAGATAAGATACATCAATGATCAGGAAATGTTTGTAAAACCATGAAAGTGATCAAAGCGTGATCCCCTACATATACATATCATCATATATATTAATCCGATCTACATATAATATATATATATAGTTTCTTGTATGTGCTCTTTTGTAGTCAAAGAACTGATCATGATGAAAGTAAATCCATCATGTACAGATCATGTGAATATAGTTATATATGGGTTAGGCCCAGTCGTGAATCATGATCATACCAATTAAGTGCAAAAATAAAACCTATATATATATGAGCCTCCAATGAAGAATATACCCATGCATGTGTTACTCTGCATATGGTTAACATCTCAGTAGATTAGGTTAGGTGTAACGTTAAGATTACACGTACGTAAGGATCATAACAGCAAAAGGTAGGCAATTATAAGGTACGTGGGATGTATGTATGTATGTATTTAATTCACAAATAGATCGTATTATAAAAATTATTAAAGTTCATGACTGATATCATGAACTAGATTGGTAGTGTATCAGATTGGTAAACCTTTTTTAGTGTAAAACAGATCTACTACAATACATGCATGCATGAAGTACTGCAGACGTTGTTGTGTTTAAGAAAGGAACATGATGCATATCTACGACATATACATACATGATTATAAAAGGCAGCTTTCATCATGCATGTGGGCTGCCTCTGAATTTCAGTTCCCTGTAAACTCACGACAAGTCCTGCATGCATGCATGCATGAAGTGCAGTGATCATGTTGTGTTTTTCAGTTAATTTACAAGAGATCGAATGTGTTAAGAAACTCAAAGACCAAACCAGAACAAAGAAGCTGTCTTTGCTACAATAATTCAACTTATTATTCTCACACATTACGTACTATATTTATTTTATTTATTTTTCATTTTTTCTATAATAAATATATAGTATATGAATGATAAGTAGAACAATTCAATTAATTTAACAGGAATAAAATAAAATAATAAAAAATAAAAAATTATAATTATAATGGCAAAGATTAAAAAGTAATCACTGGTTAAATTGAAATGTAACCACAAACAAAATAACTCTAGAAATTTAAAACAAAAAAAAATTTATCATTTTTACATCACACATCACAAATAATTTTATTATTATTATTAAATATGTGGTGTGAATAAAAAAAATAAAGTTTGGTAAGTAAAAAGAGTAGTTCTACTGTACCACCTAACTTAATCGGCGTGCTCGCTAACCCAAAATTATTTTTTTATTTTTATCCTTTATTTTTATATTTTTTTAATATATTTAAATATTTTTAAAAAATAAAAAAAATATATCAATATACTTAAAATATTAATATTAAATAAAAAAAATTAAATACATAATAAAGGGCCAATTCAAATTGCATATTAATATTTTTTCTGAGCAAAATAAAGAAAAATAAGATAATGAAGTGGGAGATAGAGGGAGAGACGTGGCAGTTAATCAAATCGTTCGCTACACTAATTGTCCTTATTACTGCTCCATAGCTATAGGGGTCCCACTATCGCCCCTCTCTCTCTCTCTCGCTTCTATTAATTAATTTCCTGAGAGTTTCGTCAAGCAAACCCTCTCTTTCCACCACCACTGTCGCCGGAACTCCGGGCTCTACACAGAGAGAGAGATCAGTCATCAGAGAATGAGATATGGTGGGTCTGAGTGTAATACTGGAAGCCCAAAATGGTAGTGTTAGCAAGAAAACCCCACAAGTTATCAGCAAGACCGCCATGTTGCTTATCAACAAGCCCTTATCTCCTACTGATCTCTCCTCCTCTTCCTGTAAAAACCTCCATTCTCAAATTCCTCCAGGACCCACTTTCCTTGACCAGTGTTTTCTCTGCTACGAAAAGCTCTTGCCTGGAAAAGACATCTACATGTACAAGTAAGCGCCCCCCCCCCACCTACCCACCATGTAAATCTGTCTGTCTGTCTCTCATGTTCTTCTTTGTGGTTTTCTTGGGTTTATTTGTTTTGTGTTAATGTTTTAATTTTTGTTGTAACATATTTTGGTGTATATGCCTTGTGCAGAGGCGACAGGGCATTTTGTAGCGTGGAGTGCAGGTGCAGACAGATTTTTATGGACGAGGAAGAGAGTCTTAGCAAAAACCACTGTTCATTGGCTGCCATGAAACAAACTTCTTCTTCGTCGTCTTCTTCTTCATCATCTTCTTCTTCCTCCACGGCTCGTCGTCAACGCAAAGGGGCAAAAAACCGACCAGGCGGGTTTGCGTACTGACTACTGAGAGAGAGTGAGAGAGTATTATGAAACTGAGAAAATGGAATTTGCTTTTTTTTTTTTGGAACTGTAATCCAGTGTTAACCTCCGTTGATTTTGTAATGACATTGACATCCTTTCTATTTCTATTTTCTTCTTGTATCAAGCCATAGAAGTCATGTGATTCATTACCCCCTAACCCCCAAACACATCTCTGAGGTCATTAATGGTATTTACTCTATATGAGCCGTTTTAGTTAGTTCATATATATATACACACACGCGACACACACAAAAGAGAGTAATAGTACTCACCATCTCTATACTATACATTATATGCGTTTCTTCTTTTTGTTGAAGAGAGAGAACTTGAGAAGAGAGCTGGATTAGAGAGCTAGGGGGTTTGATGAGAAAGAGAGCTTGAGGAGAGAGAGAAAGTTCGAAGAGAGAGAGAGCTCTTGAGGATAGAGAGGTCGGAGAGAGAGAACTTGAAGAGAGAGAGAGGTTGAAGAGAGTGAAATGGTTTGAGGAAGAGAAATTGAAATTAGAATGATGGCTCTGACATAAAAATAATAAAATAAAATAAAAAGTTAGCTGTTAGGTAAATAGTGATTAATATATAGTCTATCTCATATAAACATAATGCTCTTTGGTACGAGAATGTGTGACTTTTTATTCTTCGTAGAAAATGAGAATGTAAAGCCATTAATATTGTTTCCTTGGATGCTGGTCTTTAGTACAATTTCTGAGGGTGAATGTGTAGCTAAGGTACCTAAAAGTAGAACAGTGCTTTAATGGGGTAGGGAGGATGTTCCGTAATTAAGGAGAAATATCTGTTGCTATATAAAAATAGTTATACTTTACTTTCTGAAATTCAATAGCTTCTGCATCCATACCTAAGACCCTGTTTGTCCGTTGCAATATTGTCGGAATTGATTTTTGTTTTCCCTTTATTTTCCTTATCAGCCCCCCACTCTTGAATGGATCCGACTCCGAGCTACTGAATTTGGACATGTAAATTAGCTGGAAAATTAAAATTAAGGTGCTTATAAAGCAAGTAGATCAACTCTATTGATATCCCAGAATATTTTCCTAAAGCTATAGCATTTTTAAAAAAAAAAAACATAACTATCTTATATTAGTGTAGCGGTTTCCACCACCTCTTCAACAATGTGTCATGCAAATGTCATTCTTGAAGTTCTGGAATCAAAACATGGTGCTTGATTTGATTGGAACATGAGTATTCTCTCTCTCAAATGGTGAGATTGTGTTTGGGTAGTGAGATAATCACAGAAATTATGTAAATAATAGTGAAAAATAATGATAGAATATTGAATATTATTGAAAAGTAAGTGAAAAGTAATAATTAAATAATTAATAGCAGTAGAGTATTGTCAGAAGAAAAATTCTATATATCATCTTCACACACCACACACTATACTTTTTTTTCTCTTACCAAATATGTGGTATATGGATAATGAGTAGAAGAATTCAATAAATTTAAGAAGAATAAAAACAAAAAAAAAATTAAAAAAGTGTGGTTTGTGGTGTATGGAGATTATGAGTAGCAAAACTCTTCTAAGAATACTCCACTACTCAAACTAGCCCGGCTTCATTTGGGTAGTGAAGTGTTCTAAGAATACTCCACTACTATTTATTATTACTTTTCATATATTTTTCACTATTTTTTACTATTATTCAATATTTTATTATTACTTTTTCACTACTAATTCATAGAATATATAATATCACTTCACTATCCAAATGTAACCTTATAATAGAACTTAGGCATGTTTGGATACAAGAAGCGTTTTATCTTATCTTATTATTACAATTTTTTTAATTTTTTATACAAAATATAATAAACAATTCAATTTTTTCAAATCTTAAAATAATAATAATATTAAAAAATATTATTTTAATAATATTTTATTCAACTTTTAATTTTCATTTCATCTCAACTCACTGTCTAAATGGCACCTTAACGTTGATGTGAAAGAACGAAGTTAAGGTTAAATAATTCGTGCATGGCCCTGAATTCAGGAAGTTGGTTAGATTTACCTGGCATCAACATGTACAGATTCCCGAACTGGTTAGAGTACAAGATGGGATACCCATCTGCTTAATTTATGCTATTCATTGAGTAGAACTTGTAAATATACAAATTGGAGAGTGCAAACAAAATTTGTTAATTATGGTATGGCTATCCTCTTGAAATAGTTGTTCAAAGCATAGAATAATTGGGGGACAGGGATTTGAAGTTTTGGACCATAGAATCTATACTCTCCGATGTGGGCATGCAGTACCTTAAAGTTGGAACATGGAACCCTAGAAAGAGTACCATAAGGAGGGAGAGAGTGAGAGAGAGAGAGAAAAGGGAGGAGGGATTTGCAATTTGTTTGTCTTTATGCTCTGTCACAAGTCCATATTACATTAGTGGAAAAGGACAGAGGCAGTTGTGTTTGTCTCGCAAGGTGAAAATGCCTCTTCATTTCACTTGGAGAGGTAGAGAATGCTTTGGTTCTGTCAGTGTGAGAACTCGTTGTGCCACCTTGTAAAAGGGGGATACGTTCTTCTTAAGCCACACCAAATCAGATTTACCTAAAACGGAATTAGATTTAGGGATGTTTAGCTTAAGTCAGTTCTTTATGAATAGTAACGAATTATAGAGAGAGTTATGTGAGACCTATCTAAATAGAGTTTAAAATATGTTTAGATATTAAGATAAGTTTAATACTTTTTATGAAAAGTTGAAAAAGGTCGTGAATCCCACGTATAAAGATGTATTAAGTTGAAAAAAGTTATGAATCCTACATATAAATAGGTTTTTGTGTTGAGATGAGTTTAATAATTTATGAGTTAGGTGTTTAAATGTTAAACTTAGTTTAAAATTAGACTGAGCTCAGCTGAGTCTTACAACCAAACGCAACCTTACTCTCATCTACCCCATTGCCTCATTCAGCTTTTTGGAACCACGTATAAATTTACACAACATCAATCAAGATCAAGGCGCACTAGGTACAGTTATAAGCTTGAATATCCAGTATATCTAGGAATACAAAACCCATCAAAATAAGGTTTACATTTCAGGCTAATTAGCAATTCTCTAGACTGGAATATGGCTGAAAAAGCTTTCATCGAGGTATCCTACTGGGTTGGCCTCACAGTTCTTTATATTTTTAGACCTAGGGGAAACTTTTGCCACAACTATAAGCAGCAAAGATGGAAGAAGTCAGGCCATTCATCCAACCTAAATGCATTTTAACTTTAAATTGGACAACAACAGTTAAACATAGATAAGCTTTGATACCCAATGCACTAATTCCAAGTTTCACAGAAGTGTCGAATTGCACTTGAGTCAAGAACACGACTGCTATCCAAAGTTAAAAGCCACTTGAAGTTATACAAGATTATACAAGTTGAACACAGGAATGTCCTGAAAAGGTTTGCATGCTAGTGTTTTCAATTAAATACAAACAGGTTCTAATTACAGTGTCCTAATCACAGATTTGTCATGATCGTTATCACCATCATCATGAACGTCATGATGACAATCATCCAGACTTGAATAGCAAAACAGCCTTCTGATCCAAATAGAAATAGATGAAGTGGTTTGTTTCATGAGTCACATAGGAACCTGCACAGAAAACAAGTAAATATGTCCACACGACTCAGTTTTAAAAATAAGCAGCAGTAGTTCCAAGTTTATCAAATATCTAAAACGATATCAAAATGGTAACAATAACGCAAGTGTATTTGTATTTAATTTTATACTGGTGAAGCAACAATGAAGGGGTTGCTTTTGGAAGTCCAAAAATGTCAGGAGCTGGAAGGCCATAGTCACTAATGGAGGTAAACCAAAGCACTTGCCTGTAACATATAGCATCCCCACACATCAACAGAACCTTGAAAATTAAGGGTCACTCTTATCTTGGTAACAGTCAGTCAAGACCTTTTTTTGTTTTTTTGTTTTTTTTTTTATAAGTAAGAAGAAATGTATTAGATCAGGAAAAGGGCAAGGCCCGAGTACACAGGGGGGAGTCAGTCAAGACTTTGCATGGAAGCAGATCTGAAGCAACTACTTCAGTGCTTGTATATAGAGGTTCACACTGAAACTGGCAGAACTGTTCACCCAGGACTACTGGAAACTTATAAAGGCAATTTAGAAGAAGATATACCTCACGCACTTTAAGGAAACATGACGAGTTGACAAGCTCAAGTCTCCCCAAGAAAGAGGAAACATATAGATTGTGGTTTCTATATGTCATGGCAGAGAAGATTACCAATGATAATCACCAAATAATAATAATAATTAGCAAGTTATCTGGAAGACATTACTTAAACACCAACTCAGATTTGATAGTTAAATATCACTTTAAATCAATACCTTTTTAATGGTAAATCAATATTGGACATTCAAGACGTATCCCATCAATCAGATCTTTTCAAAAGACAACCACATCTATGCTCATATACAGCTGGAAATACTGAAACTAAATTTAGTTGCTCCGGTTAAAGAAACAAGATTTGATATTTTTCGCACAGCGATTTTACAGTGTCCATGCAAATGGAAGTTTTAGAACAAGCCATGCTAAAACTGCACGATACAGAGAATGGACCAAATTTTTTATTCACTTGGAGCTACTCACCACCAGCACTTGATAGATCACTCTTTATCATGCCTAAAGACAATGATAACTTCAAAAATGTGCCATAGTAGTACTAGAAATATAACTCACAGAGATCTAGGCAGACCGCAGACATGCTACAAGCAGGGTAGCCTATTGCCTGGTAGTGCTATCACAGACCATATACAGGCTTGGACAGCAAGTTTCTATACTCAACATCATAGGACCATAGAATAGCATACAGAGACACCTACGCAGACATACTACAAAAAATCACAGCATGATGGTTGCGTATTGCTGATAGTGTATCACAACCCTTATATGGACTTGGACTGCAAGTTCTTATGATGTTTTCTACGATGTGAAACAAATTCAGCCCCAAGCACACACCAATGTCAAGTAATGCAATAACATTAATTACCTCCTCATTTATGAAATGGAATTATGATTTATTTTAACAAAAAACTATCATTCAATGCCCCTCCACATTTGGGCCTTCCAAGCATAATCGCAGTATAGGATTTACGTATCATTGGACGGACAAAAGGAAAATGAGTGGTTTCATGAACTGCAACAAGATCTGAATTTGTTTTCCATCACACTTAGGATGCTAAAAACATCAATTGCAGGGTCTAGCAACGAGTAGGATTAAGGACTATGAATAAGGTAAATCCAAGATCAAATGCATTTAGAGGTTTTTTACAATGGTTTCTCATAAATAAATTATTAAGATTTTGTTTTTTCACGCCAATGACATTTCCTCCACTCTGAGCTGATGTCATTGTTTTTTCGCACCAATGACATCAGCTCAGAGTTAGTTACCTATCAACTAGGTTCTGCTTTCAAAATTGCTACTACACACAAAAAGGAAGTAAAGACAAAAGACCAAAGCAAGCCTAGATTCAAACTAAAGAGGGTAAAGGTGAGACCATCTCAACATCCAAACTCCATTGAAACACATACACTTTTCAATTTCAAATTTTTAAATTTTCAAATTTTTCATCTAATGATTACAACTTTCCCAAACTTTCAAACAAAACACAAAAAACAACTATTTTTCAAATCTCAAAACAAAAATTATACTAAAAAATTTTTTAACTTTATAATTTTTTTATTCAAACTTTTTCTTTTATTTCTCAAAATCCTATAAAATATCTTAACTCAAATCATTTCACTACTATCCACAAACTATTTCACAACTACACAAATTTTTTATCTTATTTCATCTCATCTCACATCCAACAAGGCCCAACCTCCAAATAGGTCAAAAAGATTCCCTTGCATCAAAATCAACCACTATATATATTAAAGTAGCAACCACATTCCCAGCATCCGATCGATAACTTGAGGGTAGATCTATTAGCATAAGTCATATCGAACAAGACAAAGTACCCAATAACCAAAACAGAACTTAAACCACAAATCGATTCGCTAAACATACCATCAGATAGAAAACTGAATCTGAACAAAAACCCAGAAGAAAACAAAAAACAAGAGACGGAAAGTGCAAAAATGGAGGAGAAGGGAGGGTTACCAAAGTTACGACCAACGATGCAGTGCCAGGTGGAGCCGTGCCGCTTGTCGAACTCCTTCTTAATATGCTCCGCAACGTCCTTCTCCACACCGTGCTTCTCAAATGCCTAATGGAACCCAATCCCCCATTAAACATGAATTTTTTTTTCCAAAAGAGGAAAAGAAAAAAGCAAAGAACCTCAAATTTAAATATATAAAATTAAGTATCAGAGAAGAGCTGACGGCGATGGCGGTGTCGATGGCCTCCTTCTGCACGTCGGGGAGCATGTCGGCGCTCTTGATAATGACGCGTTTATCCGGGGGAGGAGTTGCCGCCACCGAAGAGGGAATCAAGTCGTCTGAGATCGGAGACTTGATCAACAGACCTCCCGGGATGATCCTCTTGGCGTCTTCGTTCATTTTGCCTCCGGCTTTCCACCCTCTCGCTCCTGGGCCCTGTCCACAACAAATTACCACTCTCTCTGTCTCTCTCTCTCTCTCTCAAGTACTCTTTTCGCTCCGGGTATGTATGGTTTTACTGGCTTCCATATGTAACAACTTTTAATAAGTGTGACCAGATATTAAATCTGGATAATAATATAATTTATTGGAATAATTACCGCAAATGTTGAGTTCCGAAATGACAATGGCAAAAATTTTCTTAAAAAAGAGTTTGCGCACCAAGTTAATATATAAGGCATTCGTTTAGTAAAATGAAAATTATTTTTTATAAGATAAAAACTTTCTTCTTCTTTCAATTTTTTTTTTCTTTTATTCTTTTTTTAATAAAAAAATTTATGTGAGTGTTGATACACAATTTGGTGTGCCAAATCACTTATACAAGACTCGTAACAATAAATTATGTTTGAATTTAGTTGCCAATAATATTATATATAAGTTCAATGAAAACAATATAGATACAAAAGAATCCCATGCGGGATTCCACACACCACACACTGATGTGCAACATTTTCTTCCTATTTTTTTTTCTTTTTTTTCTCTCTCCCTCTCCCAGAGCCCGCCACCCCTGCACTCATTCAGTGCCGACCATGGTGGTCGAGGATCACCTTAGGGTGGACAGAAGACACCGGCGATCCAAGCGGCACTGTCGGCATAGAGCTCACGGCAGCTCGTTGTGCAAGTTGGTGCACATTTCACACACTGTATGCATGGTCAACCACTATGTGGCTCCCGCTAGGTGGCCAAGGTAGTCATAATCTAAGTCGACGGCTTGCATGGTTGACAGTCACCATCTTTTGGGCAGTGGTCAAGAACCACGCTGAGAGAGAGAAAGAGAGAGGGAAAAGGGGAGAGGAGAGAGAGAGGGAGAGAGAGAAAAAAGAAAAGAAAAGAAGGGAGACATGTGCCACATCAGTATGTGAGATCTTTTTATAGAATTTTTTTATGTCTCTAACAGCCCTCATAAAATAAAACAAATTTATAAACTATGGCCTCATCCTACTCTTGTCTCACTATAGTAATATGAGATTTTTCATTCATTTTTTAATTCGTTTCTTTATAAAATAAAAAAATATCTAAAAGTAATGAAAAATGCCACATCTATAAAAATAAAATAAAAGAAGGATAGAAGTGTCGTATGTGAAGCATACATAAATCACTTTCCTAAGTGAGAAATGCTCTATATTATCTTAGGATATGTAAATTTTGCACATTCTTTTTGAAGAAGTGAAACAAGTATGAGATTCATGTAAAAACCTACTTTAAGGGTATAACCGATTTGGTCTAATTCAGTTTTGGATATATTTTAAAACCAAACAAGTATACACTGATTTTGATAATTAAAGAACTAATACCAAATCAATTCATCACAGAAACAGAAACTTTCAACTTTATCGGTTTCAGTCTAGTTCGGTCTAGTTTTTTTTATTTTTTCGGTGTAATTCTAATAATGAAAACCTCAACAAATTTTCTAGAATAGAGAAAGATAGCAAGAGTTGTGCCTAATTATTTACGAAACTAAAAATACATATAATTAAATGTGTAGAAATGTATTTATAAGAAAAATAATATATATTATAATTCATTATGCCATAAAATTTATTTATCATATATATATATATCAAAAGTAGGTTTATATTTATAACTTAATATTAATGTTCATGGTTAAGATTATATCATATTAATTTTAATATTTTATGTTCTAAAATTAAAATTTATACGTTATATCAAATGTTATAGCTTATACTAAGATTTATAAAATTAATTTTATGCTATTATATTATCAAACATGAATAATAAGATTTTAAAACTTGATGTTATATTAATTAACAATTTAGCATATAATATAAAAATTAAATATAATATAAAAGTCATATAAATAATATGAAAAGTAATATATATATATATATATATGAACCTGATTGGTTTTGCAAAATTAGAACCAGTACGAAATTGAACTGAACACACCAGCACGGTCCGATTCACCGGTTTTCCTATATTTTTTTTTTTGCTTTGGTTATATTTTTTTTCAATCCTAACCTATTTTGTCATAGTGAACCCCAATTTTTTAAATAAAAAATGCGAAACTCCAACATTCTAAAACTATATCAAAAGCCATCATCACTTAGGGGACAATGCACCTTATGCGCCTCCATATTTTGAAAAAGCTTTATATTTTACTTTTTCAATTTTCAATTTTAGTTGGTTTTAAAAAAATTCTTAGTTTTTGTTGGGTTTTCTAATTTTTTTTTTTAGTTTTTTTTATATATTTTTTCAATTTTGTTTTCATATTTTTTGTTGAAGCGTCACCCTTTGTTATTCGTTTACTCTTGGCGCCTGAGAGCTCTTCTCTAACTTAAACCTAACTTTATAAGTAGAAGATGAGCTACAAGCTTCCATCATATAATCATGTTGTTGATATAAAACATGTCTGTGGCTGTATAAATATATCAAATTGCTCAGGTCTCAGGAAAATACCTCACGGTTTCTTGATAACTGGCATCTAGTTTTCTAACCTTCTAACCAATTAAAATATTAAACTGCACCAAGATAAGCTCTCCCAGACTCCAATTATCGAAACAAATCCACTTCTCATCAAGTATCATTCAAAACCATGCATATCTCTAGCCTCCTGTCAAATAGAAACACGTAAAACCACTATACACAACCATCCTCAGTTCCCTGTATAAGACATCATCATGTTATCACCTTTTGTTTTTCCTATGCTTCATCATCAGAGTCATGTACTACTCTACCTCTCTTCACCCGTTTGGCGCTGTGAAGAGCTTCACCATCAGAGCCAGAATCCTCAGCAGCTAAAGGATTACCAGACTCAGGTGATAATGGCTTCTCCGACTCGTTTCCTTCGTCGTCTTCAGAAACCTCACACAATTCATTTACAACCGCATTTGCATCATCATGGTTTGAAGCATCTTCTTCACTGATCATCTTCTTGGGGTCTAAAATTTTGAAATCCCGAGAAGTGCTACGTTTAGCGTGTCTCAGTAAATTGACTTTGCTGACCTTGCTAAGCCGGATGAGATATTTTTCATAATCTTCTATCTGAAAGATGAGGTCCGGGATGCATCTGTTCTCCCTCTTAATTTTTCGGATGATCCCTTTACTACTAGGATTTTCTTGTTGTTTCTGCAAGCATAACGAACAACCAAAACCTCTAAACATCACGAGCAAAATGACTAATGCAGTCGATGCTGGAGGGTGCAATTAAAATTTTCCAGAGGATCCAGTCATACCTTTTGCACCAGCATCACAAAGTTATATAAAGGAACTGTGAGCTGCTTGCAAGTAAGTTCTACAAGCTTCTGAAATTTTAGGCTGGGAAGAAGCTGTTTGCAACCTTTAGGAGCAATCCGCAGCTTTGACATCTGAGCTAAATGCTTGTAGAACCTTGCAGCCAATTTGAGCAAATGTTCTGCTTGAGTGTCTGCAGATGATAGCAAGAGACAAAAAGTAAATTTCATTCAATTACCCAAACAATAGATTTTTCCATTTGCTACATTTATCAGTAAATTGCATACATACCCTTGACGGTCATCAAAACAAAAAACGATAGTACTTTCATCACCTCTTCAGCCCTTGAATAAATATTTTCCTCAAAGGCCAATCCAGAAACACGTTCCCCATTTTCATTAGGATGAGTATTTTTCTGAGTGACTAAAGCAAAAGTCCTTAGTTTTTTTGTGGCCCAATCCATATCAACAATAATTGCTTCAATCAACTGCAGTACACAAGAACTTATTGCAGAACTTGTAGAATGGTTTACGACGGGGTATGATTCAGACATCTCTATTGGGTCGACCATCTCAGATCCAGCAACTTTTAACAGCTCCGCAGCCATGTCTTGGGCCAATATTAGATCGTTTGGAGGTGAGCTTAAAGATATAGCAAGCATGACAACAGTTTTTGCAACTTTGGAGTTCCTTATGCCACCACTTTTGCAGACACGAATAGCCCAAGCTCCATGACTGTTCTTCCACTTGCATGGCAATTTCTTCCCAATCATAAATATCATATCACAGATAACCTGAGAACAATATAATCCTTTAAATGGTTTTTTACTTAGAAATAGAACTCTCAGCAAGACAGCAAACCAGCAAAAGTTCACTAAAAACGCATAAGGAGAAAAGAGGAAGGTCATAATGCATTTTACCTCAACTTCACCAAAAAATGAAAGTGCAAGAAGCTCAGAGAAAAATGGCTTCAAGATTTTCGTAATAAACAATTCTTTGCCTCTTACATGTTGATCATCAATTCTAGTAGCCGCTTCACATTCATCATCAGAACCGGGACACTGAAAAGTTGAACCAGAGGCCATATCTTCAAGCATACCAGTCAGGTTTGGGCTACACAAACTAACTATTATCAGTTCCTTCAAGCAGGCAAAGGCAAGATGGAGAAGCTCCCTTTGATCCTCAACATCTTTTTTTCCCTTAGCTTCTTTTTTCTTGTGATCTGTCACAGACTTTGGTAGAGACTTGAGCAAAAAAATCAGTTTCAGCAACTGGGGTCCAAGCATCTCGATGTCCCCATAGATCAAAGTCATCAACGGATCTTCTTTTCGCATAACAGGCAAAGACTTTGCATTATCAAGGAAGGCATTCAAGACAAAAGAAATAATCTTAGAACCGCATTTTGATGAATTTCCTGAGGATGACTGGCTACAATTCTGGTAAGCTCCAATACTGTTAGAACAGTCAGTATTATATAGTTTTAGAGCTGTTTGCAATAGCTGATAGATACTTGAAGTAGACAAATACGGAATTCTTCCTTTAGTCACTTTTGTGTGGCCTGAATCCATAATATTGGGTGTATCATGAGGTGCACTTAGTAAATTCCCTTTTCTGATGCCATTACCCTGTCTTGATGTACATGTGTACTTATCCAATGAATGATGAAGGTCAAGTAACCTGATAATCTCCTTTTCAAGATCCACCTTCCTTATCTCTGTTGTTTTCTCCATCTCATTGCCAATAGTATTCAACACCACTTCAATTATTCCTGATAGTATTAAAGCACAACATTTGCTGTTCTCTTCTTCAAGATGTTTAGACCCAGCATTCTCAATTTGGCCAAGAATACCTGATCTGACATTAAAGAATAGAAACTAGTAAGGACCCTGGAGATGTATTTAAAAGATGAAGGAAGGGAACAGATGAAATTCAACACCCTTGCAAGAAGCTATGTTCTGGAAAAAGACAGGTGTGTGGAAACTACATTCAGAAAAAACGTACAAACCTTCCAAATTCTGATTCGTTAGAAACTTTCGGATCTTCATGAAAGCACTATAGAATGACTCACCAGAAAAATTCCTTCCTACCTGCAGTAGTTTCATGAACACTCAAATGTAATAATCACTTTCATGGATTTTGTCGTTGTTTCGATACTGATTACTATACCTCATTATCTTGTGAAAGAGAGAAACCCAAACATGTCCATGCAGATCCAGACACTCCAGTTTTGCCGGGTGGCTGAAGAAGTAGAATCCAAGAGACACAGGATAGAAGACAATCTAGAGGCTCTTCAATTAAGACTTTGCCACTCTCTGATTTAACACAATTCCTAATTTTAAGTTGAACTTCTGTGTCCTGCCAACATAAAACTTTGATGTGAAGCATGGAATTCAATACATTCATATATTAAATAAAATGCAAGATGCATGATAAGAACCAATATTTGGGCTTGATAACTAGAGCCAACAAGTACTTACCTCCCCGAAAAAACAAAGGAAGTGAGGCAGCAGAAAATCAAAGATAGAACCTGCACTTGATGGGTCCATCAAGACGAGCTTCACAAGCCCATGATACATAAGTTCTTTGACCTTCGCCTGTATGCAGCAATCCAACTATTATATGAAGCATGGTTCAAATTGAAAAAGAAAAGGTCAAATCAATATTTAAGAATGGGGGTATGGAAAGCATAAAACCTGCTGATAAAGACATCTCTGCAGCAAGCCACTCAGCTCTTGAAAGAGACCTTGCCCCAGGCTGCAAGGCATCTCAGCTTGCTGGCTGCAGCTGGCTTGGCTAGATGAATCTTGAAAAGATAATGGGCCATCTCTCTTAGATTGCTTTTCTGCCAGAATAAGATCAATAAGGCCACTAGTTGCGGCGATACGAACTGTATCTTCTCTTCTAAACATAGCCTTACGCATGACCAAAATGGTGTAATCCTGCATCATTAAGAACAGAAGTAGACAAAAATACTCCCGTTTATGAGGATTAAAGATAATTTCTCAATTTAAGGGTCTATATTATCTCTGAGATCAATCTGAGGAATATCATTTTGCTTTTGCAAAACTAAAACAATATATTGATGTCTCTATGCTCTGGCAAATTATTTAAGAACTTCCTATCACAAGTGTAATAATGTGATTCTTTAGGTACTAAACATGGAAGACAATACCTGAAGATCACGGCTGAATTTGTAGAGAGGCAATAGAACAGTAACAAGGTAAGCAGCGACTTTGCCATGCATGAAAGTGAAATAATCTAACAATTCCTTCAGACGGGAAACATGTTCCAACATGGGGTAAGGATAAGTCTGAATAAGATTACCAAGCAGTCTGCACATAAAAGTTGTGATCATGCCAATGCTTCGGGTGAATCAAAACAAGAGTTCGCATTTGATGTAACTGCAGTTACCTCATGATTGGCATGCTCTGCTCAGGCTTCAACGAGAGAATGCGAAATTTGCATTGCTCAATAATCTGAAACACATATTCACCTAATCAACCAGCATTGTCATAGAACAAAATAAAATTATGCTAGTCATACCAACCTCATTTCTTGCCATATCATGGACCTCAAACAGAGTTTTCAGCATCTTAATACCAAGGGCTTCAATGCCCAATAGATCATTAGAATTCCACAGCTCTTTATTGCCCCCCTCTTCCACAGACTCAAGCAACATGAAAGCAAACTTCAAAATGCTAGGCACCATATGCTCTCTTCCGTAGCTGCTCTCATTGACCTAAAACGGCAGAAGAGCAAATAAAGTATAGTTAAAGCTGCTTAAATTGTACATAAATGTAAAGTTACAACTCTGCCAAAATAATAGATGCGAGAGAAAAGCAAATTACAGCTCTTAACACAGCCTTCTCTACTACTTTGGTATTTTCAAGATACTCTTCCTTCAAATCATCTGGCAGCCATTTACAGTCTCTGTACGACAAGGAAGCATTCACAAAAAAGTTACTGAGATGTAATAAGAAACACAAATTTACATTTCGTGCACTGGAACTGCTCGATTATGTTTCATATCAAAATATTCGCCGCATTTGAAAATTAGCCAATTTGTTTGATTTTAATTGACGGAGAAAAAAAACTGCTGCACCATGCAGAAATGACCATCATAAGATGTTGAGATCCAAATTTCGATGCATGAGTGAAACACATAACCACCAAAGTACTAGTTCTTAGATTCCACCCGACAGTCCCAACGGTGATCTTGCCATATGCTTACGTTCCCAAATAACACCAATTTATCTTCATTCCTAGTGAACACATAGTTACAACGAAAGCAAAGCCTACGACTTATAACAAAAACAAATGTATTCTTTAACTGAAATCATAAACACATTGGAAGGTGTTAGTTTCAGTGGGACACCCAAACATTCATCGAGTACCATGCCCTTACCCGTTACTTCATAGATATGTATGCTTTTACAACCCCAGTTTCAAATTGATCTAACATTTTAGTAACACGTTAAAGACGTTCGGCCTTACTTGGTAAACTTGTAATCTCGATAGGCTGTGAGCACCACAGTCTTTAAAATACACATCGAACTCTCACCGAGCCTTCGAACCCTTGCCACCGACAACAAAACAGAGACCGTAAAATGATTGAAAGCTCGAAAATCCGACCTAACAAGCCCCATCACCTCCTGCCCCAAAGACGGGTCCTGCTTCACCGCGAAATTCAGATGAAGCAACACGGTTCCTTCCACTTGCCTAATTATCGAGCTTGTCTTCGACCCCGGTTTAGACCCGAAAAACATCACAATGCCTTCGATCACCTCCTTCTTGATAAACCCCTTGGACCCCAAGACCAACAATTGGTACACAAGCGAAGGCAAGTCCTGCAAGTTCGCGCACTTCATTCCGACGAACACTTTGTCCAAAAACTCTCTCCCCCTCACCTTATCAATAAAAGAAAACTCCCTCACTAGCGAGACCATCTTCAACAACAAGCTCTTGGACCAACTACAATCAAGCATACGATCAAACATCATGTTAGCGTAATCCCCACCACGAAATTTCTCCTCCTCCGAATTACGAATAAAGTCTACAGACGTCGGAAGGAGATCGAGGATCTGGGTATCGTCAGAGTCGTTGATAAGAGGCAAATACGAGAGAATTGAGTCGATGACAGATGTGAGGGAGGTGGGCTCGACGTGGTGGAGGAGGGATGTGAAGAATTGGAGGGTTCTGAGGGAATTGAGGTCGTGGGGAATGAAGAGGGAGGTGAAGAGGTGGATGTAGGAGGAGAGGAGAGAGGATAGGAGGGAGGAGAGGGAGGGGGTGTGGGGGGAGATGGAGATGAGAGAGAGGAGGGAGAGGGTATATTCGGAGACGGCGAGAGAGGGGGAAGGGGAGGAGGAGCGAAAGCGGAGGAAGGAGAGGAGAGTGGGGTGGAAGTCGAGGGAGAGGAGCCAGGAGGGGAGGGGCAAACTATTATGGGCGTGGCGCTGGGCCAAAAGGACTATATCGGCGTCGGTTGGTGGAGTGGTGCCGGTGGTGGTGTCAGCAGCAGTGGACATGGTAGCGCTGGTGGTGGTTTGGGCGAGGTTGTTTTTGTGAAGTGGGCGGGGATTTGGGTTTTTAGGGGTTTTGTATTTTGCGCGGGATTCTAATTTTATATATATACATATTTTTTTTATTTTTAACAAAAGCTCCAAATGGGCTCTTAAGTCTTACGTTCAGAATTATTTCATAAAACTTCCGGCGTACGTTACCCCGCGTTCTCCCCTCCCCCGCTTCGTCTGTCGGTCATCTCCGCCCACCACCACTGTTCGGCTCCATCTCAGGTGTGTCTCTCTTCTTCCCTCTGCCTCCCACCATGATTCTCTCTCTCTCTCACTCTCCCCCTCTCTTTCTCTCTCTACATGGGTTTTGAACGAAAATGTTTACGTTTACTGTTCCAGCTAACGCTGTCGTCGCCATCTCGACTCCAGCTTCTCCATACACAGCCTCTGGTAAGTCCCAAAACCCTTCATCTCTCTCCACCCTTGCATGTGACCTAACTTGTCTTGTGCAAAATCCCTAGATTATTGTCTAGCGAGAATTCCTTCCAACATAAAAACTTGCCTGAACTGTACTTAACAAACCAGTTTCTGCCATCTGAAACCCGAAGGACCACATCACAAAGCTTCATATTCAAATATCTCTTTGCAAATTCTGATGGTATATTCTGAAAGTAAGAAGAAGAAATCTTAAAAAGGTTGAAATCTTAAAAAGGTTAATAAAGTCCTCGTTTAGTACAGAACTGAAAAGATTTGCGGTGTTGTTCAGAAACAAAGCATCTCTGCACAAATTTGTACATATGATTGTTACAGCCATAAAATATGGGCTTGCATGACAACCATCTATGATTAAGTTTACATCAAAAAAATTAAAAATTAAAAAAAATGCAGCAGAACACATCAAACACATACACAATTCGTGTCATGCATTTGAAACCCTTAAATTTGGGTTGAGACTTGAGACTTTCTCTTACTTTTACTGTCACTTGATAGAACACATTGTTTCTTTAAATAACACACTCTTAATACTTGCTATAAAGGCTACCTATTTAACTACTCTAAAGTTACAAACTGAACTGAAGCAAATAAAAGAATTTTCCTTTTTGATTTTGTAGTACAAAAGAAATAAATAGTTTAAAGTAAGGGGTTGTTTGGATTGAAAGAACCTCTCAACATCTCATTCTCATCCAATTATTACAACTTTCTCAAACTCCCACACAAAATACAATAAAAAATTCAGGCTGCGTTTGGTTACTGGACTCGGTGTGAGTGCAGTTTAAATTTAAACCTATTCTAGGAACCAAACACCGAGCTGAGCTGCATCCAAATTTAAACCTAGTGGGTTTTACATTGTACCTAGATGTAACCCCTCCTTGACAAGTGCCAGAGATTCCTGACTTATGTTTTTTTGAAAGCTTTTTTTTCCTTCCGTTAACTCCTACCTGCATCTCTGCCTCTCTCTCTCTTTCGTGCCTTCTTCTTCCCCTAGCCGTCTGTGACCAAATTGATAAGGAAGTAAAAATCACCGTGAGATCTCGATTTTACTCTGCTGCAATTTCACGCAACGAACTGAACTTGGAATCGCCGGCACCCAATTGAAATCTGGAAGCAATCGATCATCCCCCACAGTCGACAGTTTCAACGGGAGATAAGGTCTAACGGCTGGGCCACTGTGTCAATGGAAATTTTCCCACCGTCAACCCCAAACTCAGCCTGCAACCCTCGTGCTCCAACAGTCCGTTTGGTCAACCTTTTCTCTGAATTATGCTTTGGTCAAACTAATCCTCTGCCCTCTGCACTCAACTTTATTTCCGTCTGGTAGAAACTTTATTTCCAATCTCTCAAGTTTGGTACTCTAACCTTGATGGTGTGTGCATCTCCTCTGCAGGTGTGGACTGTGCCCCCATTTGTTTTTTTTTTTGTTTCAATTTTCTATATAACTCCACCATGCCGAAATCAAGATACTCCACCATCTTAGTACGGAAGCAAAGGTCCTCCATGGTCAAGCTTCACGATCGAAGTCTTACCATCAAGAGATCAGCAATCACAGCTCCGAGGACACGCTCTTACCGGGTAAGCAATGATCTCAACTTAATCTTGTCTAATTTCACCTTCAATGTTTCATAAGAGATAAATTGTCAAACGCATGCAGTGCATTTCTGTTAACTAAAATTGATTTTGCGGGTTGGTGCATTGACCATAGAGCATTGAAATTTGTTATTTGTAGTAGTTACTTGTACTAAAGGATTCTGATTGATTCCTAGAATTTTCTGGGTATATTTTACAGAATTTTATTTATGACCTGCAATTGCTCTTGTTTATGACCTGCAATTTCTCTTGGCAGTAATATGGCTCATAACATAACTTCATGCATGTGTGAATAAAAACTGGGTTGTAGACTGGTAGTTGATCACAAAATGCCTTGGTTTTTCAGCACACAACTCATCTTGTACGCATTAGTGTTGGGAGTATGTATAGAATCACCAAATTAAATATTTTTCTTTGCAAATGGTAAAATATCTTTTATGATAAATAATCCTATGAATCTCCGTAAAACTCAGTACGCCTCTCTGGCCTCAGATCAGATGATGGAGAAGTGCCATCGATCGTTAAGATACAAAGTCACCAATTAATTAACATTTTATGAGTACTAAAAGAAACAAATTAACATATTTATAATCGTGTTTTGTTACTTACCTTGCTATCGTTAAGCTAAATGATCTGATCAATGTGTCATGAAGTACATGCTACAATTATTAATTGTAGACGTACTATTTCAGCGATCGAATAAATCTATGATTTGTTTGGCTTGTTGATCATTGTTCAAGAGGTTCATGGGGAAGAGTACTACTATGTAAATATGCATGCCTAAATTGGAAAGTTCACTAATTACTAGTAATATAATAAAATTTCAGCCAGAGGTCATCATAGAGTGAGTGATTAATTGAGAGAGTCATCTCTTTTTTTACCTTATCAGACTTGGGAATTAGTTTCCTGAGTGTTGAGAGTTGCACATTTATCCTGTCCCTGCGCCGCTTCTCTGCTTGGCTGTGGCTCTTGGAAGCAGTGGCAGTACCTCCTCCATCTTCTGCAACACCTTCAAGGGGTGGAAACCCATGGAATTGGAATCTGGTAGAGGCTGACATGCCCTCATGAGGTGGTGGTACGGCCAGTGGCCATGGAACTGGATAGGGCAACTCGCCGTTTAGAGCAGCATGATGACACTGAACCCAGTTTGCCCCATCAGAATAACAGCAATTCTCCATGGCCAACAAACAAATTTAGCCTCATTTATCTGATGTCTTCAACTGGACCTCCAGGCCTGCTTTTTATGACATTCTATAGCTACTGTTTCTTGCGCCAATAATGTACGATATCTCTTCTTACTTGATTGTGATTGGTGTGAATCGATTCAGTCCCCTTGAATATTTTATTATTTAATTATTTTCTTAACCCAGTAGTAGATCAGTAGTACCCTTTAATTATTAATTTTTTTTTCTAAGCCCTATAATATATTAGTTGGTCAAATGAAAACATGATTGGTTTTTTTGCGTGTCATTTCAATAGGAAAACTTTTGTGATAAATCTCACAAACAAGTAGTTTTTGGTTAGTGGTGGGAGTAATTTGCTGGAACAAACAATTGGCCGCAAGCCATGCTAAAGATCTATTTGAGCAACTACAATTCTTTCACATAGTTGCATCCCTTTCTTTTGCTTACAGCAAAGAAAAAGGACTTCATCAAAACAAGAGGCGAAAAGGCATTTTCCCTTGCTCTTATTCCATCATCTTTTTTGCTTCCCCCCCCCCCCCCCCCTTTTAGTGTGTCATTCCATTGCATAGAGAAAGAAAGATTCAAACACAGAAGAGAGTAGGATCAGAAGGTTCTTGTGATTACCTTTTTCCTCTTTCTTTATTGTTATCTTTCTCTCGTGTGTTTCTGTGGTGTTTACTGTAGTAGTAACTTTATACTTGATGGCTTTTGTGACTTTGGGTTCCCATGAATCCAAACTAAGTAAATAAAGCAAGTATATGTATTACATTCCTCTTTCTTTATAGCTAATTAATATGTCTTTGGGTTTATGAATGAAGGGTTTCCCTTTCTACCTAACAAGTTGGTCTTAAATTTGCCATTTGAATTCAACTTGTATTTTTGTTTCATTTTTTTTGCAATAAAAAATACAGGAGTACTGTGTGTTGGGCTGGGAAATGGCAGTTATTTCGGTTATGTTAGTCCCCTTCTTGTCTGTTTTTTTTTTTTTTAAATAATTTATTCTCCTTCTCTTCAAAAGCACTTAAATAAATAATTTATTCTCCTTTTTGTTATAATTAGTTACTATGATCGTTAATTAAATCAATCGCCTTTGCTATGTTAAGCTATAACAAAAATGAAAATTCAAAATAAATAGCTATCCAATCCCCATCCCGATACATTAATTATAGAAGGTTCCGTTGAGGCCATAATTTTACCAATATGAAAAATCCCAATCAAAGGTGGTTCAAGTTTCATCAATAATAAATTTAAAGATTGTAATTATATATAGACTTACCTTACTCAAAACACTCTACCGGTGATCAGTAGAATATGAAAATATTGGCCTCCGACCCTTCGGGGTAGTTCAATAGAATATGTAAACAGCTGTTTCCCCCTTGCTGCTGTAATGATATGAAGTTCAGTAGATCGTCAATTTTGTTTTCCTAATATTGTGTTATACTCTTTCGGGGTAATGCTTTTGTCCCCACCTTGAGCTTGTGTATTACCTTTAGCTATTGTTAGTACCTTCACCTTTTTGAATAATAGCAATTTACATGGTTTCTACAGTACAGTTTACAGAATTTTTTATTGGTAATTGTTATTTAATTCTTTTTTGGCAATTGATTCTAAATATTTACTTTCCTAATTGCTATGTCTAACTTGCAGTCATATTTTCTACGCTCATCCGGCAGCCCCTCATACAAGGTATTAAATTCATCAGTACAAATACATTATAAATTTATCTTAAATTTAAACATAATGTATTTAAACATTATAAATACATTATACATTATAAATTTTAAAAAAAAATTATCTTACTCGCATGTAGGCCTCGATTCCTTCTATGATATATTATATATTATATGCATTTGACTTATAAACAAAAGGAATATATTATTTGCATTTAATTAGTGAACTTAAATGTTTGTGATGAATGCATGTACCATGTCTCTGATGCATGGCAATACGTAATAATATGGATTTATGTGCATTGTGCATTGTTTGCATTGTCAATTTTTTGTATTGTCATTATTATCCATTAGCAGCATACCATGGATGAAGTAAAGGTTCTACGTGATCGTGACTTGTGGGCTGGTGGGTTGGAGAAGATGCTGGTTGACATGTTGTATCAAGAAACATTGGAGGGTAAATTGGTGGGGTCCAAAATTACAAACCGTGACACAATCCGACTTGCCACTCGTCTCAATGAACTTGGTATTAAGCTAGTTGATTCATCACAAGTGAAGGAAAAATAATCCATCTTAAGAAGACACAACGCCAGTTTACAGATTTAATGGGCCAAACAGGCATGGGTTGGAACCCCATCACAAAAACTGTTATTGCTACAGAAGAACATTGGGCAAATGCGATTCGAGTAACCTTCCTCTTCTTTTGGTCTAATTGTTGTATTTTTATTTTATTGCATTATCTAATCAATTTATGGTCAATTATATGATTAAATGTTTTTTACTTTTATAGTCAACTTGTTTAATTTTTTTTACCATTTCTTAGGTTCGATCCCAGTGGAAAAAGTTTAAGACTAATGGTTGTGCCAACTACGATGTCCTTTGTAAGATTTTTGGTCAAGCAGTCGCAACAGGGGTGTTGCATTATACCTTAACGCAGGAGCCTTCCTTTAGAGAGGAGCAACGGCTGGAGGATGAATTGAGGGCCCGAGGTCCCGTGTTGGGCACTAGCACTAGATTAGACTCGATCATTGATCTAGATGACATCGAGATGACTCCCTCGACGCAAAGAGGGGTGCCGCAGCCGACAAATCCTTGTAAGAGATGTAGGGACGAAACCTTGCAAACAATTGCCACCAATTCTAAAGCACGGGCATATTTGGATACAAAGATGTTTGAAATATGCAGTTCAAAGTGCAGTAGAGTCGAAGGTTCGAATAGTGGGTATGATGCAGGTTATAGCAGTGTTGCACAGTGTATGAAGTTTTTGCAGGACATAACCCCTCCCTTACCTATGGACGTTCATCTTCGTGCAGTAAAAGCTTTTATGGATCCTAATATCCTAGTTGTTTTCCAGAACATGACTCCAGCGTTGAGATTAGAGTGGGTTTGGTCGCTACGCTGACCACACATATTGAGCTTGCTATGTTTATTTTATCTGCCACTTTATTTTATTTAGAACTTTATTAGTTGTATCGATTTCTAACGATCTTATTTTGTGTGGGCTAATTTAAGTTCAAACATTGGCTTGGTTTTAATAAAAGTACTTGCTAAGTTCATAAAAATATGAATTCATTTTATTCCTAGTATTACAAATACATATAAGTCAGAGTTAATGTTTGCATCGACATTATTTTTAAAAGCGTAGCATGGACAATGATAGCTGGTAGAATGATGAGATAAACATTGAGGAGAATTAGGTGAGCGATGAGGGCTATAGTAGTAGCACATCAAATACATTTAACGAAAATAGAGGGGAGGAATGGGTCGCATGGAGAAATTGTAATGTTGGTATGCACGAAGAGGTGAGCCTTCTGAACATGATGATGGAGGAGCAGCAATCTCATGCCCAAACTCCTATGCTCAAGCCACAACATAACATTGGCTTGCATAGAAGGGAGTACATCATCTTAGTCTTAAATAGATATCTTGATAACTGTTATGAGATGTTTTGAGTGGAGGTATATGCATACTGGGCCTTATGCGATCGATTACGTAGAGATGTGGCGTTGCGTGATTTGTCACGAGAGGTCACAGTTGAGGAAGTATTATGAATGTTTTGCTACACCGTCGGACATGGTATGGTTCAATGAAATGTAACTAACCTATTTAAACATTCGGTTGAAATCATAAATCGACATGTGTACGCAATAATGCGTGCATTATGTAGCCTATTGCGCCATGTGATTAAACCAAGTCAAACGACAGGGTTAATGCCTTATATTGAAGGAAATTCCAGACATTATCCATGGTTTTGGGTAAATTTATCTTACATTATATACTTTCATAGATTAAATGCACTCTACAAACGGGGTGATATTTGCAATACACGAATTTGAAATTTATGCAATTTTAAAACAAAATATGTAAAAATGTCATGGTGCAATGGATGAGGTCATGATCGAAGCAGTTGTGCTGACTTCCATAACTAACGCATATCTAAATCGGTATCACTTGATTGCCTAGAATGTCTTGTGTGTCTGTGATTTCGACATGAAAATCACATTCATATACACTGGGTGGGAGGGTATGGCCCATGATACTCGTGTTTTAATCAATGCATTAATGCATTCGGGGAACAATTTTCCATGGCCTGAAGACGATAATTTTTATGCATTATTTCATTTGTACCATACAAGTTTACGGTAATTTCTATATACCATATTTATAAAAAGATTAATGTTCTACTAAATTCTTAGGTTATTATTATTTGGTAGATTCTGCATTCCCTTGCACGGAGGCATTTATGCTGCTATATCCAAGGGCACCACAAATCTGCGTTATGGAAACTTACATTCCAAGAATATAAAGATCTATTTAATTATCGACATTCAACCATTCAGAATGTCATTGAATGAACTTTCGGTCTCTTGAAGAGGCGTTTTCGAACTTTAAAATTAATGCCCCTGTGCCTTCCAACTTGGCAACGATATCTTATTATTGCTTTTTGTACAATACATAACTTCATCCGCACAGTTACACTTAATAATCAGGAATTTGTGTCATATAGCAATCCCGATGATTATCCAAAAATGAATGTGGAATAGAACAATCTTACAGGATTCCTGCATGTCGACTGCATCAGCACAGGCGATGGCTGCAACTAAAGATTCTATTGCACTACCTATGTGGGTGCATACTACTAGGCAACAAGGAAACACGTAATTGCTAGCATGGTGTTGCAATCTTTTTGGTTATGTTAGTATCAAACAATAGATTGTAAATTGTGGACACTTTTTGTGTTTTGAGATGCACCCGTTGTTACATTGTAATTATGAAATGCTATTTGCTCGAGTTTCAACTCGAAAATGGCCCTTGGATACATGATCTAGAGAGTTCGCTCAAGGTGAAACTCGAGCGAACCCCTCACAGAGAGTTCGCTCGAGATTCACTTGAGCTGAAGTTCGAGTGAATTCTCTGGATCATGTATCCAAGGGCCATTTTGAACTCAACAACCTGAGTTAACATGTTTATAAGTTTAGTAATTTGTATCTCGTCATTACATATATTCAATTTTTCACACAATATATAATAAACAATTGTGCTTATTGAAATCCCTATAATGTTATTCAAATTTCAAAATAATAATAATAGTAAAAATATATGTCTATAAGAAAAGCATTATTGATGAGGAGCAACATTTCGTTAAAAACACCTATAGACAGCAATGTGCACTAGCCAACCTCAAAACATAGTGATGATAGACCGAACACATGAATTGAAGAAACAAAAGTAAGAACAAGTATAGATACGAGAAGGACATGATAGGCATGGAAGTTATCAAGAAAATATTCATAAGGAGTACAAATCATTACTTGAATTTGATAAAATAAAAGAAAAGTACAAATCATGTGTGCCCCAAAAAATTTCATGTTTTTCCTTTACAACCTAGTTCAAGGCTCAATAATCACCATCGGGAGGAGGTTGTGCAACGTGACCAACGTTACCCGCAAGGGCATCATCCTCAAAACTACTTGTTAGACAAGCTTCCTTAAATTCATTCAAGCGTTGTAGCACCGCATTTTGGAACATATCAAAGCGATCACCTAGGGTATTGAATCAATATACTAGGCTCTCACAACGTTTATCCATGCGCTCAAGATGAGTATATAAGCCATCTACATGAACATCCATGCTACCAATATGAGTATCTAGATGATCCTTGATGCGATGTACATGACCTTCCAAACTATCAAGCCGAGTATCGATGTGCTCAAGACCAGAAAAGATGTGATCAAGATGACTATCGATGTGGTCAAGAAAAGTCTAGATGGGGCTCAAAGAATCAAGTACCATTTGTATTCCTAGCTCATTCGGATCTGATGCAAGGGTGGATGGTGTCGAGCTAGATGGCTAAGAACCTAATGGCCTAGAATAGGACGGCTGTTAACTGGGTGCAGGATCCTCATCATCAAAAGGGAATGGGCAAATGTGCGCACGATTCAGCTGAATGGTCTTACAACCTAGAATGACCCTGGAAAGATGACTTTCCATATCGATGGGAATGTCATTGATCAGTGCATAAAGCAGAGTGGCTCTATCAAGGCCGATATCACTATGATCAATAGTTGGGTAAAGGTTAGTGAGGACGACCCTACTAAAAATGAGATAGTCAAGGGAGAACTTATTGGTAGGAAGCAGTGTTCGACCATCCCAACTAACCTCATATCCATACAAGAGGGTGTGGATGAAAAAATTTCTAGGACTAGAGGTGCTGGCATAGGGATATGGGGACTCGGTAACATGAGGGGAGTTAAGCAAATCAGCTAACATGCCCAGACTAACTTAGAATTGGATGTTTCGGAGATTGACATCAAATGAACTATCGCGTGAGATGGCCTGAATGTTCGAGTAAAACTCCTGAACCAACTCTACAGACGGAAGGGGGAGACTAGTGATTAATGATACCCACTGGCAAGTCTCAAATATATGAGACAATATAGTCTCCTGAAGCTCACCTAGAGAGATCTCACACTCAATAATAAGAGTGCACTTGGAAAAGTTTTCAGTGTAGATTTATTGTGCCCGAGCATTATGGAACACTGATTGGGCTAGAGCAGAAGTTGTCTGGGCTTACACCCGTCGCATGATATTTATCTGTAGGCAGAGTAAAGAAAATTAGACATTAAGGTAAATTAATGTGAATGACCCAATATATAAGGTGATATTCAACAAATACTTGAAACACACTGATTGTATGAGTGAGTGAGTTTGAGCCCAAAACAATAGCAAAGATATGGTGTTTTTTTCCATCAAGATCGAGGCTATAAACATGCATATATAAAAATATTAGTATGATATTTATAAAATCCGACCATGTGATGTCAATCATAAAAAGTAAAAAATAGAAATATTGTTAATACCATCTAATAAGAGTAGATTCCCATATCACTCATATATTTTATAAATTATGTATCAATAAAGATGCATTGTAAATAAGATTTTCATTAAACTTGGAAATTCATTGGTTTCTCAAATATCAGTTGAAAGAGCAGTATAGGAGCATAGAACGTTTATGCTCAAATGAGTGATTTTTAAAGTGTTTCCTTTAAAAAAAACATAAAAGAAAGTAGTTATTTTCAATCCATTGTAGTCATATATGTCCGAGATGCATGACTCGATTGGGTAAACATTATGGATAAAATTTAAGGCCAATACACAACAAACCCAAAATGCATGACTCATTTTTGTGCATTTTGTTGAGCACTTGGTGCGCAGTCAATACATGACAGAAATCTCTCATAATGTTGGATGCAAAACTTCCCAACTTGTACAAGGACAATGTACACATGCAAAAACATAAATTTCAGTCTCGAAAATGCTTATATTTCAATGCGTTTGATGAAAAACCAAAATACCCAAACTTCCCCAACTCGTCAAATTACAAAGCCCTAATTTCTAAGAATGTTCAAAATGGAAGAGGAATTGAAGAGGATAGGCTTACCATGAGTGGAAGAGGATTTCGCTACACTTCTAGGCGGAATGACGCACGTTCGGGGAGAAATGGAAGGAAAAATGAAAGTAGGGAAAACGTACGGAGGAGGAACATGGTATGAAGGCAACGAGATTGGAAATAACCAACTAGCTTGTGCGGGTTTTAAATGCAACAAGAGAAATTATTCCCGCCTCATGCACCCGCTCAAGCAAGACCTCACAGTTTGAAGCTAACTATGAGCGAGTGCTAAGTCCATTGGACATTTTACAAATTTTAATTTCCTCCAGCAATTGTTGGTATTTTTTTACTAGTAATGAAATAATATGTAAATCAATAATAGAATAAAATGTGGCCACCAGGCATACGAATTTTATTAGTCATTATTCAATTTTGTTTTTATAAATTTGGAGTAATTAAAGGATCTTCTTTTCCCACAACAGGCAAAGACTTTGCATTCTGAAGGAAGGCATTCAAGACAAAAGAAATAATCTTAGAGCCACATTTTGATGAATTTCCTGAGGATGACTAGCTGCAATTCTAGTAAGCTCCAATACTGTTAGAACAGTCGGTATTATATAGTTTTAGAGCTGTTTGCAATGGCTAATAGATACTTGAAGTAGATAAATATGGAATTCTTCCTTTACTCACTTTTGTGTGGCCTGAATCCATAATATTAGGTGTACCATGAGGTGCACTTAGTAAATGCCCTTTTTTGATGTCATTACTTTGTCTTGATGTACACGTGTACTTATCCAATGAATGATAAGGTCAAGTAACCTGATAATCTACTTTTCAAGATCCACCTTCCTTATCTCTGTTGTTTTCTCTATCTCATTGCCAATAGCATTCAACATCACTTCTTGACGTGCCTAAACCCTTTATGTTCCACACTAAAATTTTATCAATCATAGATTCAATTTTTTAGGTTGGGCTTTCACCCTACAGGACTTTCTCATTGCCGAAACCTCCAAAAGTTGCGACCTTGGGTCTGAGCGATAGTCTTTCAGACTATCCTCCATGAACTCAATATCCCCTTCCGATAATATCTCAAACCTGTTACTACAAACAACTCTATCCCCTGGCCCATCACTTCCACCCCCAATTTCATAATCCAACCTTTCCTCCTCACCCTCCGTATACTCCCTCTCCACCCCCTTATCTTTAAAGCCTCCACTGACTCTAGCATCCAGTAACAAACTAGTCCCCTAAGAACCTTCCTTGACAGCCTCCCTCGTTTCTTTTTCAGGAATTACACTCACAGCCCCCTCTACCCTCTTCCTCCATCCGCCTCCCTAATTAATAGCAGACCCTCTGTCATACCCCCTTCTATACCATCTCCTTTCTCACCACCATCCCCAATAGCCACCAAATTATCTCGGATGTCTTTATGCCCAACCTCCTTCCATGTTTTTTCCTCTCTTTCCTTCCCTGACCCATTTCGACTCAATCTTTTTGAAAGACTTTGGCTTCATCACCCCAGCCCTACACAGGACTGCCGTATGCCCCTACCTAAAACACTTACTGCAATAAAAACCCCCTTCTCATAAACCACATCTTGCCATAAATGGGGTTTTTGCCCAACCACTAATGGAAAGCCACCAATCGGTTCATCTTGAAGATCAACCTCCACACAAATTCTCACCCCTGTAGCCCTTGTTCTATACAATATTGCATTATCCGTACCCAGATATCTACCAAATCTAGAAGCTAGAATTTGTAAACAATTCCTATACAAGTGAAGAGGCAAACCTGGCAGGTAGATCCATTGAGGCCCAATTGAAGGCTCTTTAAAATCAAAGTCCACGGTCCAATTGAACAGTCTGAACTGACAGCCAGCCACCATCCTCCCCTCTCTCGCCCAAGCATGAAGATAGTCTTTCTAATTCCCCAAATGTAACAAAACGTGGTAATCATCCATAAATCTAATCCTAAGTCTTGATAATCTTCAATCACAGAACATCAATCAACGGTCTCGCCACCAGAAATTTCAGCACAAGAGTGAACTTGAGGTCCTCCGCCACCCTATCCATCACCACCTCAGAGAAAACAAACCCCAAATCACCATTTATTTGCTCTGGCTTCCTTAGGGGAATCCAAAACTTAGACTGCGGTAGTAGCCTTTGCAGAGCTTGCGCAAATGACAGCCTCTCTCCCCCTACCCCAAATGGCAAGCCACCTTTCTCAGACTCGACCCTATTCTCAAGACCATACCCTTCCAACCGACCACTAGACATCTCCTTCTCATTTTCGCTGGCCACGAGGGACACCAAAGTGCCACCCAGGGCGGGCATAAGTCGCTGAACTTGAGATACCATACTTGAGCAGCTTGTTTTAAATCGTAGAGGGCTTTGTGAAGACGAAAAATATAGTCGGAATGGGCTAGATCCTTAAAACCTGGAGGTTGAGTTAAGAAAACTGTTTCTTGCAAATCCCCATGCAAGAACGCATTACTTACATCCAATTGTTTCAAAGACCATCCATGAGAGAGAGCCAAAGTGACAATTAATCGAATGGTTCTTAGCTTAGCAACTGGACTAAAAGTTTCTTCATAATCAAGCCCTTGCAATTGAGTGAAGCCTCGTGCCACAAGGCAAGGCTTGTATCGTTCAATAGAATCGTCAATGCGGTTTTTAATTTTGAAAACCCATTTGCTAGTAACAAGATTCTTGTTCGGTGAAGGAGGCACATGTGTCCAAGTTCAATTTTCATGGAGAGCATTGATCTCAGATTGCATGGCTTGCTGCCATTTGGGGCCCTTAAGAGTCGTCTTATATGTCTTAGGCTCAGTTGGGGTGGCTGCCAAATCTGCAAGAAAACATACGGGTAAAGGGTTTCTTGTATAGAAAAATATGTGAGGCATCCGTGTGCCATCTTGTGATCGGGTCACCATGGGGTGAGTCCGAATTGGATCATTGCCACATGAAGTGGAAGGAGCATCTAAAACCAACGTTGAGGCAGAGGTTGGAGCCGCAGGTGCTGATCTTAAATCAATCAAATTTTAGGAGAGTTGGGGGCCATGGTGGATGATGATGCAGCACTGGGAGAGTGGTTAGTGGAGTGAGCACTAGCAGGCATAAAGTTTCGGGGTTCTTGTAAAAGGCTCTTCGGTAGAGGTTGAGGCTTGAACCATGAAGAATTTTCTAAAGGATGCACCTACAGAGAAGAAGTAAGATGGAAACTTTTTTCATTAAAAACAATGTGTCGAGATATATACACCCTGCCCGTGGCCAAATCCATGGATCTATAGCATTTGTGATGGGGAGAATAACCAACGAATACACATGGAGTGGATTTAAAATTGAGTTTGGAACGACCGAAGGGAGTAAGATATGGGCACTAGGCACACCCAAACACTTTCAAAAAAGTGTAAGGAAGAGAGTGAAAAACCAACTCATATGGAGATTGACCATTAAAGGTGGGAGTGGGAAAACGACAGTTTCAAAAGCGGTGGGTCAAAATTTATTTGGAAGTGATGAATGGGCCATTAGGGTTAGAGCGGTATCAATAATGTGGTGATGATGCCTCTCTGTAAAGCCATTTTGTTCCAAAGTTCCAGGACAAAAGAATTGATGAACAATGCCTTGAGAAAGAAAATAATTTTTTAGTGTTTGATTTACGAATTTCCTGCCCCCCATCACTTTGAACAATTTTGATGCGAGTATGAAATTGATTTTCCATTAATGTAAGAAAGTTGGGAAAGATGGAAATGACATTCGATTTTCTAGCCAAAGGAAATAACCAAATATATTGCGAGTACTCATCAACAATTACTAAATAAAAACGGAAGCCATCAGAAGAGGTAATAGGCGCAGTGTCCCATACATCCATATGTATTGTGTGAAGAAATCATGAAACATGAGAGTTGCGAGCATGGAAAGGTAATTTGGTTGACTTTCCTAAAATCAAAGTGGGAAGATATTGCAACAAAGGTTGAAGTACCTAAATATTTAGGTGCTCGAGTCGAGCATGCCATAGATGCCCAAACACTTTATTTGCCACAAAATTAACTGGAGATGCAATGGGAGATGATGAGTGTATAAAAATGCACTCTAAATACCCTATTATTAGACTAGTATGCTAAAATGTGAATAGAAATTATAAGAATTAATTTGTATTCTTGAACTTAGGTTTGATATTCCTAAACACATTTTTTATATTTAATTTCAGAATCCATAAAAGAGGAGGCTAAAGCCCAGTCAAATGAGAGCCAAAACCCATTAAAAGAAAGATGCAAGCCCATTATGTTTATTCTCTCCTGCTATGTGCCTCCAATAACTTTAAGGTTCAGGACTCATATTTCATTAATTTGAAGAATGAGTTCGATTAACCACTCAAATTATGCACATTTCGAATTCAAAAGGGAGTTGAATGGGCGCCAAAATGTGAGGGTCAAAGATTTGCTAAACAATCTGATCTTCAGCGGAAATTTAAAAGGAAAAGAATCACTTGGCAGTTGGTTAATTTGACTTAGTCAAGATGAGGATAGTTTTCAGCAGAGAAAAGATAAGATTTGGCTGATCTACGAAATTTAAGGGATTTGGCTGATTTGCAAAATTCAATTAAATAAAGATAATTCCCAATTGTTTCAATGAGTAGGACTTTCCAACGTGTGGAAGACTTGTCAAAGATAGTGATATTTAAGGGAGCGGTTGGTAGGATCTTTTCAATTTTGATCAAGTTATGGGATAAGAGATTTTTAAAGAAAGAGAAAAAAAAAATCCCCACCAAACCCCACGAAACAAACATGAGATTCAAAGGGGATCAGAAAATTTGGAGAGGACTTTTCAAAGATGGATATTAGAGGGATTGGTGAAAGGTATGGTAGAGTTAGGGGGAAGAAAAAAAAACTTTTTTTTTTTTTTTTTGTGCTCCCATGGAGAACTAAAACTTAGGTAAAGCCTAAGGCAGAAATTGATTGGTGAAAATGTTTTGATTAGATTTCAATTCACAGATTAAAGTTTATTGTTTAAAATTCTAGGATTGAATTCTCTATTTGATTTAGGTACAATAAGTTTGAGATAATTATATTAAATCTTGCTATGGTTTGACTTTGTTGAGCTATAGGATTATCATATATGATTGTGACTTAAATAGGTTTTTCATGCCATTGATGTAATCTTTTGCTACACTATTGTTTGTGAATATAGTCTCATCTTTAGATCTAATATTCCTTTTTATACATGAAAACTGTGGTTTGTAAAAGGAAAATAGATTCTAGAATTAAATTTGAGAAATTAGATGAGTATATTGTCATATCTTCCAATTAGAAATTTGGTATTATAATTCCTGATCGCGTGTATAATTTGGATTGGAAAAATCAAAGTATTGGATCCGGTTTATGGAAGCCCGAAGCTTTACTTTCATTTTTATCTGTGTCATAATCTCATTTTAATTACGTGTTTTAGGTAGATTTCAAAATATTTTTCAGATTCATGTCATCTTGCCATTGATCTTTTCCTTTAAGTTTGCGTTCTTGTATTGTTTCTTTCGACTCCCTGTAGATCCACATCCTGAAGTATACAATAACACTATGTAATAGTTTGGGTGTAATCAAATTTTGGTGCCGTTGCTGGAGAGTACGATGCAAGAATCGATATAAGGCATAATTAACTTTAGCAGCTTATAAAGGCAGTAACTCCATTCTCTCTTTTAGCTTGCTTCATTATTATTATTTTTTCCTTTTCGTAGTATTTTTTTTAGTTTTTATATTTCTTTTACCTTGCATGCACAAATATAAAGATGCCTTGGGTAGGTTTGATCATAGGCCTATGCTAGAGTTAGAATCAATTTTTTTTAATCATTTATTTGACAATCCATCTAGTCCCAAAAAAATGAGTGAACACGAAGATCAACCCACTAGAACTCTTCTGGATTACCTTTACCCTACACACACACCCAAACCATCATGCATCATGTTTCCAACCAACACTCACCAACTTGATTTTAAACCAAGGATGATATAGTTACTTCCAGCCTTTCATGGTTTAGAGAATAAAAATCCTTATATGCACATCAGGAAGTTTGACAAAGTAGTTGCGACTTTTCATAGTCATAATGCTACAGAAGACGTTGTGAGACTTAAGTTCTTTAATTTCTCTTTGAATGATAGAGCAAAGAGCTGGTTGTACTTACTAAGACCACGATCAATAGGATTATGGAATGAGATGATACAAGCTTTCTTTAACAAATACTTTCTCTAACATAAGACTAGTGCTTTGAATAGACAGATTTTCACCTTTGTACAAAAGGATAGTGAGACTTTGTATTAGGCTTGGGAGAGGTTCAAGGAGTTGTTGAGTATGTGTCATCACCATGGGTATGAGAACTGACGCTTAGTTAGTTATTTTTATGGGGGACATATACCTAGAGAGCGCCAATTCATAAAGATGATATGTAATGGTGAGCTTTTGCAGAAAAATCCAGATGAGGCCATATAATATCTCAATAAGCTTGCTGAACAAGCTCACTCTTGGACTGGACCTAGTGCTACTGAGAGTACAAATAGGTCACAGACTCAAATGGTGGTGGAATTTACCATCTTAGGGAAGATGATAACCTAAAAGCTAAAGTGGAGATACTTACTAGGGAGTTAGAGGTGTTAAAAACTAAGGATTTAAAACTAACACATATGGCTACTCGTATAGAGTCATTTGGACCGTGTTTTGTGTGTGGTGGGGTAGATCACCTAGCTCAAGTGTATCTCACATTTGCTGAAATGAGGGAAATGTATGAGGAACAATGTAATACCTTAGTATGTACAAGAAGCCTTTTACAACTAAATCTGATACCTACAATCCGGAGTGGCATAATCACCTCAATTTTAGTTGAAAATCTGAAAACCAGCAACCTGTACAGCCACCTAGAGCTTACCCTAGGCCTCCATATTAGCCCACACCTTCTAGGAACCTTTAAAGGACACCTTACATGCATTTATTGAGGCTCAAGGTAAAACAAACCAGAAATTTGAGTCAATGATCACCCAAGTGGTAGAAAAGAACAAAGATATAAGGAACCATGTTTCTAAGTTAACTAGTGCTTTGACCATAAGTGAGCATTGAAAATTCTCATCCCAAGGTCAACCCAATCCTAGTGGGCAACATATGGCACAAACCTCTAACCCTAATAGTCAAGATCTTAAGGAGTTAAATGCCATAACCACTCGAACTGGAAAGGTTATAAAACCAACTCATAAGCCTAGGGAGACATATGAAAACTTAGGAGATGATAAGGTTGACACCTCAAAAGATGATGAGGTAGCAAAAATTCCATCTAGGGTGCCTTTTCCCCAAGCCCTTAAGTCCACTTAGAAAGCGGCTAACCTTAAAAATGAAATCCTAGAGAACCTTAGGCAAGTGAAAATTAACATTTCCTTACTGCATGTGATAGTACAGGTTCCAGCTTATGCAAAAGTTCTTAAAGTCTTATGCACTGTCAAAAGGAAGCACCATGCCAAGAAAATAGATTTCTTGACTGAACAAGTGAGTGTTGTAATTGAATAAAGGGTCCCCCCGAAATATAAGGACCCTAATTGTCTTACAATTTCGAGTGGCATTGGAAGCCATGAGTTTGCACAGGCCCTTCTTGATCTAGGGGCTAATGTAAATCCCATGCTCCATGCCATTTACTTGTTGCTAGGGTTAGGTGAGATCAAACCCACATCAATGGTGTTACAGTTGGCTAACCAATCTGTTAGGAAACCAATAGGAGTAGTTGAAGATGTCTTGATTCAAATTGATAAATTTTATTACCATGTTGATTTCTTAATTTTGGATACACAAACTAATGTTAATGTTGATTCTAAGATTTTCATTATTTTGGGAAGACCTTTTCTTGTTACAACTAATGCTTTTCTAAATTGTAGAAATGGGTTGATGAAATTATCTTTTAGAAACATGATCATGGAGATAAACATATTTCACATTAGTAGGCAACCCAGGGAGGATGATGAGTGCCAACATACGTACTTAACAGATGCATTCACTCAAGAGGAGGCAGTCACAATTGCTGATCAAGATCATTTGAAAAAAATTCTTCTAAATTAATTTCCAGCAATTTTTTATACTAACGCATTTGCTGGTATTTTTGCCATTTTTGACAAATTGCAGGATTATAAGACGTCACCATGGCAGCCTAAGTTCAAAAAAATTGCTAGAAAGGAGTGGGGGATAGCAACCTTCATGCGTGAAGAGTCCCAAATTGGAATTGAAACTATTGCCCTCAAGTCTTAAGTATTCATTTCTAGAGCTCAGGAGACACTCTTCCTATTATTATTTCTTTGGAATTGAATGCAACAAAAGGTGAGCAACTTCTTTATATCCTCATGAAACATAAATTTGCATTAGGTTGGACCATAGCTGACATAAAAGGGATCAACACCTTAATTTGCTCACATAGGATTCATCTAGAGGAGGGAACTAACCCTCGCAGAGACCTTCAACTTAGGCTAAACCCCAGCATGAAAGAAGTGGTAAAAAATAAAGTGTTGAAACTGTTAGATGCGGGTATCATTTACCTTATTGCTAACAGTAAATGGGTTAGCCCTATACAAGTGGTTCCAAAAAATTTAGGAGTCACAGTTATGAAAAATGAAGTAAATGAAATGATCCCTACCAAAACAGTGACCATGTGGCGCATGTGCATTGACTATAGAAAGCTAAATGCAGCCACCAATAAGGACCATTTCCCTATTCCTTTTATGGACTAAATTCTCGAGCGTGTGGTTGACCATCCTTCTTAATGTTTCTTGGATGGTTATTTTGGTTATTATCAAATTGAGATAGCATTAGAAGACCAGGATAAGACCTCGTTTCTTTGTCCTTTTGGTACCTATGCATTTCGTAGGATGTCATTTGGGCTATGTAATGCTCCTGCCACATTTCAAAGATGCATGATGATCATTTTTAGTGACATAGTTGAAAATTGCATGGAAGTTTTTATGGATGATTTGACTGTTTTTGGAACTTCTTTTGATGCATGTTTTTTTAATTTAAAAAGAGTGTTGACCCGTTGTGAGGAAAAGGGACTGGTTTTGAATTGGAAAAAATGTCACTTTATTTCAGGTATTGTCCTAGGGTATATTATTCGGTGATTTGAAAGGCATAAGAGTACGTCAAGGAGGAATGTGGTTTATTGAGATGTTTAATAAGATTCCTTAAGTATGTATTTGGAAGTTTTGGAATTTTTTTTTTCTTTCTCTTTTTTCATATAGCCTAACCTAAGCCACATTGCAACCTTTTGTTTTGATCAATCTGATCCCAAGTATGCCTGTGGAAAGAATGGTTGAATTCTCATTTGTTAGTGTTCATATCATAAGATTAATGTTTGCTCGTTGCTTGTTTATAATTACTTAATCTCTATGTGATTATGTGTACACCACTTGTCAACTCTATAGAGAGATCTCTTACACAAAACATTGTTATATCCGTGAGTTATGGAGTTGAACCTTTTGCTTGAGACGTTCTTGATGTTGCATGTGGCAAGGTTAGTGGTAAGATGGTTATGGATTGGACAACACACACTCTGTGAATTGCTATAGGTGGATTGATCTTGATAGGGTTTATTGGATTCCTTAGATTGTTTTGATATGTGAATCAAGAAAGTGTGAATTGGTGGCCTGTTTTAGTGATTTTCTTTAATCTCTTTCATTTCGTTTGCATAGAAATTGCTAGGGACAAGCAATAAGCAAGTTGCGATGAGTATACAAAAGTGCACTCTAAATACCCTATTATTGGACAATAATGCTAAAATGTCAATAGAAATCATAAGAAATAATTTTTATTTTTGAATTTAGGTTCTATTTATTTTGAAATGTTCCTAAACACACTTTTTTATGTTTAGTTTTAGAGTTCATAAAAGAGGAGGCTAAAGTCCAATCAAATGAGAGCCAAAGCCCATTAAAAGAAAGATGCAAGCCCATTATGTTTATTCTCTCCTACTGTGCGCCTCCAACAATTTCAAGATTTAGGACTCATATTTCATTAATTTGAAGAATGAGCTAGAACTATTACTCAAATGATGCACATTTCGAATTCTAAAGGGAGTTAGATGGGCGTCAAAATGTGAGGGTCCAAGATTTGCTGAATAGATATGATCTTGAGCAGAAATTTAAAAGGAAAAGAATCACTTGGCGGTTGGTTAATTTGACTCGTTCAAGATAAGGATAGTTTTTGGTAGAAATAAGATAAGATTTGACTGATCTGCGAAATTTAAGGGATTTCGCTTATTTGTAAAATTCAAAGGAATTTTTGAATTAGGATAATTCCCAATTGTTTCAACGAGCAAGACTTTCCAATGTGCGGAAGAATTTTCAAAGATAGCGATATTTAAGGGAGTAGTTGGTGGGATCTATACAATTCTGATCAAGTTACTGGATAATAGAATTTTAAAAAAGGAGAAAAAAATCCCCACCAAACCCCACGAAACAAACTCGAGATGGCAGAGGGGGTTGGTGAAAGGTACAGTAGAGTTGGGGAGAAGAAAAAAAAAAGACTATTTTTTTGTGCTCCCATGGAGAACTAAAACTTAGGTAAAGCTTAGGACATAAATTGATTGGTGAAAATGGTTTGATTATGTTTCAATTCACAGATTAAGGTTTATTGTTTAAGATTCTATGATTGAATTCTCTATTTGATTTGGATACAATAAGTTTGAGATAATTATATTAAATTTTGTTATAGTTTGATTTTGTTGAGTTATACGATTATAAATATATGATTGTGACTTAAACAAGTTTTTCATACCATTTATGTGATCTTTTGCTACAATATTGTTTGTAAACATAGTGTCATCTTTAGATTTGATATTCTTTTTTATACATGAAAACTGTGGTTTGTAAAGGGAGGAATAGATTATAGAATTAAATTTGAGAAATTAGATGAGTATATTGTCATATCTTCCAATTAAGAATTTGGTGTTATAATTCGTAATCGTGTGTATAATTTGGATTGAAAAAATCAAAGTATTGGATCCCCTTTTTGGAAGCCCAAAGCTTTACTTGCATTTTTATTTGTATCATAATCTCATTTTAATTACGTGTTTTAGGTAGAGTTCAAAATACTTTTTAGATTCCTATGATCTTGCTATTGATATTTTCCTTCAAATTTGTGTTCTTCTAATGTTTCTTTCAACTCCCTGAACTATACTATAACACCGCACAGTAATTTGGGCTTAATCAGGAGACTTGGAACGCAAGGGTTATAATCCATCCTCCACGAGTCCTTTAAGTAGTACTTGGTTCTTCCTCAGATCCTTGATGAGAAATCCCCACGAATAAAACATGAAACAACAATTATTGTTAGCAGTAAACTAAGAGACCAAAAGTAATTTTTTCTGGAGATCCGGAACAATTCGTATAAGGCAAATACGAATTTTCAACACCAGAAGTAGAGATGTGAGAACCGTTATTGACCATAACCATATCATTTCCTTGGTATGGTAGAGTACCTTGTGTCTCAGTTTGAGTGGGAGTCATATGTTGGTTGGCACCCTTGTTTGGGTACCATGCTTCATCAACGGTGTCGCCGGCTTAAACTGCAAGAAATGCCTGGTATTAGTCCACTTCCTCCTCAGAAGTACAACAATTATCCGCTTTATAATTCAGACCACTGCACTGAAAACAAGTTATGCGTGAAACTTGTCCACCACGAGTAGAGCCACGGCTACTGCTACCACCAGTTTGAGGTTGCTAGCCACATCTAAAAGGCCTGTCATGAGGCTTGCCACTCCCACAAGCACAATAATGTTGACCACGTCCACCACGAGCACCATGTGGTTTAGAGCCAGAGGTACGAGTGGTATTGAGGGCGACAACAAAATTTATAGAGCCACGGGATGAGGAGATGCGAAGGTCAAAATCTCTCAATTTGCTAATGACATTTTCAAGAGATTGAAATGTGTCTTTAGCGTTAATGGCAGCCACAATGGGATCAAATTCAGGTCCTAAACCCCATAGCAAGCAAATTATAAAATCTTCATCCTCCATTGATTTCCCAGCACCACATAGAGAAAGGACCAAAGTTTTGGTCTTGTGCAGATATTCTTCCATAGAAGATGAGCCTTTAGTGAGTGCTTGCAACTCACCACGCATCTGCTGAGCACAATCTCTTGTATGTCGATCATACAGAGTTTCGAGTGCCTCACATGCATCACGTGCTGTTTCAAAACTTATCACTTGAGAAAGAGGAATGTCCAAAAGATAACTATTGATCCATCTGAAAATCAATTGATCAAGACGCGACCATGTTGTTATTGCCAAGTTTGGATTCCAAACACCATTTTCGCTGAGAATGATGGTAGGAGGACAAGGCACTTTGTTTGTAACATAGCCGAGGAGACCGTGTCCTCGAAGAATAGGAACTACCTGAGCTTTCCAATAGTTGGTAGAAGCTAATTTGATAGATATGTCAGGCAGATTGGTTTTTGTGGAAAACAAATCGAGAGAGGACATGTTGTCCACAAGTGGAATTGAGGAGGTTGAAGAGGAAGTCATTTTGACTGAAACCTCGAGTGGCTCTTGATACCATGTAAATGTGAATGGCCCACACCTTGCATGGCTTATATATTGGCATTTATATAGAATTGACATAAGGTATGTACAACTGTGTTGGTAACTGTTTGAGAAGTATACATGGAAAGTACAACAAGCATATATGGAAAGTATAGCTAGTCTAACAGTTATGTACAACAAGAATCATGGAAAACAAAAAAACATAACAATTTGTGGAGATTGGAGAGTGATTCATGGAGATATTGTCTCTTCAATATGAGCATCTGAGTCCCGTACTTTTGTCCAGACACTCTCGTGAGCCATTCAACTATACAGTATTAGAGAAAGACAAATATTTACAAGTATTTAATGCAACCTAAAGGGAAAAAAATGTTGTAAAGATTTGCTTATAATATTTTATTTCAAGAAGTGCATTTAGAATAGATGGTGGATTTATAATACATATATAACTTGTTCAAGATGTATTTGAATAGTATACAAGAAACATTGTAATCATCACTATTTTCTTTATTAAAATTATATATAAAAAAAAAAGTTGAAAACATGAATGGGTATCTTTAGATAAACAATTAGGGAGATGCTACTGTCTCGCTCGATCTTACTGTGCCACATGTCTACTTATTAAAAAAAGAAACAAAACACAAAACCAACGAGAGGACTAGCCTTTGTCCGCTCACCACCCTCACTCACGTTACCGACCACCATTTCGGGCGCCAACAAAAAGGGACAGAGCTTTCACGTCACAAACCACCATTTCCAATTTCCTTTCCACTACATTATTATTACAAACACAAACCATTAGATCATACTCAACCCCATTTATGGAAACCTCATCACCCATCTCCATCCAAAATACCCCAATCCAAGACCTCTCAGAGGCATCCCCTAAACCCTACAAAATTAGTTTCGTAACCACACTCATGGAGGCCATCACGCTCCCTTCTCCTTCCTTCAAAGAGGACACCTACTTCGTTTCCAACCTCAAGTCCTCTGAAAGAAAGCTTCTTGCAAGCTCAAGGACAAGCTCTTGGCTTCTGATGCTTCAGACGCCTCAATGTGGGGTATTCCTTTGTTAGGAGGTGATGAGAAGGCAAATGAGTTTCATTTCGTGTTTTCTTTTATTTTTTTAAATAACTAGTGACATGGCAGTGGTATGTTTGAGTGGTCAAAAGGGGAGAGCAAACTAGCATTTTTCAAACAATTAAATTAAATTAATGCTACTAGAAATTTTGATAAATTACTAATTTTGTTTTGACAAAATGTTTATGATCAAGTTGCTAGTGTTAGAAAATGACAAATCTCTCCTACAAATCTTTCCTGCAATCCAAAGAAAAAAGTTGTGAAAATTTGTCTATAATAATATTTTGTGTCCAACAAATACGTTATTAAAATAAATGGACGGATTATATATAATGCTTACTTAACTTGTTCAAAATGGAATTGAGTAGTCAACAAGAAACATGGTTATCCTCACTATTTTCTTTATTAAAATTAGAATGATAAGTAATGTTAAATACAATTTTACATTGCACAAGCTTCGCGACTCCCTTTGAGAAAAGTTAATGAATTTGGAACCCATGAAAAATCTCACTTTTTAATATCGGGTTCATTATTTTTTTAAAAACAGTGCACAGACTTTGTATAATATTCTTTATCTAAGACTATCTATTATTAGAATAATAAAAAAAATGTATGCACAGTTTAAAATAATAAATAATTCAATTAATGCTACCATTTGAATAGATTAATTATTTTATTTTTTGATAAACTCTTGTTCGTTTTGGCAGTGATTGAAACGGACCCCTTTCTTTTAGCTCTATTTTGGACTTTCAAACACAATTACCCGTCAATAAAGAGCATCTAGTGTCACCTTTCTCGATTGAAAGCATGCATGCATGGTGCCCAATTAGCCGTAAAGCATAACATGCGTTTTAAAAATATAATTAATGATTCAATGCTAATAATTGCATAAATAAATATATTTCTCTTTGTTTTTGACATTCAACAACATCCCATTCAACAAAGAAAACGACACAAAATTATTATTTTCAGTACTCTACTTTGGAGTATTGAGTTTTTTAAGCACAAACGTCGACAATGAAGATAATCTTCACCATTTTTAATTGTAAGTTGGGGATGTTGGAAATATTTTGAATAATAAATGATCTATGTACAAACGTTGTGTAAACTAGATAATATGTAAAATAACAAGAAAAAAATTAGAAAGAGAGAATCTGATGTTGAGTCATTTTGTTATGGATGCTTTCCCAGAGTAGATAATTTTGCCACCTCCAAATTTAAACATGCACTAGACTTCTTGACATTCTACTCCTAAGATACAACAATGTCAATTTCCGTTAATCTCCTTATCAGTGCACACCAAAAGAAGATTCTCGAACCCGATATACAATAGCCAAAACCCAAAAAAAAAAAAAGACAAAAAGAAGGATAAAGCGTTTCTCTAATTTTTGTAGAGAATTTGAAGTGAATAAATTTGTGAGTGAGGTTTCCTATTTATAGAGAATAAAAAAACACTTGTGAAAAGTTATAACTTATTTAAATAAAATGGTACCTGTGAAAAGTCTGACATATAAATGAAATGGTACTTGTGAAAAATCACAACTTGTATAAATGAAAGGATGTTTGTGAAAAGTCACTATTAAAATGAATGATCAAAGTATTTTTGAGAAATCACAATTTCTCAAATATTAGAGAATATATTGAAAATGTTTCTAATTCACCAAAGGGCACAACCTTTTATTTGGTCGACAAGCGGTTAAGACTCGTACCCTCAAGAGACGTGTATTGGTTTAACTTACAATGAAATATTTCCATTTAAATTTAGACAACTGAATATATATATTAAACAATGATAATATTTCACATTATTTTTATTTAATATTAAATATTTGAATCATTTTTAAATTTAAAAGACAACAAGGGACATATATATCAGCCAATCCCCCTGCTTTTGAGATCTTTTAGTTTTGTTTTTATCTGGAAAAACAACAAGAGGATCCCTTTCAACTAAAATACATGAAATCTGTAAGGCTGTCTGCCATGTGAAGAATTCTTTTTTATTGATTTAGAAATATATTTCAACTAAAAAATTTATTTTAAAAATGGGATAAAAAAAGAAGAATTAAAAAAAGAAAAAATATATATTTCTTTAATTTTTTATAACATAGAGAGGAGTTATTTATAATAATTCATTTTTTGTAAGTCGATTAACTTGGCATGACTTTATTTGTAAAATATAAAATCAAGTAATAATTTTTTTTTATACATGGGTGTGAGTTTGAACCTGGTTCTTCTATTCAGAGATCAGATCTCATGTTATCTGATCTAAAAGAACTTAATAAGATTGAGTAATGTTAAATACAGTCATAGAGTATATAATCTTGTGCGTTCTTTTTGAAAAAAAAAGTAAGGTCTATAATTAAAAATAATAATTTTTTCATATAGATCCCATACTTATCCGATTTTTTTAAAGAGAGTACGCGGGCTTAACTTATATACCTAAAATTACAAATATTATTTCCCTCAAAAATCTTAATATGTAAGTGATCTAAAGGATGTATATGTCCTCCATTACGACTTACGAATAAAATAATATAATTTTTTTTTTAACTAACTAACATGCACTAACAACTAGGTATTAATAATTAGGGTCAAACCTATCAGTGAGGAGGGGAGGTTGTTGCCTGTTGGGCGTCATTTATTTATAAAAATTATAATTGTTTAAATCTTTTGACTCAAAACATGCATGTGCTAATTAGTCAAGCACGAAAAGATAGATAAAAAATTAATGTCAAGTGTGTGGGATTTGGTATACAGAGAAACTAAACAATTAATTAGTGTTATAATTGTATTGGTTATAATTTCTAGCGGGTTTAATTTAAATATTAGGAATCTTTTATCTAACTACTATAACTCTGAATTATATATACATATAAATATAATTAATTATCTTTTTAATCATCTCTTGATTTTTTGTTATATTGATAAAAAAAAAAGAGTTAAAGATAATATAAATTAATTTTTAAAAATATTTAATTCTACATGATATTGTGTATAAAACATAAGGAAAATGATTCCCTCTTATTGTCAATAAAACACTGACGATGCAACTCAACAAAAGTTATTTTCTCATTTTATTAAGTTAATTATTGAGAAAGTCTTTTTAAATAGATTTGTTAGGTTTTTTTTTAAAAATATTTAAAAAAATATTTTATTTTTACAACTCTCAATAAAAAGCCTTGGAATTTGGAACACTCTCGTGGCCTGCAGGACCCAAACAATAATGACTACCATTTTTTTATTTGATAAAATAATTCTTATTGTCAATTTACGTCAGTTTGAAATAACAAAATAAAATGAAAAGTCGTAAGCTGGGCTTCCTAGTCCTATCTAGTACATCGTACGTAAGTATTCTCTGAGTGGTCGATCGGGCATCAAACTCCGTCCTCCATCGGATGCTCATAATGTCAACGTACCTCTCTTAAAACTAAGGAGCACCAGCAGTAATATATAGCTTGAGCTCTTTGCCCAGAGAGAGATCACAGAGAGAGAGAGAGAGATTGTGCAGTATTGTATATAGCAGAGACATATAATGGGTAGCAGTAGTACTGCAGAAGGAAGAATAGCAATGGAGGTAGGAGATGATGGGGTGGCTCTCATAACCATTCTCAATCCTCCTGTTAACTCCCTCTCCTTTGATGGTACTACTTTTTTTTCCCACTTTTCAGATCTAAAACTTTGATATATATTACACACAAACACACACACATATTCTTCTCTTGTCACAATTATTACATGATTTGCATGCATGGTTTAATTATGGGACTCTTCCTGGCCCGCTTGTTTCAATGGAGTTGGGAGCTGATGGGAGGGCTCTGATCACAACAACCATTATCATGTATCAAAGCCGACCTTCTACGTACAGGGCCGGTCGCCCGGCCGGAACTAAAAAGTGCTCTAGTTTTGGAGCAGGCAAAGTTATATATATATATATATATATATATATATATATATATATATATATTTATATGGAAAATGATGGGGATCTGGAGATCCCGTTCCATTTTTCTTTTTTTAGTTTTTATTTTTTTAGTAATTAAAAAAGTGTTGTTTAATAATATTGTAAATTTTTTTTTAAAAAAAAATATTGAAAAGTGTTAAAAAATGATGTAAAGTTTTGTTTTTTTTTTGTTTTTTACTTTTTTCACATCATTTTTAACACTTTTAAATATTTAAAAAAAAAAAGAAAATTCACAATATTATTAACAACACTTTCTTAATTCTTAAGTTAAAAAAAAACTAAAAAAATAAATAAATTGGAGTGAGAGCTCAGTGGGATCTCCCATCGGATCCCTAGCATTACCCCATATATATATATATATATATATATATATATATATATATATAAAAGATAAAAATCTAGTTTTTTAAACAAATTTGAAAATCTTGGGGCTCTCATCATGTCCTGCCCTCTTGCTAAACTTTAGATGATGATCACATGCATGCATGTTATAATATCTTATAATTAAAAAATGATGAACATACGGACGCGGCCTGTGTATTTTTGTTTTTTAATTTTATATAAATATATATATATATATGTATATATATATACGATTGATATTTTGAAATTTTCCTAGCAATTGTTCAGAAGGGATATTGGAGTTTTTATTAACCTGATCATGAAAGAATGTAGCTAGCCACCTTGCTCTCTTTGATCATCTGCCTTCTCTCTCTCTCTCTCTCTCTCTCTCTCTCTCTCTGTGTCAGTGTTTCGCAGCTTAAAAGAAAATTATGAGGAGGCATTAAGAAGAGATGATGTGAATGCAATTGTCATTACAGGTGAGTACTGTAATATATATATATATATATATATATATATATTTATAGCATATTGGAGTTGATTGAGATTATATATTAATTGGAGCTAGCGAGCCTAATCTCTTACATATATTGTAATATTTGGAGCACGCAGGAGCAAAGGGAAATTTCTGTGGTGGCTTTGATGTTACAGCTATTGAAGGAATTCAAGGGGAAACCAGTAATATATATCTATATCTATATATATATATATATATATATATGTATGTTTAATTCTAGGAGTGAAAAAGTTTCCTGATTAAATGATGTCAATTTCCGTGGTGTGTTTTCAGTGGAGAAAGAACAAAGGCCTGGCTATATGGCTGTCGAGGTCATCACTGACATTTTCGAAGGTGCTTATAATATATATATGTATATGTATATATATATATATATATATATACATATATGGATTTTTGAGTGGGACGTACGTCCCCATTAATATCAATCAGCTAGCGTTGCATATATATTCGTTTATTTTGAGTTATTGCATAATTAATTTGTTTCAGCTGCGAGAAAGCCTTCAGTTGCTGCCATTGATGGGCTTGCCATAGGTGGAGGATTAGAGCTTGCAATGGTATTCGAAGCTAGTTAAAGCACTAGTATTGAATTATGTATCTATATATGCATCTATATATTTGTATAATATGATTTTAAATTAGATTGTATTAAATTATGCATCTACATATTTACATAGTTATGAACAGTATTTCTATAAATTTGAAAATGTACTGTTTACTCGTCAAATCTTATTTTATTACTTTTTATCTCTCTTACTACAAATGTTATTTTACTATTCACTCTACTAATATTATTTTATTAATCATTATATAAATATATATATATATATATATATATATATATTTACGCGTTGTGTTAATCATGATATTTACTTGTTTTGGTGGATGAATGGATGGATGATGATGATCAGGCATGCCATGCCAGAATATCAACTCCCACTGCACAATTAGGGTTGCCTGAACTGACGCTTGGACTAATTCCTGGACTTGGGGGTACGAGCTAGTTACCACTATTTTAATTGCTCCTTCTATTATTTGTCAATTATTTTACAGTTTTATAAAAAAAATAGATTTATTTTTAATGAAGCGTGTGATTTTATTTGTTATTTAGAATTGAATTATAAATTAATTTATAAGTATATCGTTAGACGCCAACCATTATTCTGCGGAAAAAACTAGTATGCCTCCCAAATTGTACCGCTCAAGTTGACCGCTTGACTAATTTTTTTTTTTCCTTTTTAGAGTAGCCCCACTCTTAAAGCACCAGCATCGGTCTCATCAAAATAAAGATTTTATCAAAATTTGATAATTTGGGACTAAAACGTCTGTATTGGATTCGCTATACCTTCAAAACTCAAGTTTTGAGTTACAGTATCTTTACTTCTATCTTCATATTTAAAGACACACTATTCATTCTCTATACTTATTATTTTATATAAAATGTATTTCTTACATTTTCTATAATTCTTGCAATTGAAAAATATGAAAAAAATATTTAAGTGTCAAATTAAATTATTAAAGTATATATAGTTAGTATAATTGTAAAATATTAAAAAAAATATTATTATTAAAAAAATAATATAATATTATTATTTTAATGATTCTAATAGCTAATTCAATGTAGAATTATGGATAAGTAAGTTTTGAAATTAAGAAAAATATATATTTTTTATCAAATTTTAAAAATAAATTTATAGAAACCAATGCTAACGCTCTTATCCTGCACCTATGTCTAATATCCTCCTGACATCATGATGACTCAGGAACACAGCGACTACCACGTCTTGTTGGTCTCTCAAAGGCACTTGGGATGATGCTGGTAATATATATGTTGTGATTGTTTTTCATTTTTTGAGTTAATTACAAAATTAATACCATGTACGTTTTCATATATCGAAATTTAGGTTTTTTATTTTTGTAAAATTAATTGAATTTTAAGAAATTTACAATTAAGTATGTACGTCAATCTCTCGTTATAAAATTAAGGAAAATATTTGTATGTCCACTCTATTTGACTGTTGGTCAATTCTTTTTTTCCTATTTAGTGATTAAGAAAATGATTTTAAATGTATTGATATATTTTTTTTATTTTTTAAAAATATTTAAATATGTTAAAAAAATGTAAAAAAAAAAAAAAAACACTGAACAGTACAATGAGCGATAAAGATGAGACGGCATAGTAGCCGGACCATAAAACTAATATAGAATTGTCACGTGTCAATAATATTGATTAGCTGGCACTTTATATTAATATGTCATTCAATATATTCAAAACTGACATGTTATGTATTAAGGGTTTTTCTACATAATCTCCACCACACTCTATATTTTATATTTTTTAAAATTTTAAAATTTTTAATATTAAAATTTATATTTGAATTTATTCTTTTTAAACTATTTCTAATTTTTTATTCACTATTCATATAATAAATATTTAATAAAAGAAAAAAAATGTAAAATATAGAGTGTGGGTGAATATTTGATGTATTAATACTAGGTGAAAATCTACATATTTTCTATACCAAACATATCAATTTTTTTTTCTAATTCAAATACTAATTTTACAAAATCAACAACGTAGATCTTGATTTATAACTTCAATATTAACTCTGCAGTTTAAAATTTTTTTGTTGGTTCTATCACTTCTATTAGTTTGTCAGTATCTCAAGCCGCATACACATTAATAGTCACTTTTTTAATTATTAAATAAATAAATAATAAAAAAAAAAATAATAAAGTAATAGAAAGATAGTAAATCTATTATTATTCTTTATATAGAGTCATGCTGGCAGCTACCCGATGTTTATTATTGAGCATACATTTAATTATATTTTTTTTTCTTTTTGTTTTGATTTTTTTAAATTATTTTGTAATATTTTTAATGATTAAAAGAATAAAAAAAATACATAATTTTATTAATAATTACCTCCTTGACCATTAAGCAAAAAAAATTAAAATAGATGAACAGTAAAATTAACACTAACATTTTCCTTCATATAGATGTCAAAACTAGTCCAAGGGGACGAAGCTTACAGTTGGGGTCTCGTGAATGCCATCGTCTCACCTGACGACTTGGTAAACACTGCACGTCGATGGGCCCTCGAGATCTTGGACCGTAGAAGACCATGGGTGGCTTCTCTTTACAAGAACGACAAAATAGAACCCCTTGGGGAAGCAACGGAAATACTGAAGTTTGCCAGAGCTCAGGCACTGAAACAGGCTCCCCATCTTCGGCACCCATTGGTTTGCATTGATGTCATCGAAGAGGGTATAGTTTCCGGTCCCCGAGCTGGACTATTGAAGGTGATCGACTTTGTCTGTCTCAACCATTCTTTTAGTTCGCTTGTAAAAGAAACAGTGATATGCAACTTCTTGATGCATACTGTCTGATTTTGGCAGGAAGCTGAAGCTTTTCAGGAACTTTTGTATTCTGACACTTCCAAGAGTTTGGTCCACATTTTCTTTGCTCAGAGTGGAACGTCAAAGGTTTGAAAATTAATTTGTTTTTATCGCCAGAAGATTTTTTTTTTTCCCATTTTGGGGTATATTTATGACTGCTGTTTTACTTGATCATGTATATATACTTCGAACTTTGGTTCTTCTAGAGTTGAAACCTGTTCATGGAAGTTTACTGAATTTAAGGAAATTTTGTCGACATACCGACAGCTTACTTCTTATGAAGTATTAGTAGAGGAATTAAGGTAATAACAGGTTAAGAAAGTTCGGAGCCATCGTGGGTACTAGAATGTTGGCATAGGCTCTTATTATTTGTAGCATTAGGGTGGGTGGCTTACGGGTGAATATTAATTACATTCCTATGTCTTTGGAAAGTTGGGTTGAGGTCGAAAATCACAAATTTAAGGTTCGGCTTGACATTTTACAGATTGGTAGTTCTTGTCCTTGTAAATCGTAAGTTAGGAGCTTGGATAAATCCCCACATTTATGAAGGTTTCATACCTTTTGCAAAAGACATGTCTCATTGGTTGAGTCCTATTTCCTGAGGTTGATTTTCTGAGAAACGTTTCTTCTAACCTTAAAACAGGTGCCTGGGGTTACTGACGTGGGTTTAGTGCCAAGACGAGTGAATAAGATTGCTATCCTAGGTGGAGGACTACTGGGCTCTGGAATAGCAACAACATTAATTCTTGGTGGTTATCAAGTAATCCTGAAAGAAGTAGATGACAAATCCTTGGAGGCTGGGATTGATAGAGTCAGAGGTGAGGCTAGACTTATCTTACTGATATTTAAGTTCAGCTTTTGGTTTTAAAAGATTTTTTAGTATTTCGCCCCATTGAATCTCGATAAAAAAATGTTCTAATATTTTTATAGTAATTTTGTTAAATTATAGCTTCCATTCTTGTGAACACCGAATTCTAACTGTTTTTTGTTTCTCGAAAGTTTGAAATCTTCTTTTATGGCATTCCTTTTCATCCAGTCAATTTGCAAAGCCATTTGCATAAAGGGAACATGTCTCAAGAGAAGTTTGAGAAAACCGTCTCTCTTCTCAAGGGTGTCCTCAACTACGAAAACTTTAAAGATGTGGACATGGTGATAGAGGTAGTTCACAATGCATTAGTTTACCTTTGTCATTGTTGTTGATTCAGAAACCAGGGAAAAAAAGATGTTCAGTATTTGCCTTTGATCCTTGGAACAGGCTGTTATTGAGAATGTTTCTCTAAAGCAACAAATTTTTAGTGATCTTGAAAAGCATTGCCCACCACATTGCATACTTGCCAGCAACACTAGCACAATTGACTTGAACCTGATTGGAGATAGGACAATTTCCCAAGATCGTATTGTTGGAGCTCATTTCTTCTGGTAGTACAAGATTTACTGCTATTTTCTTTTCACCTGCAATCTGTTGTGCTTAATTGTTTCACTATGCTTCTCATGCAGTCCGGCTCATGTCGTGCCACTTTTGGAGATTGTTCATACCAAGCAGACGTCTCCCCAAGTGATTGTTGATTTGATAGACATAGGGAAAAACATTGGGAAAACTCCAGTGGTGGTTGGAAATTGCACTGGCTTTGCTGTCAACAGGATGTTCTTCCCCTACACACAAGCTTCTATTTTTCTCGTCGAGCACGGTACAGATCTCTATGAGATTGATGGGGCTATTACCAAATTCGGAATGCCTATGGGCCCTTTCAGGTTTTTAATCAATATCTAATATTGTGACCTAGTCATCTTATCTGGTGGTTGTTCTCAACTTGATCTAAATCATCATTCATTTAACTGGCTCTTACTTCTTATTTAATCCCTGCAGATTGGTTGACCTGGTTGGTTTCGGTGTTGCAATTGCGACTGGCATGCAATTTTTTCAGAATTTTCCTGAGCGAACATATAAATCAAGGCTTATCCCCCTTTTGCAGGAGGATAAGAGAGAAGGTATGAGTTTGGCATTCAAACTTGAGAGGAAAAGTAGTTGATTATTTTAACACAATGGGTGGAATGAGAAACCTATTCAAATTCAGTATGAATCTTTTCAGTATTTCTTGGTTTGCCATGGACTCTGTTTCAGGTGAGACTACGTGCAAAGGGTTCTATTTGTATGATGAGAAATGCAAAGCCAGTCCTGATCCTGAATTGGCAAAATATATTGAGAAGTCAAGGAGCATTAATGGTGTAACTATTGACCCTAAGGTCTTTCTCTCTCTCACACAGAGTACACTCACAAGAGCACACATACTTGTCCACCCACACACATACTTAGATAGACGTTTTTGATATAGCATCTATATTTGACATCTCACCTGTTAAACCAAGCCGGGTATCATGAATAATATTATATTGCTAGCTGTAAAATGAACTAGTCTCCTATATAAGTTTTTCTTATTTTTTTTAATTGAACTTGGAAACAGCTCATGAAATTAGCAGAAAAGGACATTGTGGAGATGATATTCTTTCCCGTGGTGAATGAGGCCTGCCGAGTCCTTGCCGAAGGTATTGCAGTCAATGCATCAGACCTTGATGCTGCTGCTGTTATGGGAATGGGTTTCCCTCCCTACAGGTTTGTTTAGTTTCATTGATTTAATGTAAGTTTGCGAACTTCATGCAATTCTTGCTAAACCTGTTGGGGGCAATTGATCAGGGGAGGCATCATGTTCTGGGCTGATTCTCTCGGATCCAAATACATTTATTCAAAATTGGAGGAATGGTCTAAGATTTATGGAGAATTCTTCAAGCCCTGTGCCTATTTGGCTGAAAGAGCAGCCAAGGGGACTCCTCTGGTGAGCAAAACAAAAAAAGAATTCTGTCTATCCTCTAATATTGCAATTTATTTGCTATACACACATCCTTGATGCATGACAGGACTAGTTTTCAAAAGGTGAATCCATGCCCACATGTCCAAAAAATTTCGGTTGAACCCTGCAGATTTTCTCTGCTGCAAAAGTCTTCTGATTTATAAAGCAAGCAGTAACATAGATATAGTTTTATATAGTTAGGGTTCAAATTCATGTTAAACCACCACTTGTCCCAAAAAATTAAGCGGATGGAAAACAATAAATTTAATTATTTAAATTATATCTTAACATTAAGCATAAATTATTTAACAAATCTAGATTATGGTAGACAACTTTGGAAACAAAAACTGATTTGAAGAGTTCAATCACTTGATAATTTAGAATCATCGTAAGCCGATCCTTGCTCACCGGTATTGCCTCCTGGGTCCTAACAGTTCTTGCACTGTTTCCTTCGCAGAGTTCTCCAAAGGAGGAACCAACACCTCAGTTAATGTGAGATCAGTTTGATAGTTGCATCACCTGCTTGGTTAAGAATTCCCTTATATCTTCTTCCTCTCTTTGGCATTTTGGCTCAAACATCCATAAACAAGAACTCCCTCATGAGCGAAACCATCTTCACCAACAACTATTCAAGGAATGACAGTACTCAAGCTGTTTGTGTATGTTGTGGATTATGTGTATTTGAAGATAGGAAACAAATAAGGGCATGATGTGATTAGAAAAAATAAATGCGAAACATTGATGCAAAAACAACGGTGTAATCGTGAAACTTTATATTTACTTATCGTTAAGAGTATGGTCATTTTTATTTTTTCTCTCATCATATGAACTCTTCACAAGATAACCATTTAATCTCAAAACACTCAAACTATTATTTATCTCTTACAATTTATGTTTATATCCAACTCTTCAATAAAAGTTATTGGTCATCTAAAAACAAAAGATATAACATACTAAATAAGACTCATTATATTGTAAATGAAAAATAATTTGAGCAGGTTTTGATCGTGTAAATCTCGTACAATTTATTTAAAAAATAATAAATTTCGAAAACCAAACTTAACTTTTAAAAGATCCAGTTTAAACTTCAACACCTTTGTTTCCATTAGAAAAATAATAATTGGCTTATGAGTCTCGATCATGCAATCAAGATCACGAACCTGTAATAGATTATTCTTGATACTATCTCTGCTGGGAGAGCCATAACCTGTAATGGATTATTCTTAATGGTATCTATGCTTTTGGTAATGGAGATCCTGAACCTGTAAGTCATGTCATTTGTTTCTATCCTAAAATTCAGCCTTTTTGGCATAAAAGATTTAACATGGAGGCTGAATGGATGCGAAATCAATTTAACTATTGTATAGGGAATATGGCGTCGCGATGCACGAATCTTAGTTTGCATACAGCTACTGATTGGACTGTTTTGCAGATTATTGATAGTTGTTTAGCATAAAAGTTCACAGAATCACAGTTATAGAACATTGAAGTCAAATAGATGTTTGCTTGCAAAGGAAAAAAAATCCTGAAATGGCAACCGCTAGCATCTCATTAAGGTTATTATAACCTGAATTTTGATGGGAGTCTGTCTCTTTTTTTTCACAACTTCTCTTAACTCATTTTATTTAATCTCATCTAATCATTATAACTTTTATAAATTCTTATACAAAATAAAATAAATAATTCAATTTTTTCAAATTTCAAAACAAAAATAATATTAAAAAAATATATTCTAACAATATGTTATTCAACTTTTTACTTTAATCTCAATCCATCTCATCTCATCTACAAAAACAAACGAGGCCTCCTGTCAAGATTCACTTAAAGCTGGATTTGGTGCTATCTTATGGGATGCAAGGGGCGTTGTTATTATGATTGAGTAAAAAAGAAGAGGCTATTGCAGATGTGGACAATGTGAAGGCCACTTACAGGGTAATAGATGGTGTGCAATATGGGTTTTTCAAAGATTATATTAGAAGGTGATTCTTCATGGATTGTAGTTTGTCTATGTTAAACGGAGGGGGGCGCCCACATGGGCAGACCCCCCATCTCTTGCACATGCAGTAACGCATGGCTTTAAGCCATGCGTTACTGAATAATAAAGGCTAGCCATGCGTTACTGAATAATAAAGGCTGGCCTTTAAGGCCAGCCGTGTAGGGGAGGCTATATATAGCCCCCCTCATTTTGGTTCCGGTAAATGAATCGATTTAGCAAAAATCTCTCTCATTTGTTCTCTCTTGAAATAGTTTTTAGGCTGTGGATTTGTTAAGTGTTACTCTAGTTTTTTAACTACGTAGTACACTTTACCACTAAGAGGAAAAGCTTGGATTTTATCGATCTGGAGAAACTCATGGAGCAATTTTATAAGCTGAGCTTGAGGTACTTTCCGCTGCAATTTTTTTCTAACATTAGTATCAGAGCTTTTTAAATTGCTTCCAGTTTTTTTTTTATTTGCATATGCATGTAAATTGTAAATGTGCCATTTTTTTTTTTGCTGACTGCTGCTGCGAAGTTTTTAAAAAAAAATATATATATATATATATATATATATTTGGCCGAAGCCGGTGCAGTGGTGCAGCGTGCACCACCTCTCCACCCGGTGGTGCAGCACGCACCACCTGAATGTGGTGGTGCAGCGCGCACCGTAGGGTGCTGCGCAGCACCCCTGATATGGTGCTGCGTGCACCACGATGCCGCATGCACCAATTGGAGCCCAGGGTGCATGGTGCACCGTGGGGGCACCCAGCGGTGCTGCACGCACTAGAGGGGTGCTGCCAGCACCACCGTGGTGCTGCCAGCACCACCCAGCCTCCTCCGGAGGTTGTTTCCGACGAACAACAACACCAGTAAGCCCTCAAAACGGTGGCTGGAGTGATCTGTTTTTTTTCGATTATTGTTCACGTGAACAGTAACCCGAGCTGGAGGTAGCAGATGACCGAATCTGTTTGTTTTTTCAATGGGCCTGGGCCACTCGGCCCGTTTGTTTTTTTTAAATCATATGATATTGGGCCTGGCCCTTCTATGTTTCAAAAAAAAAAAAGGAGAGGCCTGGGCCATTTTCGGCCCAACCTTGTTTAAGCCCATTTTTTTTAAAGAAATAAAATTATAAAATGGCACAATGGGGTTTTGAACCAAGACCACATACTAAACTAAGGAGATAAGCGCACCACTGGTCTGTGAATATTCTTTGATTTAGGTGGGGTTTATTTATTTATTTATTTTATAAAAAAATAATAATAATAAATAAATAAATAAATAAAATTGCATTAATTAATATATGCTTAGATATATTGATATATTACATGTGATCTTTTGTTTAATGTTTTAGATTAAATATGATAACATGTGAATATTTGGTTATATTTATGCTATTGTTTTTTTCCATAATGTTATATTACATGTGATCTTTTATTTAATTTTTTATTAAATGTGATAACATGTATGTGTGAATTGAACATGTGGAAATGTGATTATTTTATCATCGTTGAATGTTAGACTTGAATGTTTAGATATTAGTTTTCATTTCTTTTAGTGATAAAAATATAGAAAATCCCACTAAGTAGTCTTAGTTAGAACTGTCAGTGTGAATGATAGGCTGAAAGAATTGCAGTGACCCCAGTAAGAACTGTAAATGCACTGTATAGCCAAAAGACCATGGTGACCCCAGTAAGAACTGTAAATGCATTGTATAGCCAAAAAGACTACAGTGGCCCCAATAAGAACTGTAAATGCACTGATGGAACAAGAAAAATGGACTGTAATGGTCTTATATGAACCATCTTTGTAGACTGGCCCAACAGGCCACTGTAGTCTGGCTGTCTTTGTAGACTGGCCCAACAGGTTGCTATGGTCTGGGTAGCTGTCCTTGTAGACTGGCCCAAAAGGTTACTGCGGTTTTAGTAGGTTATGTCTTTACATATAACTAGGACTAGGAGACTACTTAATAATTGGATATTGTGGCGCAAGAAATGATTATGAAGCCTAGTGATTTTTCGATCTTGCGACATGTCTAAATTATTCTTTTTCTATCTTGAAAGGACGCGGCAGATTTCTTAGGTGTGTGTATAATATCCCTTCTTTGCGTATTGTAGTGATATGCCATCCAAGACTATAGTTGCCGACTTAAACAAGGGGGAGAAATTAGATGGGAAAACTATGACATATGGCATCACAAGATCTAATATGTCTTAGATGAGCAAGAGGTCTTGGAGGCCTTGTCTCACACTCTTACTTTGCCTGGGGAGGGAACCTCGGAACAACATAAGAAAGATAAACAAACCTATACTGAATGGGCTAAGAAAAGTCGGTGCGCGCGCATAATAATGTTAAGCAGCATGCACAATGATCTTATGTGTGAGTTCGAGATCTATGACACTGCCCAAAGCATGTGGGATGCTTTGAAGTTGAAGTTTGGTGGAACTTCAGCGACTAGGTTGCGTGGATTAACCATGAGGTTTTACTCCTATAAGATGCTCTCTGACCACACGATGAAGCAGCATCTTAGAGCTATGTCGACCATGATCCGTGAACTTAAGTCGGCAGGAAACAACCTGACAAATGAATAGCAAGTGCAGGCAGTGATAAGATCACTACCGAATTCTTGAGAGAATATGAGCCAGAACCTGACGCATAACGAGAATATCAAAGACTTTGATGATGTTTCGCGTCATTTAGAATTGGAGGCTGAGCGCCTAGAGGCTGCTAAGCCCAATCATACGGCCTATGTGGCTAATTCTGGTTCGCGTAAGGCATCAAGGCCTAAGCGCAAGAAGTCCAAGAATGGAGTAGCTGCTGGACAAATCAAGAAGGTGTCAGGAACTTCTCAGCGCACCAAGAGGGGCAAGCGCGGGAAGAACAAGTCAAAACTAGAGTGCTTCAACTGCGGAAAGACAGGCCACTTTGCTCGTGACTGCACTGAGCCGAAGAAGGTACACTCTGACTTTTCTCGTATTGTTTTTGTAACTAGCCATGTGATGGTTGCTCACTCCTATCCTTTGTGAACTGTTGATTCAGGAGCGACCGAACACATAGCGCGAGACAGAGTCGGATTTGTGGAGTATCGCCGGATTCCAACTGGGAGCCGTGATATCAAGGTGGGGAATGGAGCTAGCGTGGAGGTACTGGGACTTGGTACCTACAAGCTGGACTTACGGGGTGGCCGCACTCTTTTCCTCCACAATGTGCTATACGCTCCCGAGATCCGACGAAACTTACTTTCAGTTGTTACTCTATTAAAACTTGGTTTTCGAATTGTTTTTGAAAACAATAATGTTTCCTTTTATTTGGGCCATGTGTTTTATGGCAATGCTTTTCTGCAAGACGGTTTTATGATATTAGATTTGGTTTATTTTAATATAAATGAATCTATTGCTTTTCTTTCTTCATCTATTGATAATTTAGATTCACATACATGGCATGCTAGGCTTGGCCATATAAGGCAAGATAGAATGACTCGGTTAGCTAGAGAAGGCCTGATAGGCAATCTCGCTAGGGTCATCTTACCCACATGTGAACATTTTCTAATGGAAAAAGCTAAGAGAAAACCGTTTGGAAAAGCCACTAGGGTATCTTTTCTACTGCAATTAGTCCACTCAGACATCGTGGTCCAATGAGTGTGAGGGCAAGACACAGAGGTGTCTACTTCATCACTTTTATAGATGATTTTTCACGTTACGGTCATGTCTACTTAATCTCCCATAAGTCTGAAGTATTGAAGTGCTTTAGGCGATATCTAAGGATGGTTGAGAATCAGTTAGACAAGAGTTTAAAAACTCTAAGAACTGACCGAGGACGAGAATATCTCTCTGAACAATTTAAAAGGCTCTGTGATGAAAAAGGAATCAAGAGACAGTTGACGATACCAAGTACGCCACAGCAAAATGGTGTGGGGAAAGGAGAAATCGAACACTGTTTAAGATGGTTAGGTCAATGATGGCATAAGCAAACCTTCCAATTTTTTTTTGGGGGGATGCACTTTTGACTACTGCCTACATTCTTAACCGAGTGCCCTCCAAATCAGTAACTTCCACCCCATATGAACTATGGACCGGCAAGAAACCCAATTTGAGTAACTTGCGGCCATGGGGTTCAACGGGTTTTGTTCATGATCTTTCTCATAAGTATGGGAAGTTAGGCCCTAGAGGGAAAAAGTGTATCTTTATAAGGTACTCAGAACACTCTAAAGGGTATGTGTTAATAGGTGAACAATCTGATAGAAGTGTGACTGAAATTGAATCACGAGATGTGGACTTCATTGAAAATGAATTTTCAAGTAGAGGTGAGGTTGATAGGAGTTTAGAACTTCATGAGATTATGGAACAAGAGGAAAGTGCTCCAAGGAATTTAGTTGAGAATGAGGAAGAAATTCTTCAAGTTCCTATAGATAAGGACTTAAATCCGAGTGGGAGCACACCACTTGTCAAACAATCACAACAACCTCAGCCGTGTAGAAGTACACGTGAAAGTATTCCCCGTCGTCGTTTTGAGATTGAAGGGGAAGCTTTTATGGTAGCTCCGCATGATGATGATGAGCGTAGGACAATTTATGAGGCTCTCTCATCTTCTACTAAAGATGAGTGGATGAAAGCTCTTAATGATAAAATTGAGTCTATGAAAACTAACCAGGTCTGGGATCTGGTTGATCTACTGACAGGACGTAAGACTATTGGGAACAAATAGGTTCTTAAAGTCAAACGCAAGTCGGATGGATCTATAGATAAGTACAAAACTCGCTTAGTGGCGAAAAGATATACCCAACAGGAGGGTATAGACTATGAAGAAACTTTTTCACCAGTCATGAGGTCTGCTTCAATTCGCCTGATTCTAGCTATAGTAGCAAACATGGATTTGGAACTCTACCAAATGGATGTTAAGACAGCATTTCTCAATGGAGAACTAGATGAGGAGATCTATATGGATCAACCAACGGGTTTTGTAGTCAAAGGTCAAGAGCGCAAAGTGTGCAAGCTCAAACGATTTATATATGGCCTAAAACAATCATCTAGGCAATGGTACCTCAGATTCCATCGAGCCGTTCTTTCGAATGGGTTTACGATGATCACAGAGGATCATTGTGTCTATTCAAAAGATCCAAGAAGAGTTTCATTATATTGTCATTATATGTTGACGACATACTACTAGCTGGAAATGATAAAGGGTTGATAGTCGCCACAAAAGAGTGGTTATCCTTCAATTTTGAGATGAATGATATGGGTGAGGCAGAATACATTCTGGGAGTTAAGATCTACAGAGATCGCTCAAAGAGAATATTGTGTTTGTCCCAACAGACTTACATAAAGAAAGTTCTCGAACGCTTCCTAATGAGTGAATGTAAACCCATTGACACCCCTGTTACAAAAAGTGAGAACTTATCTAAAGAGTTGTGTCCTAAGACTCAAAGAGAAAAGGAAAAGATGGCCCGTGTCCCTTATGCTAATGTTGTGGATAGTCTGATGTACGCAATGATGTGTACTCGGCCTGACATATGCTATGCAGTTGGCTTAGTAAGTAGATTCCAATCTAACCCCTAACTGGCTCACTGGAAAGCAGTCAAAATGATTATGCGATATCTGAAGGGAACTGCAGACTATGTGTTGTGCTATCAAGGTTCAAATTTGCAGCTAAGAGGTTACAGCGATGCCGACTGGGGCAGTGACCTAGATGAGCATAAATCAACCACTGGGTATGTCTTTCTGCTCAACAATGGCGCCATTACATGGAGCAGCAAGAAACAACCTTATATAACTTTATCCACCATGGAGGCAGAATACATAGCTTATTCTGCAGCAGTTCAAGAAGCTGTTTGGTTACGGAGGTTCCTCAAACATTTAGATATTGGCACGGATACTTCAGATCCGGTGACAATATTCTGCGATAGCACGGCTGCTCTTGCATATGCTAAGAACTCTAAGTACCACGGAAGGACCAAACACATAGATATTAGATATCACTACATCAAAGACATGATAGCGCAAAATGAAGTGATTTTGAAACACCTCTCTACAAGTCGCATGGTTGATGATCCCTTAACAAAGCCCATAGCAAAAGATGTCTTTGAGGCTCATGTTAGGAATTTAGGACTGCGTAGATTGTAAATGTAATTTGTATTACAAATGACATTGAGATGTAACATTTCCTTTGGGATATTAATACAATATGATTCAGTTTTTGTCTTTATCGTATTATTTTTTTTAATACACACACAAGATATGTCAACAGGCTTAGATTGGCTCACTCACACGAGCGATCGCCTCTAGCGCTTGAGTAGCGAGTAGAGATGAGACATTGTGTCCCTAGGTATTTGTCCAAAGGGATAAGTAGGTTGATACAAAGTATGTCGCCTTAGTGGGAGCTAAGATGAGGTCTATTGAATGGACTATGCATGGGTTACCCCACCATCCATATAGCCTGTAGTTAGCCAGATGTGAGATTCTCTTTGACGCCTCGGAGGCGTGCAAATTGAGGAACTCGGGTTAGACGCCTAAGGAGCGACTAGACCAAGATCTGTACGGTGTTGATATAGACATATGCTCTTTGAGAAAGAGAAATCCACCGTAGCATGTATTTCATATTACATGTGCTTATTCGACCAAATGAGTAAGTGAGTAAAAGGTTTCCCTCTTTATCACTGTGTGAGTCTCATTTTTTAAGTGTCCTTTACTTTTGACTATGTCACGAGATGGAGGTTGTGATGTCTGCTACTTTGGCATGTTGTCTATGGCCATGATTAATACGGTCTAAAGAGGCATTGCTGGGAAAGCAGTTCGACCAAAGTTAAATGATATGAGTGCAAAGGGAAGATTTTTCGATATCGCATCTTCGATAGTGTTTACTGACGTCAAACTATGACACTACATACTGGTAGAGACTAAGGTTGTGAACATATTGAAATGATTTGGAGGTAGTCAAGCATTGTTATGAGTTTTCTGAACTCAAGAGGGTTTCAAAAATGCTTGATTTTGATGCGATCGAATGAGTCTAGGACATGACCAGACACTTTAGGGATGTTACTATGCTAGTCTTCTCTGGGAGAGATTTAGTGTATGTACTCCCACCTTTCTACAGATGTGCTTGGTGGTCGCACGACCTATTTGCTATGTGTGAACAAGATTGAGAACATTAGAGAGATGCAGACCTAGGGTCATGCCCACTGTGTGCGAGTGGGAGATGTTAAACGAAGGGGGGCGCCCACATGGGCAGACCCCCCATCTCTTGCACATGCAGTAACGCATGGCTTAAAGCCATGCGTTACTGAATAATAAAGGCTGGCCTTTAAGGCCAGCCGTGTAGGGGAGGCTATATATAGCCCCCCCTCATTTTGGTTCCGGTGAATGAATCAATTTAGCAAAAATCTCTCTCTCATTTGTTCTCTCTTGAAATAGTTTTTAGGCTGTGGATTTGTTAAGTGTTACTCTAGTTTTTTAACTACGTAGTACACTTTACCACTAAGAGGAAAAGCTTGGATTTTATCGATCTGGAGAAACTCGTGGAGCAATTTTATAAGCTGAGCTTGAGGTACTTTCCGCTGCAATTTTTTTCTAACAGTCTAAATGGAGATCCTATTCTTTCATCTCGTTAATGCCCTATTCTGGCAGAGATCAAATTCTTGCTTAGACTTTTGGTTTCAATGAAGTATCAATACAAGTTGGTAGAAAAGGCAATTGAGCTGGCTCATTTACTTGCTATTCATGCCAAATGTGTCGATGATAATGTTTTTTTTTTAAAACAGAGAACCTCGTTCCATTAATAAGGTAGAACATACAAATTGACTTAAAAATAAGTCATTACAAGCGTTAGTAGAATCCCAGTACACTTCCGTGACTGGCATGGTCTAGTCCAAACAGAGCATCTCTACAGACCTAGTCTAAGAGATAGCACTCCTCTGTACAGTACAGAGGTAATAAAACTTACAAACCAAAGACTCCATACCAGATTAAACGGGAAATGGAGGAGGAACGCCCACCAATTCCGCCTACGCGGAGGGGGAGGAAACACCATTCGGACCCAGTCCGAATGGGCACTACATTTATGGGGGTTTTTTTTTTTCTAGACCTAAAGACAAACAAAAGAAAATACACTAAACACTAAAAACGAAAACCAGCGCACAAAATATAGGAGAAACCAGTGCACAAAACAACACTGTTAGTACACGGAAAAAGGAAAACACATGTGCTGCCGTCAACCCTTCCTTTTCTTTTCTTTTTTTCCTTTTTTCTTCTTCTTCCATCTTCTCCTTCGACCTGTGCTGTCGTTAGCCCGAGGGCCCCCACTGCTCGCCCACCTCCGCCCACTGCTCAGACGGTATGAACGATCCACCGCCTCCCCTCCCCTGCTCATCCTTCCACCCTCAGCCACCGCCGCGGACGCCCACGATATGCACCTGTCGATCTCATGCCACCGCCACCCCTGCCCATACCCACATTATCCAGGCGTCGTGGATCTGCTCCAGTAGGTACCGATCTACTCATGGATGTTGCCGATCTACTCATGGATGGTGCCAATCTCCATGGATGGTGCCGATCTGCTCATGGATGGTACCGATCTACGCATGGATGCTGCCGATCATGCCTCCCCTGCCTCTAAAGCAACACAAGCTGAACAAAACGTGAAGGATAATCGAAGAGGAAGGAGCAACCAAAGAGTGTTTTCCTTTATTCAAACTGAAGAAACACAAAATTAAACTACTACAGAAAGTAGGTAGAAGATGAGGGCGGGGAGGGAGTGAGGGATGGAGCCGAAGCTCCCACCCCCACCCCCTCTAACTGGTTTCGGAGTGTGGAGGTTTTAGTGAGAGGTAAGAGCTTCTCTCACTAAAACCGTGTCGATGATAATGTTGTATGGAGGAATTCTCCCCTTGATTTTATTCTACAAAGAACAGTTGTAGATGCTGCTATGTAATTGTTTTACTTGGCCAGTAATGAAATTGTTATTAAAAAAAATTGGTAAAAGAGAATTGTTAGAGGCACAAAGAGATTATACAAAAGAAATAAACTGAAATGACATTATACCATGTCAGTTTAAGTTAAATATTTTTTTCTATGCCCCTCCCCTCCCCCCCTTTCCCAGACTTTTTTTTTTTTAAATGCCGAGGTCAAGCCTCTTATTATTAAGAATCTCTCACTGAGGTGGAGGAACAACCATGCTTACAACTACCAACACAAACCAAAAAAATACATCAATGTCGAATATAAGGAATACCCAATTTATTCATATGGACTAAGCCCCGAATACGACCTTGCATCAATTCCTGTCCAAAATCTGAAATTCTACCTTTAGTCCCTTCTGTTGTCAAGAAATCCGCCACTATATTTGTTTCTCTAAAAATATGCCGAAAATGAACATTAAGAACACTAACAAGCTCCTTCACTTCCTTCCAAAAATTCCATAAAAACCAATAATTACACAACCCTAATGCTAACCACCCAATCACCACATTTGAGTCGGATTCTATCAATAAATATCTCAACCCAACGATTGGCATAAATGGAGGCCATCAGATAGAGCTCTACACTCCGCAATTGTATTTGTTGCTTGGCCATAAAAATGTGCAAACACAGCTATCACTCTTCCTTGTGAATCACGAATAATACCACCTCCACCCGACAATTCCAGATTATCACACAATCTCCCATCCGCATTTAATTTATTCCTTCCTACCTCCGGCAGAGTCCACGCAACTAGTCTAGGCTTCTTCGCATAAACTAGTATAATTGGACAATTTAACTCCTGCATCACTAACGGGTCTTGAATACCCATCCTTCAGAACTTCCATAAATTGCTTGTGATGTCCCTTGAAAAGATTTTAACACCCTGTATGATAGCCCCTATTTCGAACATGATGTTCTCCATTCGAGCTAAGCATCTAGCCTTCCACAGTGCCCACGATATGATAATCGGAAGGATTCCACGAATCCATCCAACCTGTGAAGATCCTGTTGAATGCTCCTACCAAAAAGACATCATCTCTTCCCAATTTCTAATATGCGGTAGTTGAAGTCGACAACCATCTGCAAAAAACTTCCAACATCTCCCTCACAAAGAACATGATTCAAGGTCTCCACTTGCGGACGCACACAACAACTGCATTTTGATACAATTGAAATTTCGAGACTTCGAATAATATCATCCACATGTATTGCTTTCTGTTGAGCTCTCTAGCATGTAAAGGACATCTTTTTCGGCACAAAGTCTTGCCATAACCATCTCTTCCAAGTAAAATTCGGGCCATGTATTCGAGTCACCTCTCAAGCTGATTTCATTCTCTTCGTCAATCGTATGTTTCCATACACATAAATCCTTACCTTGACGCACCCGAAGTCTAGAATGTCTGATTTTCTCCACCACTTCTTTAGGAACGAGTTCCCTTAATAACTCATAATTTGGCCCTATATCCTCCATCACCTCCTTCACCTTTAGCTTCACATCCCCTACTATTGAATTCTCCATTGACAACAGTCCATCTCCCAGCCAGTTATCAAACTAGAAACTCACCTGTCCACACCTAATGAGCCACCTCAAATTGCATACTACACTCGGCAAAAACCGCATGATGCCCCTCTAAAACCGAAATCCTTGCTCCAAAGAGATAATCGAAAACAAATGCGCATTACCCACATATTTAGAGGCAAAGAAATTGGATCACAACGTACCTCCTTTAATTAATTTCTAGGCGAACTTCATAAGCAAATAATTTTGAACCTTATTGAGATCTCGAATTCCAAGTCCACCTTCATCCACTGGTAAACATATTTTTCTCCACGAAATCCATTTCCTCTTTTTATTCTCCACACTAGATTCCCATAAAAAATTAGAGAATCAATTTAAGCGCCACGAGCACTCCTTTTAGAAAATTCAAACTGAGCATATAAATCGGCATACTATCCAAAACATACTTAATTAGAATAATCTTACCTCCAAAGGATTAGAGTTTATTTTTCCACTCTACTAATCTTTTTTGAACTTTTGCCAACAAGGGATCAAATCTCCTCACTTTCATTCTTCCCATATACAACAGAATCTCCAAATATGTGCAAGGCCATATCCCTTCCTCAAATCCAGAAATTCTCTTCAAACCATTCTTTCTTTCATACGAAATAATGGAGGAAAAAAACATTGAAGACTTATTAGGACTAATCATTTGACCAGACATTACCTCATATAAGCCTAACACCTCCATCAGCCTCCGAATCGATGTGTTGCCACCATTAGCAAAAATTAAGAGATTATTCGCATACAGCAAATGAGTAATCAAGGTTCCCCCTTTCCCAAACCTTGAGGTCCCCCATCTGTGCAGCCTAGCACCGTTGCTACCTCCTGTTAACACTGATGTTGCCACACTTCCAGCTATCTTCCTCGCTATCATTGCACCTCACTAGTTATAGGTACGCTTCTCTCTCATCTCTCTCTCTCTCTAGCAAGGTAGGGACGTCGTTGCTTGTCCCCAACATCATCGCCCTGTCGCATTTTTATCTCTCATAGGCAGGTACGCATCTTTCTATGTGGTGTGGAGAGTTTGGGAAAGGGAGGGAGGAGGAGGGGATCTTAGGCGCGAGGATGGAGAAAAAAAAGATTGTCAAATTGTAGGATCCCTTTTATGTTTTAGGGCATGTTTGGATACTTTAAATATCTCATTGTATATATAAATGATAGAAAAATTATTTGTATTAAGATATTTTATTAAATTTTAAAAATTAATAGAGAAAAAATTGAATAAAAAATTATAAAATTAAAAAAATATTTAAAAATTATTGTCATTTTAAAATTTGAAAAAATAATAATATTTTTTGTGAGTTTATAAATTTGTAATAATAAGATAAAAAAATTAAAGATTTAAAAAGGTATTTTTAAAAAATATTTTAAAAAATCGGAAGACATTTAATAATAGTTACATTGCTAAACGACAATAGCTTCTTTAAACTTTCTTACGTATTAGCTAATCCAACGTCGGCATTAAAACCAAGACCGTCGTTTTCTCTCTCCAGCAAAAAGCTCTCAAGAGAAGGTAAAACAGAGCCAAGCCCTCCTCTCGTATGTATAGCTATGGGAAAACGGTTTAATTTGTAACGGGTTAATTTGTAACGGGTCCGGTACCAGCATCTTAAATCTTATTATTCAAATCTATTAATTTTATAATATAAAATTAATATATTAATATAATTAGACACTAATTATACTATTTTAATCTTATTATTCAAATTTATTAATTTTACTAATAAATTAGACACTATTTATATTATACTATTATAATTGAACATTAAATAATTATTAATGATTAATAATAAATACTAAATTCTCATAATTAAGTTTAGTATTAAAAAAATTATAATATTAAACATATATAATGTCACATGTGTAAATGGTAAACTAGAAAATCGAATTGGACAGAACCAAAATCGAAAAAATCGAAAATTTCGATTTTGATGATGAATTGGTTCGTATCAATTCTTAAATTTCCAAAACTGGTATATATCGATTCGGTTTCAAAATTTCTCCAAAACCGAACCAAACTGAACCGGTTACACCCATATTATAATCTAAATATTATTTTAAAGTGTTTTTCTTTTTTTTTTTCCAATTTTTTCTTAATTTTTCGACTGTCAAAAAAAGGCTCATGCATCTCACGCGCGGCATTTTTAGGGTTAGCAGCCTCGGATCTCTTAGATTGACCAACCTCCTCTCTCCTAATGTGGCGTGTGGTTCTCACGAGCCACCATAATTCTTGGCAGTCGCCCTTCTTCTGCTTGTTATCTTCCTATGTTATCGTTTATCCTAACCAAGGATCTTGGGAAAAAGATAATAAAAATCACCAATAAATCTTCCCAACTTCCCAACACTCCACACTCCATCTTTTTAAAATTTTTTTTTTAATTTTTTTTATTAAATAATTTTTATATGAATAGTAAATAAAAAAATTGAAATATTTTAAAAAAAATAAATTCAAATTTTTTTTTTAAAAAAATATTAAAAAAATTAAAAAATGTGGAGTATGGAGTGTGGATGAATAGTAGGAGATTATGTAGCAAAACCCAAAAATCACATCCAATCAGTCTAAATCAATAAGATGCAATATAGATCTAGTCACTACGACTTCTGATTGACAATTGTAGTATTATAGTCCGTTTATAGGATAATATCAAAACCGCTTCAAGCAGCTTCCCCTTATGAGAAATAGGTGGGGGTCAAGCTTTTGGCCCTAGATCTCTCTCTCTCTCTCTTTTTTTTCTTCCTTTTTTATAAGTTGTACTAGTTGGTTTGGGATGAATGTTGGGGCCTCTCACCTTGTTATCTCTTGTATTTCCTAACTATTTTATATATCTATAATAGAATAATGCTACTTTACCTTCTTATTTTGATCCTTCATTTTGATTGCTCATATATTTAATTTATTTTACTTATTAATTAAAGAAGTGACTATTAATATATCAATATATATATTTTTTGAAAGTGTTTAAAGATTTAAAAAAAATGTGAAAAAAAATAAAATATATGAGCTTTATCTAGCGGCACCGACGGCAGCATTACTCATCTATAATATACAATAAAAAATTTTCAAAACCTCATACTATTCATCCATACTCTATACTCCACACTCCGCATTTTTTAAAAATTTTTTTTATCAAATAATTTTTATATGAATAGTGAATAAAAAATTTGAAATAGTTTAAAAAAAATAAATTCAAAAAAAAATTTTAAAAAAATATTAAAAAATGTGAAGTGTAGAGTATAGGTGAATAGTAAGTGATTCCGTAGAAAAACCAATATACAATTATACTTGATTAGAAAAAATAAAATAAAAAGCCGCATCCAACGTCACTCTGTCTGCAGTCAACTCGAACGCGCCAACTCCCTGAGTTGCATAAGAAGCCCCGGCAAACAAAGCTAGAGTAGTATTTGCTCGAATTCTTCGCCAAGAGAGTGCGAGACGGAGAAGGGGAGACAGATAGTGAAGCATTGACATAATGGGTAGCGGAGCAAAAGGAAGAACTATAATGGAGGTGGGAGCTGACGGGGTGGCTCTTATAACAATAATCAACCCTCCTGTTAATTCCCTCTCCTTTGATGGTACATTTTCCTTGGTCGCACTCCCCAGATCCTGTCCATTTACATTCCTCCCCCCACTACCGACTTCATTGTAAAACCATATTTTGTGATTTTGTTTTTAGTTTTTTTTTTCTCCTTGGTTTTTGACTTTTTGTTTTGTCACAAATATGTGCATGGAGTAATTAGGGGACTCTTTCTGCTTGTTTTGTTTTTTTTTTTCTTTCCATAGAGTCTTATTATTCATGGAGAAAATTGAACCTGCAAGGGTAGTTGGGAGTTTTCAGTTCTGGGGTCCCTATATTGATATTCACTTGACTTATTGAATTTACCAATTTTTTTGGCAAACTCTGCTGGGGTCGTCGTATATGGATGCCTTAATTATCATTGTGTTTGAAAATGGCATAATCATTGGTACTGGGAGACTTGGAGGGTCACTGATTGAGAAATGCTGGATGAAATGCGAAATGTCCCAAACTGTCCTCGGGAACCATACCCGGGGCTGGTGTTTGAACGAGGATTGATGGTTGTAAGGTTTTTTTTGGGAACTTGATTTGTGGGTGGAGGATGATAACTGGATGACATGATATTGCAGCTTGAGCAAAAACGTATTCGTATGTGCCGGGTTTTGTTTGTACATAAAGGTGGTTTTTTTGGAAGAAAAAATAATTTACTTATTTACCACTTAAATTGGTTGTTGATAACTTGATACTGTTACATCAGTTGTAATATGGCATTAGATATTGTCACGACTAGGTTGTGAAATTAAGACTTTTAAGGGAATGTTTGGAAACAATTTCCATCTTTTTCCATCTCATTCCATCTCATCTCATCTCATCTCATCTCATCTCATCTCATTTCATCTCATCCTATCTCATTTCCTTTCCAAACATCATTCAAAGACAAACATTTTCAACCTAATCATTATCACTTTTTCAAATTAATTATTATAACTTTTCCAAAATTTCAAACAAAAAACAATTCAACTTTTTCAAATCCCAAAACAAAAATAATGTTAAAAAATAATATTCTAATAATATTTTGACTTTATAATATTTTTTATTCAACTTTTTCTCTCTCCTTTCCCAAAACCCAATAAGTAATTAACTCAAACCATCTTACTACTATTCACAAACTATCTTATTACTATTCGCAAAATTTTCATCTCATTTCATTCGCCAAGGATCCCCTAAGTTCAGGTGTTTAGGCCTCAACCTCCTACATTTGGTGAATTATCCGGGCAACAACATGCCTCAATATTTCTTGGAAATAATACATCAAATATATTCATTCCCCATCACAAGTTTATTGGTGAATAAATAAATATTTATTGTTCTAAATGTTTGATTCCTAAGGGGTTTTTCAAGAGGATTGAGTTGGGAAGGACAAAATCAGATGAATTCCCAACAACAATTCTCTGACCCCAAGATAGCTGTTAATTTCCTTGGAAATATTTTTGGTGGAACAAAGCTCCTACACATCATAGTATTGATTAGTGTTGTATGTGCAAGGAAAAGTGGTGAATTGCTTCACTGCAATGTGCATTCTACTTTTTTAGAGTTTATGATCCTTGTGTCTCTCTTCTCCCCTAATTGGTTGTACCCCTCTGTGCTTTTAATAAAATTCAACTTATTTATCGACAAAAGAATTGAAGTCACATTGGAGCAACATAATCCAGCCTCCATGTACCCCATTTCCTGTCATTAACTTATTTCCACAAAAAAAAAGAAAAGAAAAAAAGAATTGAAGCCACATTGGAGCATTATTATTCTGCCTCCATTACCCCATTTTCTCCCTAGTTTGAGTAGGTGCAGGGTAAGAACTGGACAAACTTTTGTGTTTCAGTAGTATTATTGCTAAAAGATAATCTTGCGTTGTCTTCACAATGCTATTGAATTTTTAATTATCCTGATAAAGTAATGTAATCTCTCTCTCTCTCTCTCTCTCTCTCAGTGTTACGCAGCTTAAAAGACAATTATGAGCAGGCACTAAGAAGGGATGATGTGAAGGCAATCGTCATTACAGGTGAGTATGAGAATATGTAAGTTTCTCTTTGTTGAGCATTGGTGTTGATTGAGATATGAAGCTAATATCTTATGTGGGCAGGTGAAAAGGGCAAGTTTTCTGGTGGCTTTGATATTGCAGCTTTTGGAGGAATGCAGAGGGGATTGAGTATGTTAGCCCTTTTTTTGTCTCCTATTCTGCTAAATATCTCTTGTTTGTGGAAATGAAGTTTCATTATGTTTTATCAGGGGAGGGAGAAGAAAAGCCTGGCTATCTATCGATAGAGATTATCACTGATACCTTTGAAGGTACACATTTGGATTTTTTTCTCAGTCCACATACTTTAATAGTTGCTCTTCAAAGACGGTGCTTGATAAAAAATTTTACTATTTGATCACCTGCTTTGTTTTTCAGCCGCAAGAAAGCCTTCTGTTGCTGCCATTGATGGCCTTGCCTTGGGTGGAGGATTAGAGGTTGCAATGGTATATATTGCCATTTCTCTTGAACAAGGGACCTTCTCTATTAAACTTTTGAGTAATGCTAGGTACAAGTCTCATACAAGCCCTTTATAAAAAAGTGGGTCCCACGAATAAAGAATAGTTTTTTTTACACTTTTTTAAGGTGGGGTCCACTTTTTTATAAGGGCTTGTATGAGGCTTGTCTATTTGGGACTTGTACAAATCATTTCTCTAAACTTTTCCATATCAGATTTTCTCATTTTTCTCTTCCAGGCATGCCATGCTAGAATATCAACACCCACTGCGCAATTAGGGTTGCCTGAACTTCAGCTTGGAATAATTCCTGGATTTGGAGGTAAGGCTACATCATCCTTGCTTTTAATGAGTACTAGTGGTGGAATCTTTATGTTTTTAATGTGCTGAAGTGGGCTTTTCTGATGAGCATGAGGTTAATATGCATTATGTACTATCTATCTTAAGTACCACATTAGTTGTTCTATGTTCGAATCAGAACTATGGCATTATTGTTTTCCAATGTCTGATGTTATGCAATGTGGGTATCTCCAAATAAGGATACAAGATACATTTTTTTTAATCAAAATCTAGATAGTTGATTTATTATTTGTATTGCTCTTCCAACATTTGGAAGAGATTTTAGATGGTGTTACTTTTAATGTCCACCTTTGTAGGGTTGTCGAGTTGGCACATAGGCAGTTATTTAAAGGACAACGTTCTAAGGCTGTCAAATGTTAGTTAGAGGAAAACATGAGATGGCTTATTCCGAAAAAAAAAAAAAAGAATGTATACACAAGAAAACATGAGATGGCTAATTAAGGCATTACCCAAGTACACAGGAAGTATACACAAGAAAACACCTAATTACAAACTAGGAACTAGAAAATGATACAAGAAGGTCATGAATGCCAGTTCTGTTCAGTACAATAGCAGAAAACCAAACATAAATACATACAAACATAATTGTGCAAGAAATATTTATTCAATAATCGTTATAGGTTCCATCGAACTTGGTCATGCTATTTTAAACAATAAGCATGATTATGTTCTCTGATTGCTTCTTCTGAAGGCTCTGCCAATTTACATCTGATGGGAAGACCCTTTTAAAGCATCGGTCATAATCATAAACTAGACCTTCTGGATGAAAATAGAATTGACGAATGGTGCTGCCAGTTTGTATGATGTTAGACTTCATTTTGGAGACTAGTTTTTTATATACTATTTAGTTACATAAAAAAATGAAAGGAATCATAAACATATAGAGAAGCTTTTGATGAAATTCTGTCATTACTACTCACATTTTGTCACATACTCTTGATATGGCTCAGGAACACAACGGCTTCCACGTCTTGTTGGCCTCTCAAAAGCTCTTGAAATGATGCTGGTATGTTTTAGTTAGTATTTTCTTTTTCTTGACTCTATTGATTTGATTGATGTCCTCATAAAGTATAGTAATCTCTCTCTAACCCCCTGGGTGTGTGCTTGAATAGATGTCTAAGCCAGTCAAAGGGCAGGAAGCCTATACTTTGGGTCTTGTCGATGCCATTGTTTCACCTGATGAGTTGGTAAATACTGCACGCCAGTGGGCCTTGGATATGTTGGACCGTAGAAGACCATGGGCTGCTAGTCTTTACAAGACTGACAAGATCGAGCCCCTTGGAGAAGCAAGGGAAATACTTAAGTTTGCAAGAGCTCAGGTCCGGAAACAGGCTCCCAATCTCAAACATCCATTGCTTTGCATTGATATAATCGAAGAGGGTATAGTTTCTGGTCCTCGGGCTGGACTTTGGAAGGTCCTTATCTGTCTCTATCATTCTTCCCTTCAAAAAGCAGTGACATGCAACTGCTTGATGTTTTGTCTGATATTGGCAGGAGGCTGAAGCTAGTCGGGCGCTTCAGCATTCTGACACTTCCAAGAGTTTGGTCCATATCTTCTTTGCTCAACGTCGAACGTCAAAGGTTTGAAATGAAGTTTTTATTTCCAGAGTCTGTTTGATCCAAATGTCAAGCCTTGCTGATTTACTAACGAAGTCTACTTACAGTCAATTTACTTTGGACTTAATTCTTCTATAGTTGAAACTTGTTTGTGGATGTTAACTGAAACTTGTAATTTGTTGGTTTAGATTTTGAATAAAGCTTTCACTACATATCTAGATGAATTAAGTTTATAGCAGTTTGATTTGGTTGGGAGCCATGTTGTGTGGTAGAATGTTATGTATGAGGATATTTCTCCCAATTGCAAAGAGCTCTGCTGTTTATGATTCTGCTTGTGTACTGATTAAAAAAAAATGATTCTGCTCTTGTGTGTAGTTTAGCTGCCATTTAGTGGACAGCCCAACCTGGGTTGTTAAACTGTGTTGCTTGTGTAGTTTAGCTACCAAAGAAACTTGTGCTGAGCATGAGAATAAGTTATTGTAGGTTCAGCTTCAGGTGTTAGAGATTTGTTGAAGATTGGTAGTTCTGATCCTTGTATCTCGTAAATCTTGATCTTGGATAAACCCATTCTTTTATTAATCTAATTGTCTTGTTCAATCATAACTTTTGGTCGTTCATTCTTTTCTCTAATGTAATGTCTTATTGATTCTGTCTTATATCATCGAATAATTCAGTTACACTATGACATTACAAATTTGATTCTGCATGCTTTTGATCTACACATCTTCTAGTTTTTGCTTTCCTAAGATCGTCTCTTCTCATACATTAAACAGGTACCTGGGGTTACTGATATTGGTTTAGTGCCAAGACGAGTAAATAAGGTTGCTATTGTTGGTGGAGGGCTAATGGGCTCTGGCATAGCAACGGCATTGATTCTCTGTAATTATTCAGTCATTCTTAAAGAAGTAAATGATAAGTTCTTGCAGGCTGGGATTGGTAGAGTGAGAGGTGAGGCTAGAATTCCATATGAAGTTTATACTTTCTAATTAGTTCCTGTAGCTGAAATTTTCAGTTTGACTTTTGTTTCCAAAAGTTTTATAGTTTTCCTAGTTCGTTTACTTCCAGAAAAGTATTCCTCTTTAGTTTGTCTGGTTAAATAGCTTCTACTCTGGTAGGCACAAATCTCGCATTGGTCTTTGTATTTAAAATGTTAAATTACTTCTTGTAATATATTCCTTTTCATCCAGCCAATTTGCAAAGCCGTGTGAAGAAAGGGAAAATGTCTCAAGAGAAGTTTGAGAAAACCATCTCTCTTCTCAAAGGTGTTCTTGACTATGAAAGGTTTAAAGATGTGGACATAGTGATTGAGGTAGTCCACAATGCATTGGTTACCTTTGTCATTGTCTTTTTTATTCAGAAACTGAGGAAAAAAGGTGTTGATTCTTTGTTGTTGATGCATGGAACAGGCTGTTATTGAGAATCTTTCTCTAAAGCAACAAATTTTTGCTGATCTTGAAAATTATTGCCCACCACATTGCATACTTGCAAGTAACACCTCCACAATTGACTTGAACCTGATTGGAGAAAAGACAAGATCCCAAAATCGGATTGTTGGAGCTCATTTCTTTAGGTAATACCAGATTTACATCTATTCTTCCTATCTGAAACTTTGTTTTGCTCAGCCATTTAGTTATTATGCTTTTAATGCAGCCCGGCTCATGTCATGCCACTTCTGGAAATTGTTCGTACTGAGCAGACATCTCCCCAAGTGATTGTTGATTTGCTAGATGTTGGTAAAAAGATTAATAAGACTCCAGTGGTGGTTGGGAATTGTGCTGGCTTTGCTGTCAACAGGATGTTCTTTCCTTATTCAGAAGCTGCTGTTTTGCTTGTTGAGCGTGGTACAGATCCCTATCGAATTGATCGGGCAAGTACCAAGTTTGGCATGCCAATGGGACCGTTCAGGTAAAACGAAAAGGAAGTTAGTACCAGTTGTCTCGATCCCTTTGTTGCTTCTTGATCTAGTTTCTTGCATTTAACTGACTTTTATATTTTACCTATCCAAAAAGAGGGGCTTTTATATTTAATTCTGTCCATGCAGATTAGCTGACCTGGTTGGTTTTGGTGTTGCAATTGCAAGTGGCATGCAATATGCCGAGCATTTTCCTGAGAGAACTTATAAATCAATGCTTGTTCCTCTTATGCAGGAGGATAAGAGAGCAGGTAATTTTATTTATTTTTAATGAGAAGTGAAAGATCAAGTGGTTAACATGTTCATTTTTCTTTTTTCTTTTGTTGAAAGGAATAATATATTCATTAAGTAGAGACCAAATGGTCAATATAGTTTGGAATGTCCTCTAATTCAATGAGTACATCTTCAATAACTATGAGCATTTTTAGCTAGAGTATGAGCAATCACATTGGATGCTCTTTTTACAAGTTTGACAGACCATGATTCGAAGTTGTTTAAAAGGATCCTAGTTTCCATGGAGATTAGACCAGCCAGAGACCAGTTGGCAGTGTTGTCTTTGAGTTCTTTCACTGTCTGCGTGGTTGTTCCTTCAAGAATGATGTTTCTAAGACCAAAGTTTGTGGCTAGGAGGATAGCCTGTTGTGCAGCATAAGCTTCAGCAAGGAGGGACTTGGGATATAATGATTTCTTCATCCTCATTGTTGCAATAAAGTTCCCTTGCCAATCTCTGATAGCCACTCCAATCCCATATGTGCAGGATAGTTTTTGAAAACTAGCTGCCCAGTTCACCTTGTAGAAGCCTTGAGGAGGTGCCTCCCATTGTGGCACTGGATTCCCTGCCGATGGAGTAGGATTTGGGGAGTGGTTGGCCAGGATTTGCAGTTCTTCTATCTTTTGTTTTGACTGAGAGGATAGAATGAGTGGATTTGTGAAGGTCTGTTTGAATATTATAGCTCATTCATTCTCTTCCAAATCTTCCATATCACTACTGTGAGTTCGAATAGGTGTACTTCCTCCATTTCAGCTAGCATTTCAAGTGCCATTGCTTTGAATGAGGAATGATATGTTTTCCCTTCTGAAATTGAACTGAGCAGTAGCTCCATACATCTTTGGCTGAGGGGCACTCCCATAGAGCATACTCAACTGTTTCCTCTACCTGACTGCAAATGGGACAGTATGAGTCTTCTGTTACTCTCCTCCTTTTCAGATTAGTTTTGGTGGGTAAGGCATTATGACAAGCCTTCCACAGGAAGAGCTTTTCTGCACTGGTGGGGGGAAACTTCCATATTCTTCCCCATTTTTCTGTAACACTGTTGGAGTAGGAGGATTGGCCTTGAGATGATTGGTGGAGAGTAATTTGCAGATTGTGTGCACTGCTAACAGTGAATATCTTCTTTGCCAAATTAATTTGTCGGGACTGCCACAGATACTGATAGGGATCAACATAATTGCTTTGGCTTCAGTTTCAGAAAATTGAGTCCTCAAGGTTTCTGTTTTCCAAGTCAAAGTTGTGTGGTCAATCAGAGATGCTACTAGAGCCTCAGGGTCTAAGTCTTTGGGTTGGCTTAGGATCATGAATGTAGTGGGGCAAGGAAGCCATTTGTCCTTCCAAATCCTAGTTCTGTTTCCATCTCCAATTCGCCACATTAAGCCTGCTTCCAGCAGAGTCTTTGCAGCATGGATACTTCTCCATATGTGAGAGGCAGTCCTTTTGATTGTGGCTTGAAGGAAGTTTCTATTGGGATAGTACTTTGCAGAGAGAATCTTGGCAGCTAGAGATTCAGGATTTTGAACCATTCTCCATCCCTGTTTTGCTAACATGGCCATATTGAAGAATTCCATGTTCCTAAAACCTAGGCCACCAGTAATTTTTGAACTTCTCATTTGGTTCCAAGAGCACCAATTAATTCTGCCTTTGTTCTCTTGATGACCCCACCAATATTGTCTGATTAGTCTGTTCAGTTCCTCAACTATGGCTTTAGGTAGTTTAAAAACTCCAATGTTATATGTTGGGATGGATTGGAGAACTGCTTTGATGAGAATCTCTTTACTAGCTTGACTCAGATGCTTCACTTTCCAGTTACTTATTCTGCCTCTTACTCGATCCATGATGCTTTTGAAGCCTGTTAGTTTGTCTCTCCCTAATTGAGTTGGTAATCCGAGATACCTGTCATAAGGTTGGGAAGATTGGATACCTGCAACTGCTATGATTAGATCTTTTGCTTCCTTTCTTGTATTTTTGCTGTAGAAGATAGAATTTTTATCCTTGTTGAGCCTTTGGCCTGAACCTTGTTCATATTTCTCCAATACGAACAGAAATCTACACCACTCTAGAGGGTTTGCCTTACAAAACAAGAGGCAATCATCCGCAAAGAATAAGTGGCTGACATGCATTCCAGACTTGCCAATAGGGACTCCTGTGATTGCTCCTTAAATTTCAGCTTTTTGGATGAACTTACTCAGATTCTCTGCACATAAGATGAACAAATATGGGGATGGTCGATCACCTTGTCTAATGCCTCTAGAAGGTGATAATGGGAGTTGTGGGATACCATTGAGAATGATAGAGTATGTAAACCGAATTTACACAGTTCATGATGATATCAATCCATTTCGAGGCAAACCCCATCTTTGTCATCATAGCTGCTAGAAATGGCCATTCAAGTATGTCATAGGCTTTACTCATATCCAACTTGAGTGCCATGTGACCATCTTTACCCTTCAACAGATTGCTCATTGTATGCATTGTTTCAAAAGCTATGATGGCATTATCTGTTATTAGTCTGCCTGGGACAAAGGCGCTTTGAGATGGAGAAATAAGCTGAGAGAGATGTGGTTTCAGCCTGTTAGCAACGACTTTTGCCAGGATCTTGTAAATGACATTGCAGAGTGAGATTGGTCTGTATTCTGAAACTTTGATGAGGTTCTTGTTCTTTGGAATTAATGCAATGTGGGTAGCATTGTAGTCCCTAGGCCAGACACCACAATTGAATGCTTCATGCACAGCTGAGTAGGTTCTGTGGCCTACAACCTCCCAATACTTTTGATAGAAGATGGCAGGGAAGCCATTGTGTCTTGGGGACCCTAAACCATTCATGCTAAGTAGAGCTTGTATAACTTCTTCCATAGTAATTTGTTTGGTGAGAGAAGCATTCATTTCATCTGATACTACTTTCTCCATATCTTCTAAGCACTCAGCAATATGTTTAGGCTGGGAGGTAGTAAAAGGGTCTTTAAAGAAAAGGTTAAACAATTCACTTACCTCCTCTAGCTTGGTAGCAGTAGAACCTGTTTCATTGGAGATTTTGTTTATGGCATTTTGTTTCTTTCTTTGGTTAGCACACATGTGGTAGAATTTGGTGTTCCTTTCTCCTTCCTTAAGCCAAGTTTTTTTTGTTTTGTTTTTTGTTTTGTTTTTTTTAAATTAAGAGTTGGGGTCACATGTTCAAGAGTGACTCCTTCTCAGATTTATTAAAAACCCTCACTTATGGCGGAGGAATACCTTAGTAACAAAACAAGCATAAAAAGATATAACAATACGCAACATGCCGCCCAAAACAAAAAAAAACATCCTCACCAAAACAAAACCAAAAACCAGAAACCAAAATAAAAATATCAACTCAATGACCTCTCAGATAAGGCAAGGATAATTTATCTGTGCGAAGCAATCCTTTAAGGTGTTTTGGAAAATGTAAAAGAGATCTCCAAACATAGGTCAAACCTTGAGCTCCCAATTTTGCTAAATAATCAGCCGGCGCATTACCTTCTCTATAAATATGATTAATAACAAAATCCCCACCTTCAGACAATCTCATAGTCTCCTCCCATAAATCTTCTAAATACCTAACGTAGCGGAAACGTACAAAGATAGGAGAACTCAAGAAGAGCTGTGTCTTCTCAAACAATGAATCACAAGTTTATTGATAAACTCTGTAATGCTTACAAAACAATTCCAAAATTACCGTCCATTACATTATTCGGTTTCTTTACTTTATAAAAGAAACTTAGGCAACTTAGGAAATTAATTCAAAGATGGGAAGTAGACTACTGTAATGTTAACAACTAAGGTAACTTTTATTGGAATAGAAATAAAATCTGCAAGAGCCTTTTTTTTTTTTTTTACAGGAAGGAATAAAATCGGCAATCATCCTTGATTTGTATTTGAATCTTCTGATGGTCCCTCCATTCCTGGTGTCACGCTTTCTGCATCAGATTTTCCTGGTATCACGCCTGCTGCATCAATACCACACTCCACAATGCTTCTTCTGAACCCAAGATACACAAACCAAGGAATCAGACTCAATGTCCACCTGATGAAGACCCAAAGCACGACAATATTTCAACCCTATTAACAAGGCCTTCCTTAAGCCAAGTTTGCTTAGCTCTTTGTTTTCAGTTTGTATCCTCTTCTTCAAGCAGCTTGTCCACTTCAATTTTGAGGCTGTTTATCTCCTCATTGCCTTCTTCTTTGTTAATCTCTTAGAGTTTTTTGATCTAAGTGAGCTTAGAATTGATGAGCAGCTTCTAGTTTTTGAAAAGGTTCTTGCTCCATTGCTGCAGATACTCCTTGCATCTACTGAGGCTAACTGAGAATTCCAGCATCTTTGAACTCTGGTTTGGTGTTTCATCCCTGGCCTTTTTTATCAGTTCACCACATTCTGCTCTAGAGTTCCAATGAGCTTCAAATCTAAAAGGCCAATGGGACCAACCCCCGAGCTTGGTTCAGTTGATAATAGAATGGGGCAGTGGTCTGAACATTGAGCAGTTAAGGTTGTAACACTGCTATTCAAGAAAAGGTTAAACCATGGCATGTTCCCTAATGCCCTATCTAGTTTTTCTTTGGTGAACTGAGCTCCATCTCTTCTGTTGCTCCAGGTAAAGTAATCCCCCTTGAAGGGAATTTCATTAAGGTCACAATCCTCGATTGCAGCTCTGAAGTTTTCCATCATTCTGTAGGGTCTTTCTGCTGCACCCAATTTCTCATGTTGAAAGCATATTTCATTAAAATCACCAAGGCAGACCCAACCCTGAGTAGAACAAGGTTTCAAGGCTCGCATTAGGTCCCAACTACCTGCTCTTTTGTGTGCCTCAGGGTAACCATAGAAACCTGCGAGTAAATGGCTGGTGATACTCAGGGTTGAGTACCTCTACTGAGATGTGATATCTAGTGTTAGACATTAAGTTGACAACAAGATCCTCTTTCCACAGTAAGGCTATACCTCCACTAAGGCCCTTGCTATCTATAGAAACTATTGGAAAAGCCACATTGTTTGCTGATCTGTTCCACCTTATGTCTATTGCACTTTGTTTCCATTAGGAAGGCAAAGTGTGGGCTCTTATGACACACCAAGTGGTGTAGTTCTCGAATTGTCCGAGGGTTCCCAAACTCTCAGCAGTTCCAACTGAGGCATTTCATTGTGATTGGTGAGGCTGCCTAGCAGCCACCACCTGAATAGTCGAGGAGGTTTGTACCTCAGCATAGGGTAGGACCTTGGGTTTCTTGACATTTAGAGATTGAGAGCTAGGATCCAAAGAGTTTTGGGATGCCAACCTCTTCGTTCCTCCTCTTGTGATCAGACCCCTTTCTGGAGTTAATGAGGATGCTTCACGGGCCATTCTCTTCCATTTGGCTTTCTTTTTATCCACTGGTTTGGTAGAATTGAAACTGAAGTTGCTTGGGTCATGTTCCATCTCATCCACTAGAGATGCAGGGTCAGACATCGAGTATGGATCCAAGACACTAGACTCCAAAGGTGGCTTGGGGACTTTAGATAGTGCAGCCCTCTTTACTGAGAGGAATCATATTCTCTTTGCCCAATGCAGCAGATGGAATAAAGTGATCAAAGGGGATTGAAGGGGATTGACCTTTTGAGAGTGTAGGGGTGTGGTGGGAGGGGCAATTGGTGGTGGTGGGGACCACTGCAGGAGTCAAAGGGGATCTATTGTGAGGTTGGTGCTCGTGAGGAGGGGGGACAGGATTTGAAACATTGGGGAACACAGTTGAATTGCAATCATCCTCACCCGTGATTGATGCCTATTGGACTGTAGAGGTCTGCTGGTCTAAGGGTAGTTCCTCCATCACAGTAGCCCTGCCTCTGCCAGTGGTGTCTTCCTTTGCTGATGTAGGTTGGTGGCTAGAGCCTTCCCTTGGTTAATCACCCCACACTTGAAGCAAAAATTGTGTAGACGCTCGTACTTGAAAGCTATCCATGATTTTCCTTTGACGCATCTCCCACGAGCCAGAGGTTTGTTGATATCTACAAGTACTTTCACCCTTAGGAAGTGACCCCAACCCAGTCCATTGTCGTCTACTTCCACTTCCAGGACCTGTCCTATACCAGAGGCAATTTGTTCACCATAGAATTTATTCATACCTGCCAGAGGAACATTGTGCAACTGCACCCAAAATGGTTCATTGGAAAAGGTTATTGCGCTAATGGGAATGCAGCCATTGACTCCTTGAATAGCTATCATGGATTTGTCAAAGGACCAAGGCCTTTCTTTGAGGTTTTTTTCCAGGTTGAGACATGTTGAAACTCCACGAGGAACTTGTTCTCTCCTGCATCAGTAAAGTGAACCCAGCCTTATGATCTCCAGGCTCGGGGCATTGTGGATCGAAATGCTTCTTTGTTGAAGCTCCTGTCAGTTGTTACCAGCACTAAAAGGCAGTGTTTGCCCTTTAAGGCTGCAGCCTCTAAAGACTTGTCTGAGAACATCTTGATCTTCATTTTCTGTTCGGTTCAGAACCTCCCATAGAGTAGAAACATCCGTATCTTCCATGCAAAAAAACCTCACTACCACGTAGGGAGATAGGGACTCTCTGTCCTGTGCAGAGAGAGTTGCCTTACTCCTGAGAGAAGGATCGTTACATGCATTAATGTTGAGTCCCCAGTTAACATGTTCATTTAAATCTATCAAATTCTATATGGAGCTTTAAATATTTCTTTGTTTACCATGCACTCTTTTCCAGGTGAGACTACTCGCAAAGGGTTCTATATATATGACAAGAACCGCAAAGCTAGCCCAGATCCTGAATTATATAAATATATTGAGAAGTCAAGGAGCGTTTCTGGGGTAACCATTGATCCTAAGGTCTCTCTCTCTCTCTCTCTCACACACACACACACACACACTTACTCACACCTACACACCCATGCACATTTTATTATTACATGACCTAGATTTGGTGACTCGCCTGATTTACTATTCTGCGGGCTGTGATTAGATCTAATGCTGCAATAGTAAACCTCAAATGGTGGTCTTCTGAAACATAGTATGATATAAATCGTGCAATATAGAAGTCACCCGTCTCCCTCATTTTTTTTGTTTTTCAATTTGAACTTGTCCACAGGTAGTGAAGTTATCAGACAACGAAATTGTGGAGATGATATTCTTCCCTGTGGTGAATGAGGCCTGTCGAGTACTGGCTGAGGGTATTGCAGTCAAAGCAGCAGACCTTGACGTAGCTGCTGTTATGGGCATGGGTTTCCCACCTTACAGGTTTGTAAATCTCATCGATTTTGAATCAGTTTTTCTCAACGCCATAAGTCTTGCTAAACCTGTTGGGGCACATTTGATCAGGGGAGGTATACTGTTCTGGGCTGATTCTCTTGGATCCACGTACATTTATTCAAGATTGGAGGAATGGTCAAAGATGTATGGAGAATTCTTCAAGCCTTGTGCCTATTTGGCTGAAAGAGCTTCCAAGGGTGCTCCTCTGGTGAGAATCCGAGACCAATTGTCTATTCTCTCAATATATATATATTTTTAAAAAGTTCAGGTTTACAAGAGCCAAGAAGTGAATCCGTGTCTTTAGGGGCTTAGGATTGCCTATATTTTTCATATGGATTCCTGCTGTAAATTCCACTATTGTGGAACTCTTCTGTTTCGTACTTGATTTTTTTTGGGGGGGGGGGGGGGGTCAAAGAATCGCAAACTAATCCACTTTCATGCCACAAAGCACATTAGATAATGGAAAGAGTTTATTATGGCCTCATTTGGTAATAAATCAGCTGGTTTGTAGAGTAAATTACCTACTTTATTTTAAAATCATTGTAACCGCATGGCTGCCCCTTGCTCACTGGTATTGCCTCTCTAACGGTTCTTGCACTGTTTCCTTGCAGAGTTCTCCAGTGGAGCAAGCAGCATCTCGTTTGTAGGATCGATTTGCCTAGTACATGCTTGATAAAGAATTTCCTTATTATCATTATCCTTTTCTAATGAGCTAAATAATGTGTACAAATGAGGCCATTATCATTTGCCTAGCACTACTAGTACTACTACTACTACTACTAGTGTTATTCCAAAGGCACTTAATCCATGATGTTTTACACACGTTCGTTACTTATCCCGATTTAGATGAGTAAATCTTTTAACCGGTCATACTATTTAAGGGCTGAAAACAGCCTTCAATTATTTTTTGCCATATAGCCCACCCATGGGGCTAACAATGAGACCGCACGACGCAATCAAAAACACCCATGGAAGCCCACTCGCCCAGATCCCTTACCCCTCTCCTCGCACCCATCGATGTCGTTGCAAATTTCCTCAATAATCCGAAAAATCCCATTACTTGTATTTGCCCAACCAATACATTATAAATACCAAAGAAATTAAACAATAGTAATAAATTTGATTCTTTCTGTGTATCAATCCTTCCATCTAGAATGATACAGACCAATATACAAGTTTTGGATGAAAACAACAAAAACAAAAGAAAGAGCTATCAGCTAGCGAACATTAATGTAATTAATAGAAGTCAAAACATAATTGGAGTTGTTGAGATTTCTAGAAAGATCATAGACATGGAATTATTCCTACAGGAAGCAAACTGGAACAAAATTAACCAAATAATGCAACAAGACCATGCATTAAATCTACAACATTGAAAGTAATCCTTGTAAAGGTAAGTTCGGTCGTGGAGCAAGGGAGGGAGGGAGTAGTGTTGTAAGAACCCAAAATACTAAAGAATCTTAAAACACACATATGTACATAACTGGACTCATGATTGCTGATAGTGAGGCAGAGAGACTTGGCCGACGATAATCTTGATATACAAGACACGTACAATTGCTTTTCCGAAACCCAACGTCCACGACTTCTCTCGTCGACGACCTTTTCCTTCGATACCATGGAAAGTGCCAGCCTCCAATTCTTGGCAAATGTAGTCTTGGAACGTCTTACAGTAGTCAACCTCTTGTGCCTTGAATAAGAAGGCACCGTCCGCGACATAGTTTTGGGGGACCACTGTGATGATGAAGAGGACGACGATGAGTGGTGGCTGTGTTGGACTAGCTAGCTAGACGACGGACTGCCTGCATCGAATTGGTAGTGGTCGTCTAGTGGTTGCAACAACGGGTGGCGGAACTAGTAGTGGTCATCTGGTGGTGGCAACAACACAACTTGTCGGGTAGGAAAGGTAGAGGGAAGCGGAAAAACATTTACTTTTATAGGGTTTTTAATTTGAAAAACTCTTGGGATCAGCCCCTGTTCACGCATCCTCCAAAGCACACCTTACATGGCTATTGAAATTGACACATTTACCCCTGAGTAAATTGGCAAAGTCCCACGAAGCCCCCCTTCCCCCCCCCCCCCCCCCGGGAATTCGAAAAGTTGAAAAAACTCCATTGCTATCGGGGGCATCTGAGCTGCGATGGAGAGAGGCGGAGGGAGTTGCCATGACTGGGGTTCGACGGTGGGGGTTACTGCGAGATTGTGAGGCTCGGTGGTGGTGGCTAGGCTGGTGTATAGTGGCGGCATGGTGGAGACCCATTTCGGGTTGGGCTAATCTAAGCCGCGATGGGGAGTTGCCGTGACTTGGGTTCGACGATGGGGGTTGCTGGGAGGTCGTGGGACTCGGTGGTGGTGGCTGGGCTGGCTTACGGCGGAGGGCGGTGGCATTTCGAGACTAAATCCGTGTGAGACCCATTTCGGGAGTAGAGATGACGCTGCGCGTGGAGGCTAGAGGGTCGCCGGTGTGGGGGAGAACCGGTGAGCTGGTCAGTGGCGCTGCTAGGTGGCCGAGAGAGGCGGAGAGAGGCCAAACGCGATTAGGTTGCTTAGCGAGGAAGGAGTACGGGGCGCTGCGAGGGAGGAGTGACCCTCATCATCAATGTCATCTCCCGCATCCTAATATGGTCACCCATACACATTTCATTTAATTCTTCTTTCACCTTACATATTTATTGACATAAATAATTAGATGTAGGGTACAGAAAACCAAATAGTTTCCATGTGACCTCGTAGAAAAGGTTAAAAAAATCTACAAAAATAAAAACCACCTCCCAATCATCATCAATAGGCTTTCCTAATGCCCCATACTCATCAAAATATTTGACATATTGAATGTCTTCATTACCCAATAACTCAAAAGTTGCTTTATATTCTTGGGCTGCCTTCAACATGAAAAAGGTTGAGTTCCCTTTACTTATATTGATTGAGTAAACCCAAGCAATATTTTTTATCAGTTCTGCTGGGTACAAGCGGGGTATGCAAGCGGGGGGGTAAGCGGCCATATATTATGTCTTATGTGGATTAAAAAATAACACAGAGAGCAAAACAACAAAAAAGAAAAAGTAAAGAAAGAAAAATAAGCCAAACTTCTTGGGTGAGTAGTAGAGTTCTCTTCTTCGATGAGAACAACAATATAAAGCAGAGCTATCTCAAATCCTTTTCCTTTACCTCTCTCTTTCTCTTTTTTCTTCCCATGGCGGTGACCCCTAAACCCTTTCATCTCTTCCAGCACTCCCACCTCGTACAAAAAACCACTCCCCCCTTCACTCTCTCAGTTCTCCGTCACAGAACAATCCATAAATCCTGAAGGAAAACATTCTTCACTGTCTACGTCATCGTGGAGGACCACAAACAAAGTAGTCAGTTGGGGACTCTTAAAGATGAAATCCAAGGCTTGTCCCTCTGGAACGTCGGTCTAGAAGCAAACCTATCAAAGTAATTCACCGTGAGAAAAATGGTCAAAGCATAGAACCCATAATGCGATTTAACCTTCAAAATCCAATCCACGCTTCAACCTGAAAGTAGTTGTCGTTAAAGGAAAAAAAAGGTACAAACTTACTGAAACATAAATATAGAAGAAGAAGACAAAGGGTATAGAAACACCGACACACAAGGAAAGTAGGACAAGGGAGAAATGGAAAATTGTTTCTAGTAACAAGAGAGAGAGAGAGAGAGAGAGAGAGAGAGAACTTAAAAGAAAGATTGAGTTTTGTGTACATATTTTGTGTAGGAAAAGAAGAAGATATTGGAGAGAGAGAAAATGGAGCTGATGAGGAAGGAAATATTTGAAGCTTTGGGAATAATAGGGGGTTTGATAGGGGTGCAGTTTGTGTACGCTGGGAACTCGATGTTGCTAAGTTATCTTATGTCTATAGGCCTCAATCCTCTCACCATTGTTATTTTCTCTCTTTCTAAGCCACCATTAGAGGCTCATCTGAGATCAGGCTCCTTAGACACACATGGGTTTCTCCTTCTTTAGAGAATAGGGACACAAGCTCATCATCATCCCATGCCAAACGAAGGAAAAGTGAGGGCTTTTTCATTTTCTTATCAGTGTTCTCACTCCCATCTTCCTCAATACCATTCTCTTCCTCAAAACTCTATCCTCTCAGAATAGAGCATCAAGGAGCATTGGAGGGATTTGTGGCCTTCGGGTTTCAAGTTATTGTAGGGCCATCTTTTTATGAGAAAAAGAGGTCGAGACATCTCATTATACAATTAAAAATTACTTGGACTCAGACCCATATCAATGTTCATCCTCCGCATGTCTGTGAGAGTGTGAGAGAGAGCCAAATGAAGTAACCAGAGAAAGGATTTTATCTGAGAAGCCTTTCATGCCTGTCCTTTCTTGTGCATTATTTTTATCTATTTTGACATGACCTGGACATTAGGCCTTTGAGAGGAGGGAGAGCACGAAATGGGGAAGCTTCGATTTGGAGAAGGAAAGGGAGAAGATAACCCTTGTGAAGAAGATGAGAGAAAACGAAAATGAAAATGCACCATTTGTTATTTTGAATGAAATTAACCGTTTAGTTCCACATAGACGACGACTACGCCAGGGTTACCCCATCTGACTGCAAGAAGAGTTTTCCTTTTTTTTTATACTTCTCTCCAAATTTTTTTTTTACACTTATACCTTTTTGTATCTATCTTTATTATTTATGCAGTGTCAATTCAATACAAGTCATTCATTTTTTTATTTATTTGATTTTGATTATAGTTATAGTAATTTAATATATTGTAGGAACATCAGTACAAAAGCCCTTCTTGGATATTATGCCCGCATTCATTATAGCAACTTTGAGTTTCTCCAATCTTATAGGAGAAGATCTCACAAATCTCATAGCCATTCTAACTCGTGCAACCGAGTCATTAACATATTTCAAGCCATCAGTCACAACTAAATCCAAAATATGTGCAGTACATCTAACATGCAAACATTTATCACCTAAGATTGTCTTATTTGCTTCTCTAAGATAGGTCTCAAGATATCCCAATGTGATATCGTTAGATGAAACATTATCAACTGTAATCATTAAAATCCGTGCCAACCCCCATTCTTTTATTGCAGCTTCCAAGGCGTTCCCAACCGTCTCACCCTTATGATTGAAAATTTGACAAAACTTCACAATTTTTTTGTGTAGTGTCCAATCACGATCAATGAAATGCATAGTCAAAAACATGTAATTATACTTTTGGAAGGTTGTCTAAATATCGGTAGGGAGGCAAACTACTTGACCTGCCAATTGGCCCCTCAATCCTTCTATCTCTTTTAATGTTTTTTAATATCCTTTGCCACTGTGTTGTAAGAAGGAAGATTAAATCAGGTTCCAAGTAATGAGAATAGTCTTGGAGCTCTCTCCCCTCCACAAACTGAAAAGGTAGCTCTTCCATGATAACAATTCAAGCTAACTTTCTTATACACGTATTGGGATTATACTTAGTATACCCCTTCAACGTTGAACCCCCACTACTCCCATCCAACATTTTTTTTAGTCTAATCTCTAATCTAGATTGACTCTTCTCTTGTAAGAATCTCAATATTGGACTTTTTTTGCATTGTTCTTCTAAGTGAACCTTTAACTGTGATGTATCATATTTCCTATAGTGACATCCATAGCTTTTACCACAGTGACTACACTTTGCTTGGAGGTTATTGGGGTCACCATCCTCTAGTTTGGTAAAGTAAATCCAAACTATGGAAACAAGTTTCTTGCTTTGTGTGGGCTTGGGGGCAGGGCAAGGTTTTGTCTCCGTAGGGTTAGGGCTAGGGTTTGTGGGGTTAGTCCTAAGTGTAGGGTTTGGTTTTGAGGTAGGAGAGCTATCACTAAAATCTAATGGAGTAGACATTTCCCAAAACAAGCAAAAAATCTGAAATGAAAACATAAATAGCAAGGATTCACATTTTTAAAAAAAAGAAAAAAAAAAAAAGAAATTCAATGCACATGTCTATTTAAAAAAGAACATAGAAAAGAGAGAGGTATAGAGCTGAAGTGAGCGGGTTAGAAATAGAGTAGAAACATGAATGATCTTTGGATTTATTGTTTAAACTAAACTCTATAACTAATAGCGATAAATTTGATTAGAGACTTTAGTTAAAACAAGAACTTATCCCACCTAAGAACCACCTTATTATATCATTCATATCATTAATATCATCATCACCAAGCTAGCCATTATCATCATCACTGTGATCATCACCATTAAAACTATTGGATCAAAATATTATTTTATTTTTTTAATTTTAAATTATTCATCAAGCACAAACTAAAATACCAACATTATTTATTTATTTATTGTTGGGATTGAGTGGTCAGATTAGAACATTTGTTCGAGCGAGGTGTCGAATGCCTGTCGAGCGGACGTTTAGGGCAGGCACTCGCTCGAGCTGACTGTTGAGTGAACTCTCGGGTTGGCCTCCCATTCAAGTTGACTATTGAGCATGTGTCGAGCGAACTCACGGATTGGCTTCTTACTCGAGCCAAGGTCAAGCCACAGTCGAGTAAGGTTGAGCAACAACCAAGGTGAAAGAATAATGTAAAGAGATCCACGTCCCAGTCATTGGTATTTCTAACAAAATTAACACGCCACTGAGCAAAGTCATGCATGAGTAGATAATGATTCGAAACCCTTTAGGGTTCCAATTTGAAACACAAAATCACAACATCAAAGATTCAAAATACATGCACAATCAAATCTCCACATCACAAAGTTCATAAAGGCAAAATCCCATCCTCCAACTCCATTTAATCCCAACCTCCACAACTCAAAAAAAAAAAAAAAAAAAAGACTGTCAAACTTTAGATTCAAGGCTTAAATTGACTTACATTCGGCGATGGAGATGCAGACGGACGACGACGGCGTAAGCATACGACGGACGAATGGACTACGATAGAGTTGAGAGAGAGAGAGAGAGAGAGAGAAGTGAGAAAGGTTAGGGAAGCAAGGCCCTAAGGGAGGGGGGAGTCCCCGGGGGCTGGGGGCTTTTAACACCTTAGACAAAACGGCGTCGTTTTGGTCTAGGGTGGTTTAAAAAAACCCATGTCATAAAATGATGCCATTTTGTGTCCTTTTGTGACATGGGGCTTTTTTTCTATAATTATATATTATTATTAATAATATATAATATATGCGAGGCGGGGGAAAACTGGAGCAGGCCTGGGCCCCCTTTGTCCCCCGCCTCCACTGGACGCCCCAGATGCAGGCAGGGCTAACGTGGTAGGGCAATTGGTTACGAGGCCCCACTACCCACCCCTACAAAGCACCATGCTCGTCCAAGCCCATTATAGAGCCCATGGGATTAAGCCTTCTAGATTAGCACAAAAATCGAGTATGATATAAGCATGAAATCGAGCATGACATAGCATTGCATCGAGTTAACATAGTTATAAGTGAGGAATAGGGAAAGCCAAGAGATTTAGACAAACCGAGAAGTCCACACGTGAAATATATCACACATAATGATTAAGGATTTAGAAAGTTACACGATTGCTTAAACCGTTATAGCTTCAGTTGGAAGGTTTGGAGAAATGCACGATTAGCTTAAATCTGCATAAGGATCGAGATAAGTGAATATGATTATGTTCTTTTACAAATCTCTTTATGGTAAACTATATATTTTCAAATGTAAATATTTAGTAAATGTTTTCAAAAGTATATACACTTGTATCAGCCCTTCATCGATAGCCCCTTTTCACAAACCTATGAATGATGAAAGATGCTTTATGATTTTAGAACTACATGGCTAATGTGGGGCTATCTATTATAAAAGAATGAAAGGTAAGGCAAGGTTAATGTAAAGAAAAGAGAAAGAACATATGACTGCATGTGTTTGATGAAGTTAATGAATGACCAAATGAGAAGAGGATGGTACCATGAGATTGGGACAGATGACAATATTAGAATGCATCATTGGCGATGCACCGAATGATGAAATAGGGTTTTAATAGTGTGTAAAAAGCCACTAAAGATGATGTTAAGGTAACGAAAGATTAATGATTGAGGTTAAGGAAATAAATGCTTATGCTTTGAGGATGAGTTAAAAGGATGTTTCTTAATGCTTTAAGATTAATGTTTTATGTATGCTTAAAGGTAAGCGTTTTTATTAAAAGAATGATGACTTTTAAATGAAAACCTTATGTTTATATTATGTTTTCTGCATGATGTGGTTCTTAGTGAGTATTTGAATTATTCTAGTTGTTTTTAAATGTTTCCCCACCCTAGGTGAGGAGGGTTGAGGATGTTGCGGGTGGGGATGTTGTTCAAGAGGTTGACATTGACAATGAGGCTTGAGGCTTAGAGAGAGAATTTAGACTTTTATCTTTACTATTAAATGATTTACGTTTCCAAAACGCATAGCACAAGTTAAACTATTATATTTTAAATAGTGCTATTGACCAAAATGTTTATTTTGAGAGATTTCTTTTATTAAAGTATTTAATGAGACTTTATTTATGAGATCTTTTATACCTAATGCAAAAATGTATGTTTTAAGGTTATAGCATATGTTTTCTCTAACTTTAAAAGCCTTAGAGGGATGAGGTATTACACAATAGAACGGAAAAAATTTAATAGGATGAAAAGATAGAAACGAGAAATGCAAGAGGACGAAAAAGTGAAGATATGATGCAGATAGGATCCAAAAAATGCAATAGGACGAGAAAATGAAGATAAGACCAAAAACTTCCATAGGACCCAAAATTACAAAATACACAAAAATCCAACAGGATGAAAAAATTCCTTAGGAAGAAAAAATGAAGATAGGACTGAAAAAGGAGATAGGACCAAAAAATGAAGATAGGATAGACATATGTAATAGGACGGGCAAATGAAGATAAGACGGAAAAATGCAATAGAACGGTGGGTGCAAAGACTTTGCTTCTTAAGGTATGAACACTTTCCCTTTCTACTCGCTAGGTTGGCGAGCACTTTGACACCAGGGTGCTTGCCTGAGGTATGAGCACTTTGCTTCTCGTGGTGTTCGAGCAGGGTCTGAGCACTTTGCTTCTCATGGTGTTTAACCAGGTTCCGAGCACTTTGCCTTTAGCAATGCTTGCCTTAGTGCAAGCACGACTTCCAAGTGCTCACCTTGGATAAAAGCACTTTGCATATTTTGGAGCCAAGCTCCCACATGATCTTGCTTTGCTTGCCCTACGATTCATGCACTATGTGATTGTCCTAGGGTACAAACACTGATGAAATTGTATGATTAAGCGTAGGGCTTTGCATATTCGGGAGCCGAGCTCTCACGTGACCCCACTTTGCTTGCCCTGGGGTTCAAGCACTCGGTGCTCGTCCCAGGGACTGAAAACTGATGAAATTGCTCGGATTATGTGGTTCTTTCCTTCCTCATGCTCGCCCCAACAATAGGAACAAACGTAAACAAAGTGTTCAAAAAGTTGGTGGGCTCAACGACAAGGTAAATGACTGCATGTAAAATTGGGGCATGTTCTGATGACAAGACAAAAGACTGAACGTAAAGTAGGGCCTGAAAACAAGGGGCATCAATGCTACATAATACAAATAATTAGTACTGGGAGTATTTTAGTATGCAAAACTACGAGAAAATATGAATTTTGAGACTATACTGGCTCTTTTATCGTGAGTATAGAAATAAATTTGCATTTTCATTATCCACTCTCACAAAAACAAAAACAACACATGAGCATTTAAACTCTATTAACCTATTCACAACTACTTGCAGTTAATTCCAACTCTCTTACGATGAGTTCTTTCTCCCCTCTAGTAGTCTCATCCTTTATGATTCCCACCTAACATCCCTTTGATTCCCTCTTATCCATTCACCCCACTTTATCACAACCCAACAACCATTCCATTGCTTTCTGCAACTTTTCAACCACCATTCTGTAGTAATGACAAAAGACAAGTCAAGCTTTGATCTCCTCATTGAACAAACGAAATCTTTGACTTGGGATGATATCATCTTGGTCCTAGCTCCAGAATCAACCACAAAGCGTTTCAATCATGCTCTTATAGGTAAGCTGGTCTCTAATAAACCTCTCAACAAGCATATTTTTCACTCTATCATACGTGCAATATGGAGCTTTGTCTCGGACCTCATCATAAAAGATCTAGATACCAACACTTTCCTCTTTACTTTCCCCTCAAACATAGAAAAAACAAGAGTCTTTCTTCAAAGGCCTTGGAACTTTAAGGGCTATCACATGGTCCTTAAAGAATGGCCTCTGGGTCTTAGTCTCCAGGAAATTGATCTTACCTTCTCAGCGTTTTGGATCCACATCTGTGGTTTACCCTTTGAGATGATGACAGAGAAAAATGTTGATAATATTGGTAGAGTCTTGGGAAACCTTGTTGAAATAGACCAATCATATCTTCCACACAACTGTGTGAGGCCTTGTTTACACATAAGGGTTGAAATAAATACTATGAAACCACTATTTGAAGGCTTCTACCTACCCAGACTCAACAAAAAACCTGCAAAAATTAGCTTTAAATATGAACGACTTTCGGAGTTCTGTTATGGCTGTGGAAGACTGGGCCATCTCCAACAAGCCTATCCCATTTTCATTAGCTCTGTTGAAGAACCTTCGTTTGGTCAATGGATGAGAGCTGAGTCACAGGACTTGCGTCGTATCACTACCAATCATCAAAACACTAAAGAACCTTTGAGAGAACAAACTCATCTGATTAATCCTTTCCGGAATCTGAACCAAATCCTGCCTTGCTTACCCCCAGTGAGAATCAGAGAGGCTTCTGAGAATTCCATGCAAGGTTCATCGAAGGACAAAACTCAGACTAGATATATGGGTAAGGGCAAAGCGGTCATCATCAATACCAGTGAAGGCAACATAAAGGAGTATTGTATTAAACAGTTGTTCTTTGAAGCGTCTGGCACCAAACAACTCAGCCAAGAAGAAGCTACTGTTCATCATGTTGATCAGCTCATACAAGCAAAAATCACTGAACGATGCATCATCCAACCACCTACACGTGGCATCGACCAACGTCATTAGCTGTCTGAATCATTTAATGAAAGCAGCCATTCCGTCCTAAACAAAAATCCTGTCCCCTCCAACCCATCTGACCTGACAAATGTCAGCAGACCAACTTCACTTCAAATTCCCTTTTCAGAACCATCTGAATCAAATATCCCCCCATGTTTCCTAAAGAAAAATCCCCAAATAATCTTACCAGCCAAAATCATTGAAGAAATCTGTCCATTGCCCATTAAGCCCAAAGGCAGCCCATCCCTTCTTAACCAAATCCTCTCTTAACTCCAAATAAATAAGGCCCATATGCATTTTTCAATCCCAACCATAATCTGTCTCTACTAGTTAGCCCCTCCGAAAGAGCTTGCATTGCATTCAATACTTTCCAGGTCAACCCTTATCTCAAGCCCATTTCGCTCCTTATCCACCCTCTCCCATCCCGACTGAAACTCCCCAAATACAAACCCTAACCACAACGAACATGTCATCTACATTCTCAATCCCATCCCCTACCCCGAATTCATCCATTGAGACTACTAAAAAGAGAAAGGATTTCATCGTGGAGAAACCAATCCCTCTGTTCCCTCACAAAAAATGTTTTCTTAGCTCTACAATCAATGTGGAGGCAACAGACACCAAAGAAGAAGGAAATGGAGCTCAGACGAAAGATATTGCACCATTCAATTCTGGAACTACATCAACAAAAGCAAAGGCAAACCCAAGAGCAAAAAAGGAACGCATCCAAAGGAGGAAACTGAGAAACCATTTCCTACACGTTATGCTCCTTATCAGAACCAGGAACTGATGGAATCGGGTAATAATGTTCAAACCCAAACAATGAATCTCTTCCCCATGAATCCAAAGACTGAGGTGACAGGGTACTCATTGCCACCAAAGAATCCATGAGACTTATAGCTTGGAATTGCCAAGGTATAGCCCGACCTCGTGCAATCAGATCTCTTAGGGCCATCATCAGGGTTCATAACCCTAAAGTTATCTTTCTTTTTGAAACTTTACTTTCCACTAATGATACTGTTTGTATTGTAAATTTGTTGGGGTTTTCACTTTTTGTGCATGCACCTCTTACTGGGAAATGGGGGGGGGGTCTTTTGTTATTGTATTGATCTAGTATCGATATTGAACTTGTGAATATTTCTAGTAATATTATCTCTGTGTTGGTTTATTCTGATCTCACTCACACACCTTGGCTTTTACACTTAGTTTATTGCCCTGTCCCTTATAGCAAAAAAAGAAATTTTGGGATCATCTCAGCCTTTTAATCAAATCCTTCTCTGGCCCTTTCCTAACAGTGGGTGACTTCAATTCTATTACGTCCCAAACTGAAAAACTATGTGGAAAACACTTTGCCCAAGCTTCTAATCCGAAGGGCCTTCAATTATTTATGCACAGATTTGGTTTCATTGATCTTAGCTCCATTGGACCAAAGTATACTTGGTCCAATAAGAGAGAAGGGCATAACTTGATTAAGGAGAGACTTGATAGGGGAATTGCTAGCCTTTCTTGGATTGATCTTTTTCCCTAAACAACTGTTACTACTCTCCATAGAATCTCCTCTGACCATGCCCCTATTCTTCTAGATAGCTCCAATAGAAATCAATTCCCCAAGTCTTTTAAATTTGAAGAATTTTGGCTTAGGGATCCGTCGATTTTTAAGATCACAAAAAAAGCCTAGAATTCTCAATGTATGGGGACTCCTTCATTCATCTTTTCAAGAAAGCTCAAATCTACAAAAAAAAAAGCTCTTCGAGCCTGGAATCTCAAAAGCTTTGGTCATATTCAAACTCAAATAAAAAATCTGTCCAATGTTCTTTCCTCTATACAAGGGCAAGATTTCATTTCTCCTTCTAATCAGTTGGAGTTGGATTTGGAAGAAAATTTGAATGAGTTACTTCTAAAGGAAGAGAGTTTATGGAGACAGAAATCCAGGATTACTTGGCTCACTACCACTGATTTGAATACAAAAATTTTTCATGCTTCTACTTCTATCCGGCGTAGAAGAAACAATATTGAGTCTCTCAAATTAGGAAGAAATCTATGGACTTCTAACCATTCTATTATCATTGAAAAAATTCAAGAACACTTCAAAAATACTTTCACCTCTTCCAATCCAGCCCCCCTACAGGATTGGAACATTTATTCCCTAGGAAAGTCATAGATGCAGAGAATGAATTTCTGTGTAAAATTCCAACTGATGAGGAAATCACTCTTGTTGTAAGAAAACTCCCATCTTCAAAGGCCCCCGATCCTGATGGATTTACTGGATTATTTTACAAAACTTTCTAGGAAATCATAAAGAAGGACCTGATTGCTGCTGTCAAGAGTTTCTTCATCCATGGCAAACTCCTTAAAGAACTCAATCATACCAACCTGATTCTGATCCCCAAAGTTGATAATCCAAATGAGATTAGTCAATTTAGACCTATTAGCCTTTCTAATGTTTGCTATAAGATTATAGCAAAAATTCTAGCTAATAGGCTAAAATCTATCCTCCCAAACATTATATCTCCTTTTCAATCTGCTTTCATCTCGGGTCGGATCATTCAAGAAAATACTATCCTTGCTTAAGAAATCTTTAATTTAATGAAAAAAAGGAAAAGCAGAATTGGCTCCATGGCCATTAAAATTGATATGGCCAAAGCTTTCGACTCCATGGAGTGGCTTTTTTTTAATAGCTGTTCTTTACCAGGCTGGTTTCAATGATCAATGAATTAATTGGATCAAAGAATGCATATCAACAGTTTCCTATTCGATCATTATTAATGGGTCTCCCCACGGCCTCTTCAAACCTTCTAGGGGCCTAAGACAAGGAGATCCCCTATCTCCATTCCTTTTCATTTTAGGGACTGAAGTGCTCTCTAGACTCATTGCCAAAAAGGAAAATTTCAATCTTTTAAAGGGCATTAAATTGTCAAGGAATGTTCCTTCCATCTCCAACCTAATGTTTGCGGATGATTTATTTCTCTTTGGCTCTGCTTCTACTCAAACTGTTTAAGCTTTTGAAGATTGCATTACTACTTACAATTCTTGGTCTGGGCAAAGTATTAATCAGAGAAAATCATCCCTTCACTTTAGCAGGCATATCTCCATGGACTCTATTAACATTGTCAAAAATTCTTTTGAATTCAGAGTCTCTCCCCCAAACTCCAAATACTTCGGATTACCCCTCTTAAGTGGAGTTGAAAAGAAAATTTTCTTTACCGAAATCTTTGGTAGGATCCAACAAAAACTTCAAAGTTGGAAAACAAAAATCCTCTCACAAGCCTTTAAAACTGTTCTGATTAGCGCTGTTGCTAGTTCAATTCCGTCCTATGTCATGTCCTCAATGTTGTTCCCAAAGTTCATGGCTAAAAGGATCAATACTCTCTTCAAAAGATACTGGTGGGGATTTGAGGATTTTCAAAAGAATAAATTTACCCCTAAACCATGGAAATCGATATGCCTTCCAAAATCCATGGGTGGTCTTGGTCTGGAACAGACATCCACTTTCAATTATGCTCTTGTGTCTAAACTTGCCTGGTCCTTCATTAATGACTCCAGCAGTTTATGGAAAGAAGCCTTGTCAAAGAAATACCTTAAGCAGAATTCTTTCCTAGAAGTTTTCCCTAAGGCTACTGACTCCTGGTTCTGGAAAAGCATCTTAAAACAAAGAGACTTCATAAAAAAAAAAAAAAAAGCATATGTTTTCAAATCAATAATGGAGACTCCACCAGAGTTTGGACTGATCCATGGATCCCAACCCATCCATCCCATATTCCACTCCCTAGTCCAAACTATCACACAGTGGATCACAATATGTTGGTTTCTGAGCTAATCCTTGAAGAACCAAGGCGCTAGAATACTCTTCTTTTAAATGCCATCTTTTCTGAAAACACCTCAAGAGAAATCCAAATAATCCCTTTGACAAACCATAATTTCCTCCTTATCCCTAATAAGATTAAATGGATCCACCATTCTTCTGGAGTTTTCTCTATCAAATTAGCCTATGCAGCCCTTGTCAATGAAACTGATTCAATAATACCCTTAAATCAATCCATTAACTGGAAGAATCTCTGGAAACTAAAAATTCAAGATACACTCAAATTGTTCCTTTGGAAAATCAGCCACAATATTCTTCCTACAAAAGTCCTCATTAGCTCAGTCATCCACCTGGAAGAAGATCATTTCAGGTGCCCTTTGTGCAATACTGAACCAGAGACTTCCCATCATCTTTTTTTCAATTGTATTTATTCCAGAGCAGTATGGAGACAGTCCAAATGGCCCATTGATATATCTTCTTTTGCTACTCAACCTATTTCCTCCTGGATTAACAATATTCTTAATCCATTGACCAATCTAAAGATTCCAAAGGAGGAACACCAAGAATTCCAAATCTTTGCCTACATCACTATGGACAATCTCTGGTTTGTTAGAAACAAGGTGGATCATAAGCAATCTACTCCTTCTATCCATGTCCTTGTTGAATCAGTTTTCAAAACCTATGCACAGCATTCAAGAGCCTAGATAGCAAAGAATACTCAGATTGGAGAAAATGAAGTAAGACATCCTGATGGATACCATCTCATTACTTTTGATGTGGCGAATCATAAAGAAGGATCCATCCTAGCATCCATTTGCTAGAAAGATAATGGAGAAGTTTTATTTGCCAAAACCGATTTCATTAATAATGCCAGCTCAAACCAAGGGGAAGCAAGTGCAGCTCTCATGGCCATCAAAGAAGATGAAAGATTAAAGTTGGAAAAAATAATGCTGGAAGGAGATTCTAATGTGACCATTCAAGCAATTTCAAGTGCCTCACCCGTTCGAGAATGGATTTTGAGTCCTATCATAAATGACATCAGATATCATTTAAATGCATTCAAATAATAGACAGTGAGGAAAATTCATCGATCAAAAAATCGATACGCGCATAATCTAGCGCAATGGATAGCGGCAACACAAGCCTTTGGAAACATCCATTTAATCCAAATTCCAGCATCTCTACTGCAATTTCATAGTGGAAAGGATCCTCCTGTATCTATGTAGCTTTTTTACTCTTTGGATCTTCATATTATGTATTAAATTCTTTATGTTTTTAATATATCATTATCAACTTGAGAAGAAGAAGAAGAAGAATAAATAAATAAATAAATAAACCTATTCACAACTAAGAAAACAAAGGAAGCTAGAGAGTGGCTTCCAGAAATGGACATCTTTGTGGGCCACAACCCAAACGAGGCCCTTGAAAAAATAAAAAGGAAAGAAAAGAAGTGCATGATGTCGGCAATGAACAAGTCCCTAATTGCAAAGTCAAGTGTCCAAACATATTTTCTATCCTTTTGTTGTTGTCATTATTCTAGACACACAATCACTCTCTCTCCATCTCTCTTAACACTTTTTTTTTTCTTTTTTTTTATTTATTTATCAAAGGTGCATTAAAATTAAATTAAAAATATAATATGCTTCCAGGGAGTCACGACAGCCAGCCATGGTGTTGGCAATCTCTGCTGCTGTGGAGGCGGACCCCAACCAGCTCATGCACACCGAGCACAGGGAGTGCAACGGATGCACGCTGCCATGTGCCCAATGGGGGGCCTTTCCCAGTGGCGATCATGACCTTGTAGGGACACCACCATCCACCACCAGGAATGTCGGCGACTGGGTGTTAAGTGGCCCTCACACATTTCCTTGGCCACATCTTGCTCAGTCATGCACACGAGCAACCGTCCTGCCATGCACACGGGCCAGCCACCTCTTCCTTGACTTGGGCTTGCTCAGCCACACCTCCTTGCCTGCAAAGGGAGGACCTCGCCACCTACCTTGGCCATAGCTCCTCGCCCATGGAGGGAGGACCTCACCACTCACTTCAGCAACAATCTCCCCACCACCCTGGCGGGTACCTCCCCACCTAGTCTTGGCAGGCAAACTCCTTGCCCGCCTAGTGGGCTTCACCATCACGGCGGGCAAACTCCTTGTCTGCCTAGGGGGCATCATCACCATGCTTGCCCACCTAGTGGACTCCATTACCCCTCCAAGCTAAGCATCCTTAAATGGTGGCCCCAGCCACTGTGTTGCACTAAGACGACAACCCTTATGCTGATGTGATGACAAGGCAAGGTGGGTTGCACCACCATGCACCTAGGGCTCACTGAGGAGTAAGTTCAGGCTTCGCTGCATGTTGCATGGCCAATGCAACGTGACAGGTTGGTCGCATCGGATCGCGTCTTGATGCAACTAAGTAGTTGAGCTTGTCTCCCGCCCAAGTAGCATAGTCGAACTTCGTCTCCTAGCCCACCAAATCTGACAAGCTCAGTCTCTCGTCATAGTAGCATTGTCGAGCTCTGTCTCCCATTGCAACAACGTAGTTGAGCTCTATCTCTCACCCTAGCAGCATGGTCGAGCTCTATCTCCTGTCATATCAGCATGGTCAAGCCCTGTCTCACCCAACCATCAATGGGGGAACACCTCTCCCAAGAGTCTCAGTCCCCCTTTGCATCAACGCAGTTGGCTTCGCAGTAGCACCTGGCGATCAACGTGGGAACACCTCTCCCAAGTGTTCTAGTCCCCCCTCGCCTCAATGTGGTCGAGTCCATTTTTCGCCAAAGTTAATAAGCCGCGCTTGCACCTAGCAATCAATAGAGGGAATACCTCTCCCACGTTTCCCATTCTCTCCCTACCATAAGTCGATAAGCGCGTGCTTGCATCCAGCATTCAATGGGAGGAACACCTCTCCCAAGTGTCATACTCCCTCCTGCCATAAGTCAATAAGTTGCACCCACAACTGACGATCAAAGGAGGAAAACACCTCTCTCAAGTGTCCCAGTCCCTCCTCACCACCCAGTGCGTTGAGCAAGCCTCCTGTCTGGTTCAAAGTTGAGCTTTGTGCTTGCATTTGGACATCATCATCTTCTCTAACAAATGGCAACTGTTTACACTTGAGCCACAACCACCACAAGAGGGTTACCTTCGAGAATGAGTCTTAGGGCTCCATAACTTCCTTGCATTGGTTTTCTTTGGGAACGAGTCGACGGCTCGATAACCATCTAAGATGGACCTTAGAGGTCAACGGGCTCCCTGACCACTTAAGTACGGGTTATTACAAACAAACTCTAGCATCAACGCCAAAATGGAAACATCAAACAACAACTTATGCCAAGGGGTAAAAATCCACTAAAAGCTCGCAAGAATACACACTCTTTACTTTCAGGCTGATGTATGCACCAAAGCTGAGCTCTGCGCTCACACCTAGCGCAGTCGGGTCATCTTTTGCCTAGCTCTATCAGCCAAGGTTCACACTCACACCTAGCACAGTAGAGTCATCACTTGCCTAGCCCTACAAGCCGAGCCCCATGCTCGGGGATCATCATCATTTCATTTCGGCAGGTGGAAGACCAAGGATCGATTTTTGAAGTTTATTTTCTTACATGCTCCTAGATTTGAAGTTTTTCAAGGCCCTTTTGTTAAGCAAGGCGGCCTTAAGAATCACTTAGTAACTAGAAAGGATAAAATGTCCTTGGCCTATATGACGTCCAAAGCCTAGCCCAAAGGAGGGGTTTCATCAGAAAGGAAGTGAGAGAGAAAGACAAGGGGACAAGGATGGGACAAGAGGCAGGGATAGTTAGGGGGAAGTCAAAGGAAAAGAGGAAAGTGACGGTAAAAAGGAAGGGAAAAGAGAGAGAATGGGGGTCAGGCACGCAAATGAGGTAGCGAAGTGACATAACGCAACCACTGACAGGGACTCAATAAAAAGGAATCTAAGATCAGTTATTAGGGGATGTTGGGGGTGATTGAGGGAGAGATCTTCTTTAACTCCTAGACAAAATCTTTAGTTTATTATTTTTCTCCAAGAAATAGAGATCATCGACCCATCTGTATAGTGAGTTACGAGAGACAATGAAAGATTGTAAAATACACAATTTATAGTAGATTTTCCCTCCAAATGACCCGTGGACATAGCCTTGTGCCTAACCCTGTAAATCTTTGTATCTCATTTTTCATTTATGTTTGCTATATTTATTTTCTATTTACTGGGATGGACATACGTACGTACACTGTATCGCCGCTTCAGACCACAGTCGGGAGTTTCAAACAACATCGACCAAGGCCCAAATTGTCACCGTGGGCGAAAAATGACTTTTTCTCCTATTTCAACTTGTTCCTACAAAACAGGCTTTAAAATAATCCATACCAAATAGAACATCTAGAACATCTTTTTTTTTTTTTTTAATTATGACTAATATTTTATCATCTTTTTAATAGGACCGACACTAGACATGAATTGAAAGAAATTGGTCAGGATATATCCTATAGATTTTAAACTCCAAAAGGTATGTCTTACAAATATTTAACCATACATAAGTTTTTGCTATATAAAAAAAATGGCTAATGCTAGGGAGTCCGATTTGGGCTCCTGTTATTTTTGCCCGATTGGGCATTTTAATTTTAATTTTTTTACTTAATGTTTAAGAAAATATTATTTAATAATATTGTGCTTTTTTATTTTTTTAAAAAAATTTTAAAATGTTAAAAAATGATGTGAAAAAAATAAATTTTAAAGAATTTTTTATTTTTTTTTCACATCATTTTTTTAACACTTTAAAATATTTTAAAAAAAATAAAAAAAAATCATAATATTAGTAAGTAATATTTTCTTAAACATTAAGTAAAAAAAAACCTAAAAAAGAAATTAAAATGCCCAATCGGGCAAAACTAATATCATTTTTGTAAAAAAAATTTGATTAAATTAGCTTTTCACTTTATTTTGTGAGTTGTTTAACGAGTCGGTTTGATTTATTTTATTTTGAGAAACGTAGGCTCAATAATAATATGGGCAAACAAAAAACTCTTGAATCATCTTTATTTTTCTAAAAAATAATGTGGATATTTCTCAAGTTGTGCTTCAAGTCCTATGCGCGACGTTCTCCAAAAATACCCAAAGTTCAACATGAAGAAGTTGATATTTTTACATTAGTACGTGATTTTGGTTTACATTCTACAATAGGAGATTATCATATAAATTGACGTGATGAAATAATACGAGCACACAAAAAACTTGCCCATATCAATTTCATATGAAAAAGTACCATATTATAGAAAAGCTGACCATTCTTCTCAATTTCAATTTGAGAGATTTAAAATATTTCTTGATTGGTTAGAATATTCACCAACAAACGATGTTACGTTTTGTCTTCGATGTTCTCTTTCAACAAAAAACCTATTGGACACCTTCTTTCCAATGCGTTTATGGCAAAGGGTTTTTGCAATTGGAAAAAAATAAACAACATAAAAGACTGCCTTTTTGTGTAATGTTGCTATCAAAGTATGTGAAGATTTGACTTGGATTCTTTACATTACTTTGACACCATAAATCAATGCACTTCTTCATCCTCTATCGGATTTCCACATACATATCTATGAAAAAATCCCGAAGCTTTAATATATATTCAAAGATATTTAGTTTAAAGATAAAAACAAAGAACATGTGCAAATAGAGATCGATCATTGCCAACATGGGTCATCATGTTTGATTCACATTAGACATCGGGCTCTGCCATGTAGGCCAGCTCTTTCGTAATTTATTGGAGTGGGCTAGGCTGGCTAGCTGAAGAAGACAACCAAAATAATATCTGAGTATTACTTTGGGAAGTGGGAAACACGTGCTAAATTCATGCCCTGGTAAAGTCAATCATCTTGTCTATTTTTTGAGCAATAAAATCAAAGTGGTGGTGACCCTCCACTTTAATTGTATGGACATGTTAACTCCCTGGTCTGGCACTGTTAAATGAAATCATTTCTTTTATCTCCATAATTTTGGGGTGCAGACACAAATCAATTAAGGTGAGTTTGGATGTTGAGTTGAGTTGAGTTGAGTTGAGTTGATAAAATATTATTAGAATATTATTTTTTTATATTAAAGTTATTTTAGAATTTAAAAAAGTTGAATTATTTATTATATTTTATATTGAGATTTGAAAAATATGTAATGATAAGTTGAGATGAGTTGGAGATCCAACGTACTCTAATACTAATACTGTTGCCACGAGACATGATGATCATGACCTTGAAAACTGTCATGAAAATATCAAACGTCAATGTTATGCATTAGTGATCCATTTCACACGTGAAAAACATAATAACAAAAGCAAAATATCGCCTAATTTGACCGTTTTACCGTGAATTAATTAATTGGGAGATTTTATTGTGAATTTTAGTTGTATGGAGCCCAACCTATAACCTGGCCGATGAGGACACTGAACAAAAGGTCTATTTTTTCCAACAATAACTACAAACCAACTGGGATTAACGTAAACATGTCATTACAGGCATAAAAAAAAATTACATAAAAAAAATTTTACATATTGATCACGTGTCTTTATATAATCTGTTAAATTTATTTTAAAATAAAAATAATTTTATAATATAATAAATTACATCAAATAATATCAATTTATGAGATTATTTTTATATAATATATTTATAGTTAAAGTATTATCGTAACGTAAATTATACATTCCAACCTCTCTTCTAAGATCTGAATAAGAAAAAGGCTCTCACATCTCTCTACAAAGAACCGATTCTTCACAAGAGGGGGCGCTGAGATCCTCTCCTCCCTCTCTTTCATCCTCTCGGCCTATTTTTATCTGATATAATGTTGCGTTTTCCTTTATTTTCTTTTTTTAATTTTTTATCCCAGATCGAAAAATGTCAAATATGTTATGACCTTTAATTAGGACCCAAGTGGTGCATGTGCCCCACCAGAGAAGTGTGCGAGCTGCGTGCGCTAGCCAAAGTTGGGCATGGATCTGACGTGTCAACGTACCGCATATGACTTGCAGTTATAAACAGTAAGAAAATGATAGTACTATGTCCTTTGGTTTTATCTTCTCATTTTAATAATTAAAAAAAATGATTATTAATATATACCGTGTAGCACGCTTGCGGTAACCGCTGAGCGGCAGCAGAGTCCTAAACAGTAAACGCACTGCACCTCGACCTCATATTTGCCAGAAATAGCCTTCACCAGCCCTTCACTGTTGACGCATGTACCTCACTTGCATGCATGCTGTATAAATTAGTCCCGTGCGTTACTGGCGATCGTACCTCTTCAACTCAAGATATCCTGTTTTGTTCATGCTTTGCTTGAAGGAAAATATTAGTTTGTCTTCTGATTTTATCCACTCACTACGACTTATATATTTATTTTTTTTAGTTAATGATTAAGGAAACGATTTTTAATATATTGATATTTTTTTAAAAAAATAATTAAATATGTTAAAAAATATATAAAAAAAAAAAAAAATACCAGTTTGTACTAGGTGGCACACGCCAACAGCCATTGCTAACGGGCAGCCTAGCATGACCCTTTCTTGAATGAAGACAGAGAATAATCCTGAAAGTGGAAATCTCCAACAAAATGGTTAGAACAATTGCTTGCATGCAGCACTCAATCCTTAACCACCAGCTCTCAATCCATTCATTGGACAATAGCAAACTGCTTCAAACGATTCCCTCTAAACATGGACCCAAACCATTGATCTATTATCATTTTTTTCATTTTGTTTTTCTTATAATTACTGTAAGCAGTGTAACGGGTTGTTTGGTTTTGCACTATACTCTACCCATCCCCCCTTTGTCTACAAGATTAGAAAACATTTTTTGGAAAAACTGTTTCATCCCAAAAATACTATTTTTGTCCCAAAAAAATTTTTGGGACAAAAAATATTTATCTAAAGATTATTGTCCCAAAATATATTTTGGAGCAAAAAATAGATTTTCTAAAAAATAAAACTTTTAATGATGCATTCACAGTATGTGACTCGCATCCCACATTCAAAGAAAAATAGTTTCTTTTTTACACTTAATGTAAGTCAAGTTTTACGAGAAGCAAGTTGCATGACACACTGGACTAGAAAAAACTAGCGCTTGGATATATATTGTTAGGTTGCTTTAGAGCTAAGGTTTGTTAAACAACCAAAGGTGCAGATAGAAATTCGCTCTACTGTCACTTGACTTGGCGCTCAAGCGAAACTCAACCTTTGAGTTCGTTTAATGTAACCTCACAGTGGACTTAAGTGAAGATCAAACAGATTGTTCCCTCAAGGATTGCGTTATGCTAGGCTCGAGCAAAGCAATAACCTTAGTGTTCACTTCAAACCGCTCGAGCTAATGTTCGATTGGTTGTTCACACTGGGACTACTAGACACCAACTTGAGCGAAGAACTAAGTTTTGCCGTTTAAGATTTTCA